>BFEA01000286.1:971468-1001125 GCA_003427395.1 Chara braunii | reverse complement strand
TTTTTTTTTTTTTTTTTTTTTTTTTTTTTTTTTTTGGTTCCGCGTTCGGTCAACGTCCGAACGCGTCGAGAGGGGGTCCCAAACGTTCGGGCGTTTGGGTTAGGGTGTTCGGCCCGTCCCGAACGCCGGCAACCCTGATTATAATATTATTGGCCTGTGGAAATAGTGGAGGCATAACCTTGGAAAGAATGGCTACTTGCGGAGGCCAAAATTGACGGCAGCGTTGTCGGACTGGTCGCATATTAATACATTTAGGGCCACCCAATCGACGATATGGTTCGGGAGGATTACCGGACTGTCGACGGGAAGCTTGAGGGTCAAGGCAAGTCGTCACGCCATCACGCTAAGAGTGATACTTTCCCATGCGCTCTATACAACCATGGGGGGTCGTTCCTTGGATTGGCCATAAAGACCCTCCTTTTTTTTTTTTTGTTTAACTAGCATATGGACGGTCTTAATTAGTATTCGTCAATTGCTTTTTTTTTTTTTACTTTTTTTTTTTTTACTTAAAAAAAAAGTTTTTAATTATTTTTATACTTTTGTTTATTTTTATTATTTGGATCTGTTTTATTTTCACCTTATTGCTATTATCATTGTCGTACGACAAGGTCATCAGACTGTTGTCGTTAGTTTTCGACGACGGGGTAACTGCGAGTTGTGAGGTTGTCGGTTGGAGAAACCGGTCCAGCCGGGGGAAGCGGGGCCGACAGTTGGGCGGACCGATGGATGCTCGAATTTAAAAGAAGCCAGTGTAACCCGTTGGTGGCCAGACCAAAGGCAAATGGACCTGGTTTGGCCAACGACCGTGCATAGCCAGCCCATTTAGGGTAAATTTTGGGTTGATTCACTAGAGTTTACAACAACGTCAACATGCCTGGCCCAATTGACCACGACCGACGGGCCCAGCTCAGTTGGCACACCCGCGAACTGTTGAAATAACAGGCCAAGTCCGAAGCCAAATACGATCAGACCACCAGAGTAAATAAGTGTTGATAACTTGGAGTTGGCCGAGTCCACGGGGTATCTCAGGGACGCTGCTATGACTTTAACCTTTGGACCAATGATACGGGTTTTGACCCTTGAGAACCGGAACAGATCCATGATTCTTGGAGACATAATTGGGTTGTCGGCCCATAGGGGAACCCATTGTGGAGGACATAGTGGGATTGACTGGCCGTGTTTGACGTTGCTTGGGTGCATGAACTTGAGCTACAAAAGAGGGGGTATGCACACGAGTGAGAAAGAAAAAGAAATGAGAGGACAAAGACTTGTGACCACAGCATGACGTCATTTGAGGATTGCTGACGCCACCTCATACGGAAAAAATGACAAGGGAGGATGGTGAAGAGACGCCGACGTCACATAAGTAGATGTTGACCTCACACATGGAAAGACAGGATGTATATGGCCCTGATGTGAGGACAGGGGTTGGCGAGGCGTGACGTCACTTCCACATCCCCACCCTCGTTGCCTGAACCGGTCGTGACTAGACAGAGTAGCCCCTCAAATATAGCACTAGGGAGTCAACCAATTAAAAAGAGTATAAGTAGCAGCTAGCCGCTCATATTTCACTGTGAATGGGATGCCGCCAGACTGTTGGAATGAGCGTTGAAGAGAGTTACAATAAGGTATGAGGTATGGAGGCGAAAGAGAAGGGGTAGGAAGGTTGTGATCAGGCCACTCCAAAGGTCCGGATCTGGGCTACGAGTCTTGGAGGAAAAGAGACGGGCATGCAAAAGATGAACCTGGGCCAGTTGGGGACCAGGTACGACGATTCACAGGAGTACGTGGCCGTGAGGGGAGTAAGGTAATTCAACGACCAAGGACGTCGTCAATCTACACCAGAGGTTAGTAGCAAGGAAGAGGGAAGGTAAATTTGGACGTCAAACCCCTGCTACATGCAAGGGGGGAGAATGATAAATAAATAATAAAATAAAACATGACAATGTACGTACCCATGTTCCAGGGGAAAATTCACCTTCATTTTATACGTCAGACTAGTAGTAGGATAAAGTCGAAGCCTGCCACGTCGGTGCATTACGATCATAGTGAGAGGTTGTCACTCATCATGTTTTAGATACGTACCGCAATCCTGATAGCAGTTTTTTTTTTGAGATACGTGTTTATTAGCCGCGACTGAATCGGACGGGGAAGATGGTTTGTGCACGTTCGTTATTTTGCTGTCACCCCTCGTATTCGTATTGTTTGTGTTCCTTTTATTATTTTCCAGATTACTCTCTTCGCCAGTATTAGTATTATGATTATTTATCATTTGTTTGTTTTATCGTAATATGACCAATTGTCGAGGTCATATGCATGCAGACCAGCAGGGTAAAAGATATTGAGGGGAAACTATGAAAAAGTAGAAGGTGGTTGTTGAAGGGGAATATCAAGAAGAAAAGAGGGAGGTATTGGAATGGGGTGGGGAGACAGCAGGCGGAAGGAGGAAGGAACAGACAAGGTGGCTTGAACCACATGCGTGGCAGACCAACCATTCCACGTTGAAAACAACCTTTCGTAGTTGTATCAAGCTGGAAAGGTAGTTATGTATATATCCACCCAATTCCTTATCACTCTTATTATTATTATTATTATTATTATTATTATTATTATTATTATTATTATTATTATTGCTATTATTATTTATCGTTACCATCATTATCAATTTTATGTTATTATTATTATTCACGATTGGTTCTCTTCGCTTTTCCCTACGAATGCATCTACCTTCTATTTGCGGGCATATCCATTATAAAATGAGGGTGCTACGAGATCACCTGACAGGGAAGGAGTGGAGGCTGACGAAGAGGAGGAAGAAAAGGTAAACAGGGGTGGCAGGGAGGGGAGAAGAGAGCGAAGTTCAACTTCGTAGCAACAGATCGTTGTTGAATTACGTGCTTAGGGATTCCACTACAGTCTAAAGAGGCAGGCTAGTATGGAGGAGGGAGGGGGTGAGGAGAAGAAGGAGAAGGAGGAGAACTTGAAGGAGGAGAAGGAGGAAAAGAAGAAAAAAAAGAAAAGCGAGGGACGACAAAAAAGGGGATGGGCGAAAGGGGAGGAAGGATGAGAAGAGTGGTGGAGAAGAAGAGAATGGTAAGGCAAGGGGGAGAACTCGTATGACTCACCAAATTTGGTTATGGGTGTGCCCTGTTTGAAAGGTAAGCGGAATAGGAGCTGAACGAACGAGTAGGAAGCATGAGTGGGGCAGGGACCAGACAAACAAGAACGGGAGGTGGTGAGAAAGGAAGAAGGAGAAGTAAAAGAAGAAGGCGAGAGGAGCAAAAAGAAGAACAAGAGATGGGAGGAAAGCTAGTGGGAAAGAAGAGGAGAAAGACTCTATGAGTAAGGAAGTTACTTCTGATGTTGTGCCTAGTCCCATCCGAACTCAGAAACCAAGTATCGTTGGATCAAAATAATACTGGGATGGGTGCCCTCCTCGGAAGACTCAGTGTTACATCGACGGGCGCTCTATGCACCTGCAATATTATTTGGCCCGAGCACTAAGTACCAATATTAAGCCTGAGTCATACCGCATGCCGACCTGAGAGTGGTCCCTACTCTCGTTTGTGTCTCTATTTTCCTTTGACTACTCATAGCTCTTGTTCCTGTCTAAGGGGAAAAGGGGGCTGCACACTTATTTTGTCAATAGGCCATTGTCCCCTGAACACCATTGGCATATTCCAATGTGATGGTATTGGGCCGAAAAGGCAGTAAACATGGAGAGAAGAGAAAGGGGAGATTGGAAGGGAACAAAGACGCTTACTTTGAAATGTCATTCTTGGCAAGTGGAGCGAGCGGTGCGGACTGACCTGAAATCTGTTCATCTTAGTTCTATTCATTTATTTATCTACTTCCCGTAGATTGAGTTATTTCCTTTCTTATTTGTAAAGGAGGTGTGGCCAGATGCACTTGGGTCCTGGTCGGCACTATGGCTAAGTACGTCGGGGTCCGTGCGAGACGCAACGAACTCAGGACTGAGTGAGTGGGGATTGTTGTAGTTAGAGGTGCCCAACAGGTTTGGATAGGTGCAACTATGGCTGTATATACGAACGCAAGAGCTCCACGACCGTACCTAGGGTTCACAGGCCGCTAGGCCCAGGCCTTCGTTGTTCCCCTTCCCTACTTTGAAGAGAGTCTGATCACAGTGAGGGCCCTGGGGTGTGTGAGAAGAGAAGAAGGGACTCAGACGAGGGAGAAGTACAAGGGGGGGGTGCCCGAGCTTGCTTGCTCAAATCGCAGAGGGAACACTAACAACATGTGTGGGGACGGAAGGAAGGAGTAGAAACCTACCCCAGGGCGGATGGTTGAGATAAGTAGGATCCGGGATATGAAGTAAGTCAAAGGTTAGGGACTTGATATTTTCTGCTCGAGTGCGCACGCTATTTTGAATTGAGCAAATCCGGTTATTTTACCCAGTTCCTGTGCGTAAGTAATCTCGGGTAAGTGTAGCAGGCCGAAAAAACAGCCTCCATGCAAAAGTGACTTGATATTTTCTGTACTCTTTATGTTAATATTATTTTAGTCATTAACAAAAACTATTATTGGCAAGATCCTGCTGAAATATGGGTTGAGGACACTGCTGGTTTATGAGTGATGCTATTGGAAAGTATGACTCGTTGGGACTCCTATTACGTCCATGTGTGCATACGTGTGTGCTTCAAGTTGATGTCCGGGGTGCCTGCCTGAAGATGCTTGCCGGTCTAGGTATATGCGAACTACAAGGGACATTCGTTGTTGGAAGGACCTGTAAAAGCAACGATTGCATTGAGGCCACAACACCTAGAATACTAGTGGGGAAAACACTCAATGACCAACGACCAGCCATTGACTAAGCCACAGGTGCCACACGACTGAGGATAGGTGCTGCTACTGCCGCAACAACTGAGGCTACAACTGCTTGAACTGTTACCACTGGGATTGAAACTGTAGCTGGCTGCACTGATGTTGCAGTGGACTTGACTGGCTAGGGTGCGACTGATGGGTACTAAACCAACATGGACTGATTGTTGCCAAGAGAGGTCAATAGGATTTGTCGTATTAAGTTGGGCAAGAATAGAAAAACAAAGTAGGAGGGAGAGCCTACATAGGGAGCAGATAGGGAAGAAAAGATACTTGAGAGGAAGGGGCAGTTGTAGTACAAGCTGTCCTCTCAGCTATATAAATTGTTTTTCTTAGTAACATAATTTTTTCTTTATTACTGGGAGCAGACCGTGTTGTTCTCATCAGAGAGCAGACTTTGTTTTCTTAGCAAGGGCACGTTGTGCCTTGCTAACAAGGGATGTTGTTATCAGTAGTATAAAATGTTCTGTTCGACCGATGCAGCCCGGTTTTGGTATCTCAGTCTGATTTCACCTTAGTACTGCTAGCTCCCTTTCTTCTATCTCAGAGTCGTTGTTTACCTGCCTCAACCAGAGGGGTTACCATTGATGCCTGGCTGGAAGGGTAACTGCCAAGCTTGGGGTAGAAGGGTGATTTGATGAAAGAGTTAGACAATGAGGAATAGAGTCAGGGCTAGGATAAGAAGGGTCGCCGAAGCCTATGGGTCGAGGGGTAACCCTTTGCAAGTCAAAAGAAAATGGAGGGGACTAAACGTGAGTCACATACCTAAGATTGTGTCGGTGGAGAGACGTTGCGGGTTAAGTTAAATGTCATAGTCAATCATAATAGGACTAAACCTGGGAGGCCAGCTCCCCAAGTGTCAGTTAACATGTGAAGACGATGCAAGCATTAGTGACGCACACAACTCAGTTGTTTCCTCAAATAAGGACACTCGCAGGTATCCTTGTATAGTTGACAGTCGGTTGTGTGTCGACCACCGGATTATTCTTTAGGGTTCGAAGGTAGACATAAGAGGGGAGGGTTCCTTAACGTCTCTCAAGACAGGAGGATAACTGCAAAGGTCCCATAGCAGAAGGGTCGTCGCCAATGCCAAGGAGAAAAGGGTGGCTGCAAAAATCAGTGGACAAAAAGGTCGTCGCCGACGCCTTGGGCAGAGGGAAGACCATTAACTCCTTGGAACATAAGGGTGACCGTCAACGCCTGAGACAAAAAGGAAATCGCTAGCAACTAAGTAAAGGAATGGGCTTACGTTTGAAGGCTGAAAGTGGTGAGGAAGAGCTATGAGTCATCCGATTGACACAAAAGGTCAAAGTCTTGGGAACCAAGCGATGAGCAACTTCACTCGACCCGAGTCTAAAAGGGATATTTAAAGACCCTGATTAACTTTAGGTGGCGTAGCTCAATTACTGAGCAACTATTATGACTATATTGGAGGAGGGGGTGAGTGAAGGAGGAAGGGCAGGAAATGCAGAGCTACCGCATGGGCTAGGTGCCCGATGATAGGGGAAGGCAAGAAGCTAAAGTGAAAGAGTATCAAGTCAAGGGAGGTGGAGAAGACATGAGGATTGGGGTGTGATAGGACCATAAAGTTAAAACCAGAGCCATGTGCTCTATTGTTTGTCTACCTTGTGTAACAGGATATTCGACAATGTGACTTCGAAGAGGAGTTCGACCGGACTTCAACTTCTGCTATCGCTAGATAAAAGGTCGGTATATCGACTCTACCTCCTTCACCTTGATACCTTACCCTATATCGGGCCTTACCCTGATAAGGTACCACCCCTCGTGCCATAACTCCGTCTGAAAGGTCCTTGTGTTGTCGAAAAGGTCCTTTCGATATGTCCACCTAAGGATCGGGTCGCTGTGCTAGGAAGGATAGAGTGAGAACATCAACGGTCCAAGGGTGTTTGGGACAATGGTTGAAGAGAAAAGGTTGACCCTTTAGGGCATGGCATGTTTGTTTGGTTTCTTGTGTTGGGATGCAGGCGCGAGAGTGGACTTGTGTTTTGTTAATTTTGGCGAGAGAGCATCTGACCGAACATCCCTCGGTAACTATTCTTAAACATTATGCAATCATGGGTGTGGGGTAACCTTGAAAAGCCCAAGTCAAATTAAAATTGAAGGTAAGGAGTTAGGAGGAGAAATGAGGGCATAAAGTAAAATGGGGTTTGGTCGGTATCATAGGATAATCATGAAAAAGGGGGGGATATGATCAAATCAAGAGTGCGCAGTCAGCCTCAGGCTCCATGCGCACCCCAATAGTCCAAAGGGAAAAGGCATCCTCGTTTGCATTCGGTTGTCGGACCTCTAGTCCATCACTAGAAGAACCGATCCTTAGGTCGGTCCACTAGAAAACCCCCAGGAAGAGGGTGCTTCTGGTGACTGGTACCCATCGCCACAGGCAAGTGGCGGAATGGCGATGAGGATCTAAACATCACGAGGGAACTTCCCCGTGATGCCTCTCAGTAGATCCCTAAGGATCGTTCCAAACCCTAAGGATCATCTTTGGTCCCAGGTAAACAAGCATCGTACGACTGCTTAATAAGGAGATCCATCGTGAGTATTTGTCTAATACAGGGATTCGCAAACTATATATAATATTTGCATAACTTCTCCCTATCGACAGGAGAGTTATGGGTTATCAGCCTTACTGGCCAACCACGTAGACCACGTCAGAACAAGTGAGCCTAGGAGTTATGCGCCCTAGGCCACATTTCCCATACTATCGCCGCATGGACGAACTACTGTGTCTTTCTTTCCTATGCTGCTATGACAACGAAACGCCCTCGGCTGTTTCACATCGTGCACAATATGTAAAAGTTGCCCAATATGAACCAGTAGCTCGGCATGGATACGCCCCCCTAAAAATGGTGACAACTCTTTAGGTGGAGGTAGGTTATACCCCTCGACATCCTGTTCTGTTGCAGGGAGCCGTGGGAAGTATAGTTGGCGCACCCGGCCAGAGTATCATTGTCGCGCGTTGCATGTCCAAGCCGAACGGTTCCCGCATCCTGCGTGACACGACAAAGAGGATCCTCGGGCGCGTCGCGCTTTAGATGCGCATCTGGTTCGATGTGCACGATAGTGTGACCTGTTACGTGATAAGTGGTGTGCAAGGAGGAGGGGGGCTTGAACCATACCTTCTGCACATAAGGTGTAGAAGCTCAACAGCCATGGGTTCGACCGGTAGGCCAAGGCGTGACCTTGGTACATTTTTGCAGGCCCCCATATGATGCAGCAACCGCTTATATGAAGTTTTATACATGCTAAGGTCAGACTTGGGTTTAGCCCTATAGGTTATGACATTGAACTTTCAATATCGAGGTACGGGGATCGAGGCTGGCGACCAGCGATGAAAGATCAATGAAGCATCTTGAACAAAACCGAGGGGGCGAGGGTCCCGATCGTGGTCCTGGTTGGGGGGACGGGAGGTTTCAACAGTCCCTTCCACTCATTTCTGTAGTCCCAATCTCTTTCTTTACTTTATTTTTATTTATTGATTAATCTAGAGTTTCATTTTTGAAACCTGACCGGTACCGGTGCTGGTTTGGGACCGTTCATAAGACCAACGAGCCTAGCTCAGTTGGTATACTCCTAAAGTGTCGAAATGCAAACCCGATATTTAACCCCATTGGAAGCAGATGAGTCAAATCCTGCAACTTTGAATTGTCTGGGACTCAGTTAGTATGAGGATTATATCTCAAGGTCGAGGCTTGGTGTCGAGCGCATCGATTCCACAGGGGAACCGTCCCGGCCTGGTAACCCATAATTTTTGCAGACCTTGTCGCTCAGAGCGTTTTGCTGCTCCGACCAAGTGCGTCATCCTTACTTTTCGCGAGCCCCTAAGACAGGATAGGGCCACACGAGGTACAACTTACCTCCACCCGTGGGAGTTGTCACCATCCCTTGGGTTGGCGTATCCCCGTCGAGCTACCGAACCACGCGTAAAGTTTTTTCGTCTGCAATCGCAGAGGTGGCGCAGACGAGGGCATTTCTCGTTTGTTATAGCATGGTGGGTACATGCGGTTAACGCCTGGATCAAACTCGGGTGCGAATCGTCGCCCGAGTTGATGATCTCTCGAACGAGATACTCTGTCGGTCGACTAGGACGGTGATTCTAACCACGCGATACACTTTCCAACAGATACTCATTCCTACTTGCAATATCGCTCCTAACCCTTTTTTCGCTCGTCCCGTAACTGTTCTAGGACCTGAATGCATGGACGTCACACACAAAACTTCGCATAAATAGGACGTTACTTCACAGGGCTCAATCATATTGACTAGCCATGTGTGAATATGCGAATAGTCACAATGATGGAGTATTATATGGTGCTCATAAGGATGCGATCCTATATGAATCATGGGATCACATTCGACGCTCAGGTGTTGGCTGACGCGCACTAAAAGGGTCAATCCTTTAGCGAGAGGAAAAAAGAACTGCACACACACACTGCTATCTTCCGCACACTTTTATGCCCCAAGAACGATAGGGTAGGATGACACTGAGGGCAAAAGGAGTTTTTTAGTGGTGGCAAGTTGTCTGACGCACTACCAGCAACGCGTCAACCCTTATACCTGGAACCTTACCGTTCCACCAAGATAACTGTAAACAAGAAAAATTTAAATTGTCATGCACACGCAATCGTGTAAACGTTCATAGACCTGACCTATGTAAAACACGTGCGTGCATTGACAATATAGTCGTATGCAAGGGAAATGACCAAGTTGTGCGTCGTCCCCTTTGTGAGCGTGTGACCCCTAACTTATTTAGTGTGAGATTTCATGTTTAGTTTGCGCACAGAATGCTTAAGAGGAACGTGGGTACGAGAAAAACTACAGTATTCAGTTATGCGAACTCTCGCGACCAGTAGTCATGACGACACTTCACGCGTTACCCACAGTCGCTCGACCTTCAGAGGGCTTTCGAGTTGCGTATGACACTCAAGTGTCTAAGATGAAATATCACGAGGGAAATCTCCTTCATGATATTGAACAACTGAAAGATGAGTCGTTCATCCCTTGCTGCGCTTCTGACTTTTAGGCAGGGTGTCATGATGGGCAACGTGTAAATGCTCAACGCATAGGATTTTTTTTTTTTGTGTAGAGTTGGAACCTTGAATGTCCTGGATAAGGACCTTAAATTCGAAGCTTAGGACCACCATCCGACCAACTAATTCAAATAGTAAGGACGAGCGTGCTCATTGTTCCACGTGGCGGTCCAGTACGTCGCTGCAAGTGTTGAACCTCACGGTCGTGTCACACAAAATTTTCTCTGAATGAAAAGATCCAGACACCACTCCGACAGTGCGCGCCGGCTATACCTCTCATGACATCCCACGACATATCAGGGTTCAACGAGGTACAATTTACCTCAATCCACAGGGTTGTCACCACCCTTAGGTAGGTGTATCCCTGCTGAGCTACCGTCCCACATGCAAAGGTTTTTACTTGCCTTCGTAGAGGTAGGCCGACCAAGGGCGTTTGCTCGATCATCGCAACATAGGAATGAGGTACGCGCGGTAAAACGCCTAAGACTGACCCGTTAGAAAAGTCAGGCTGGGGATGTTGATTCCTCTAACCTGGACTTCTAGATTTTTAGGTTGAACTTTAAAGAACTGTTTATTTCCGCTTCTGAATCAGAGAATGAAATAGAGTGCTATTTAGGGAGATAAAACTTACTCATATCTGGAGTGAACAACCTACAATATATTATTTCTCCTAACAAAGACAACAAAGTATTAATCGAACTATTTTTCTACCAAGGGTATTCTACTCTCCTTAAATTACGATCAACTGAATATTACACGAATATAAAGGTTTCATAAGGCAAATAATGAGTATGGGGCTATTATCGACGAAAACCCTTCCCACTTTCACAAGTGTGGTGCGTCCAAGACTCTTCACGAGATCAAGCCCAGTTCAATAAAAAAATCATGCACAGGACAGACCTGCACAGAATATGTAAAGACAGGTCACATGCCACGCGCTAACGGTGTCAACCATCAATCCACACCATCGGCCATGTCTCTCACTTCCTAAACCATGTATGACAACTCTATCTTTCATAAGGCGTATCAAGCCTTGCCCCCTCACATTTCTTCAAAGAACCCTTGAGAGTGACGAGAACTATTTAGGCAAATAACCACAGATAACAGTTGTATTGACTACGGGGTTTGTCTTTAGATGTGGGTATCAAGTTACGGGGGAATACTTGAATCGGCAACAACCGACCTTTATCGAGAGATAACATAAAACTGGGTCGTTTTTGTAGACCCTCTCCTTTAATTGCAATAGATCACACAGGGACCTGCACACACAAAAGTCAACAGAGATTCAACATCCCCACTTGTTTTCCACTTATCGATATCTAAGGGTCGAACCCTCAAATAAAAACTTTTAGCTCTGGATCGACACCCCAAAGTCTAATCCATGACTCTACTCTTTCAACCCTTCATACGTCGTTTGTCTTTTTCTCCTTTCTCTCAATGAGTTTTATGCCTGTGTCCTAAGTCATTTTCAAGGAAATTCATATTTCTTTTAGTTTCAGTCCTCTCATATTCGCTCTTTTGGAATAAGCACGCTGTTGCTTTTCTTCTGTAAGCTATGAACGGATATGAACTTCTAGCTTTCTTATTATCTTTATCACGACCTAACTTATTTCTTCGTTCTTTTTTAGATACATGAGGCCTCGCTCCAACCGGAGCATTGTTTTTCCCTTTTTCTTCCTTTTTGTCATGACATGCGTGCGTAGTAGATGGATTCACGAATGAATTTTCTGCAACTTTATTAATTCCAATCAATTTATTAATCAAGTAGGTAGTCGAGTAATTCGCATAGGAGTACTTGACCACCTTTCCAGTTACATTCAATACAGTTACAAACGGTCAGTAAGAGAAAATACATAAAATCCGCTCTAAGTAGTCGGATAGCTCATACAGGAGTATCATTCTACTGACTTAAAACAAATAGTTGAGAGACTTCTACAGGGGCATCACGCTATTTGCTTTAATCATCATTCGGAAAATTTTGAATTGTATCCCCCTTAAAGGTTAGTACGAGTCTCAATTTAGTAATAAGTGACTTACAAAAGAGCCCCCTTCTACCACGTGACTAATATCTGGTATGCTTCAAGAGCGCAACAGAATGATTCGCACTTGGGTACTTTACCTCCCTTTTGAAACCAACCGATATGAGATCCAGTTAGCTTGACTGGAAGACAAGTATTATGATACTTCTACAAGAGTATCCTACTTTCGCCAATTAATGTGGAATTGAGCAAGTAATAGGATGACCCTCACAAGAGTCTCCTATTACTTTATCAGGTAACAAATAGTTAATTTTTCAAACAAGTAATAAGATGACCCCTACATGAGTCTTCCTACTACCCGTTCGGTGATCGAACTATCTGAGGGTAGGTAAGTTGTTAGAGAATGAGTTGCAAGGCGACTCCTCACTACTCGTAGGTCATTAGTCAGTCTTAGAGTCAAGCCTGTAATAGAATGACCATCATAAAATCCCCTTACTACAGCTCGAATGAGTGCAAAGATTGAACTTTCTTGAGCATATAACAATAAGAAAGATAATTATTGAAATCCTTCATCCCTTGATTTAGTATCGGGTAAACAAATTGTTAGTAATTAACCAAATGATTCGTCATACGTAGCCAAATAGCAGGATTACTTATACATGAATATCCTATTATTGTTCAATCTCTCACGCTCCACCATTTCTCTGAGTTATTCAATCAAGAATTAAACAAGTGCAAGAAAGATTCACACAGAAACTTCTTATTACTTGGTCGATTTGTAGGTGACCGGTAAAATAATTTTTCTTAAAGTTATTTTAACCATCCGCCTATCATATTAAGCGTTACTTTCAGACAACCCACGTGATGACTCTTACAAAAGTCCTCATGTCGCTTGTCGTACATTTTTGCGTAATATATGTTGTTGCTATGCAATTAGTTTATGAGGGCGGTGAAATCGATTACAAAGAATTATTCTCTCACCTTCCAACATCAAGTGGATCTCTATTTAATTAAGGCGGTAAAGCAGCACACACAGGAGTACCTTGCCGCCTTTTGATTGCGTTAATCGTCCGAGTCTCAAATGACAAGTGGCACATCCACACATGAGTATTTCACCGTCTTTTGAGATTAGTTCGAGAGGTTAACAGGGCAACCCATACAAGAACCTCTCACTACCGTTTTTAAATGTCAGACAAATTTTCCTTCACGATAGCAATCGATGTGACTGATAGTAGGATAACTCACACATGAGTACCCCACCGTTTGTCATGGGTTGAATTAGAGCATACACAAGCAGCGCGACAACTCGCACATGAGCTTTCATCGCACCACTTTTACTTTTCAGATCCAGACAGTTTAGGTTCCTTCTTGGTTAACTTAGGTTCCTGCCTTCCATCAGGCAAAAATCTTACTTCAATCATATATTATTTTTTCCTGTTTTATTGTCCTAGCCCTGAAGATTGTATAAACACTATATCATACATCCATACATACAGTCCAATAGAAGGTTGTAGCTTGTATGGGTGTATGGAAAAATAATAAGTCATGCATACCTCATGGTTCCCTGCTTCCAAAGTTCCTCCTGGACGCCGCTAGAACTTCCGCAATCGCCTTGTTTATTGGTCATGCCTATGCATTGCATTTGACTGTCTGGACTTTAAAGTTAGCAAGAACTAAGATTATCTCAGCGGAAATACATTATCAGACACTTATACTCGAGAAGATAAGTGTTTTAGAGGATCAAACAAAGATAAGAATGAAGGAGGATGAAGGACGTAGGCACCATTACATGTGATAATGTCTCTCTCTTCTCCAACGTCCCACATTCTCTTCATTTTTGGCGTTTGTTTAACACATTATGTTCACAAGCGGTTATCGGGTAGCTGAAAATTCAGGAATGAGAATTCTGAAGTGAGAGTTTTGGGAAGTCTGAAAATCCTGAATGGTCCTGAAGTGGTGAAAGGTCCGAAGACCCTGAAAACCACATGTTTAGGCAGGCTGCATCTTGAAGTGGTGAAGAGTGCCCTGAAGTGGTCGAGTGAGAGTTTTGGGCAGTTTGAAAATCCTGAATCGTCTTGAAGTGGTGAAAAGTCCGAAGACCATGAAAACCACTCTTCACCACTTGAGGATGCAGCCTGCCAAAACAGGTGGTTTTATGGGTCTTCTGAGCTTTCACCACTTCAGGATCATTCAGGATTTTCTGACCTGAATGGTCCTGAGGTGGTGAAAGGTCCGAAGACCCTGAAAACCACCTGTTTAGGCAGACTGCATCCTGAAGTGGTGAAGGGTGTCCTGAAGTGGTGAAGGGTGTCCTGAAGTGGTGATGAAAAATACGACTTTTATTAACCTTCTCTGATTATGTTCAAATAAAAACAATAATAATATATCAAAAATAAATAGTAATAATAATTAATAAGCAAATAATAATAATAATAATAATAATAATAATAATAATAATAATAATAATAATAATAGTAATAAAAATAATAATAATAAAAATAAAAATAATAGTACTTATTATAATTATTATCATTATTATTATAACAATAGTAATAATAATAATGATAGTAATAATAATAATAATAGTAGAGGTAGTATCATGCCAGTGTTTTTGAACGACGTCAAAGAAGCAAGCGATCAAAGAGAAGGCAAATGTTCTTTATTGATGTCCTCCCTTGACAAACCTCCTTACGACTTTCTTCTCTCCTCTTGCTTCTTCCTCACCCTTCTTTTTTCCTGTCTCTTTCATCCTTCTTCTTTATTTCCCTTCCTTCTTTCCCTCCTCCCCTCTTCATCTTCTTTCTTTCACTTTTCCTACTCTTTCTTGTGTAATAATTCCTTTCCTTTTGTCCACATGTGTTCTCCCAGCTTCTGCCACACAGTCCTGGGCACACCAACCCGCTCGCTATTCTGCATGTCTTGTTTTCTATGGCCATATGTGTGTGTTTGTTGTCCTTTTCGTCCGCAAGACTGTGTACGCGCATGCTTGCTAGTTTGCACGTCAACCGCGTGTTGCTAGCGCCCCGTTGTCCGGCTGCAAACCACATCACTCAGCACCCTCACGTGGATGAGGTCACGGTGGCAATGTCGTGTTCTTGTTGGCCCGCGACCACTTAGTAATGTGTCGGCCTAACACTGTGTGTGCCCAGGTGGCACTACCTGCACGACAGGTTCGTATGGAAAAGCCCCCTGGGTGAGGCCCCGGTTGCACTTCAGCCAACGAGCATGCAACACTGTCTGAGACCCGCTTTGGAAAATGTTGAGGTAAGGGTCTTTCGTGGATATTCAGTCCTGCCTTCACTTTGGGTGGGCACAAGGCTTGTTGGGGCCACACGTTACCATAATAATACTAATACTAATAATAGCAAAATAAGAAAATGGGCAACGCCGAAATGACAAATTACAGACTGCAAAATCACATCCTCAGGAACTCCGTTACTGTTAATAAAACAGTAATGCACTGATACTCCATCAACGGAAAACCAAACTACTGCATCCGGTCGTCATTAAGAGCATTTCCTCGCCATCACCAACATATGTATCCTGAGTTTTTCTTCCCACTCGGTACTGGGCGTCTATACTACGATCACACAATTTATTAGCAGTCTATGAATTGACAATGAATCCAATTGCCACCCCTTCATTATCATCCTCATCTCTCTCTCTCTCTCTCTCTCTCTCTCTCTCTCTCTCTCTCTCTCTCTCTCTCTCTCTCTCTCTCTCTCTCTCACACACACACGCACATACACCTTAGACATCCTCACTAAAGACCAAAGATGCAAAGTCCAAGTATGCACAGTCTGGCAGTCCTAACAATTTATTACATTAAACAACTTCAAAGATCCAGTCACCAAGCGCTCAATGATGCATAACACAGCAATGCAATACTTGCATCCTCATCAAAGGTTAGCGACTCTCTTCTTTATCCCCCTCTGTCTTTTTTTTTGTTCCCTATGGTCTTCTTTATGCATGTGCACTCTCTGTTTTTCTGTGTCCGCCTATCTGTTTGTCTGTCTTGTCCTTTTTCTCTCCCTTCTCTCTCTCTCTCTTTATCTCCCGTGTCTATATTTGTGCCTTTGCGTTATATGTGCACATACACTGTGGGGTAAAGACCAACATCAAGCTCAAATCCTCCCAAGCTCCACCTTAACAAAATGAGTCCAAATTTATATATGTTTGCATGGTCGAGCGCAAAGTGTGTTCACGTGTTTTAAGCAATCATCACAGTAACCCGTTCTCCATCCGGTCTCATAGGTATCGTATTTTGGACCGTCTAGCCATGTAATATCGTCAAATGATGTTTTGGCAACACGGTCGTTTCACTACTGAATTTGAAATGTGGGAGGCCTGTCATGCCTGTGCATTTGATCGCAGGGTCACACACACACCTGTTTGCTATTTGAACGTAATTTTTAGTATGTTCTCCACATGATGCTTGATTGTATTTATATAACAGTTCTGACACAGGAGGGAAGAGAAGGGAAGGAGGGAGAGAGTGATCAAAGTGTGAAAGACGGAAACAACAAAAACGAGGACCGCATTAGATCATGAATACTTGTCGGCACAACAGACCGCCAGAAGCCAGCGCCACTCAAGTGTCAAGTTGCACAACAAACATGAATGAAGGAGCATGCACTGCCTATAGCGAGTGGCCACCGACACAGAATGGTCAACGTTAGTTCGTGTGTGCCCTGCGAAAATGGTGCATCAAATCTCCGTAGTTACAACCATCATGATTGCGTTGGATGGCATGGCCCACACCAATGTCGAAGGAAAGATGGATTCCATATGCTATGATAAAGAGGTGCAGCGACCACCATTGTATTGGAATTGCAAATTCATGTTCGTTCATCGGCCCCCTCTCGCAGCTAGTCACCGGTTTCATTTTTCCCCCCCCTCTTTCAGACATTCTTCTCCCCTGTCAGTCTTTTTCAATCCTCAAACGTATATACATAGCCATATTCATGGCTAAGGTCAAAGCGGAATACTAATAGAAATAAAAGTAATTAACAACAATGATATAATAATAATAATAATAATAATAATAATAATAATAATAATAATAATAATAATAATAATAATAACGGTCATCAACAATATTATAATAATGATCGTAAATAAACTATTTTCATGGCCGGTACTGCTATGCCGGGGAAGAACCGCTCAACTGAGGATCAGGCAGACGAAATAAGGGTGTCGGAAAGGAGAGCAACCCATCGTCCCTTACCCCGAAGGTCGGTCATTCACATGTTAATGATCCTGTCGTGGGTTCACCTATGGAACCTTGTCACGACTTCTCCTTCCATTACATGATAAGGTTCAATGAACTTCTTACAACATCCCCGACGACAATCGGTCGAGATCATGCTGATCCAGGCATCTCACTATACCATTCAACTAAAAGGAGAAACGGGCGGTGCGGACAAAGAGCGGGGACGTAATCAGCGCGAGTTGATGACTCGCGCTTAGTAGGCACTCCGTGCTCAAAATTGATAATTTTAATAATTTATCGTCGTTAGTAAATAATAATAACGAAAATAATGGTAATAATAAATAGTAATAAATCATAATAGATAATAGCAGTAGCAATAATACTAATAATAAAAACAATAATAAGTCAGAACGGTTGTACCCTACCTATGTTTACCGTAAGTTACAGTCTTGTCGGGGTTTTTCATGGATGGGATAACAAGACTAACAAATACATCTCTTTCTCTCTCTCTCTCACACACACACACACATACAACGAGTGTAGCAGAGTATATTTTCATGTTCTAACGGTAGATTCATTCGATTTTACTCACTTTATCGATAGAAGTACCAAGGGAACAGTCGCGAGATTCACACATACGCATACGCACAAAAACAATGTATATTTCCTTGTTTTAGCGTTAGGTTCATTCAATTTTGTTCATCCTATCAGTAAAAGTGTTAGGGGACTAGTCGAGAGATTCAGAGACTTACCTGTTCTCTCTCTCCTTCTCCGCGAACGCAACGTGATCTGTCGCGACGTGCATCATACCGAGACCACAACATGGGGGACGTGACAGTGACAAACGCGCATTCCAACAGTTGGGCGGACGACGGGCCCAATCTCACGACACCATCGACGGATGCCTCACTCATCCTTCAAGTCTCCACCTTCACATACAGTAAGTAGCGGATGCAAAGTCGAGGCTGCCTGTGCTACCACTCTATGGCGTCACTCGGATGGCAATGAGTGCAAAGTTTCCTTACCAAGCCGCGACACCTTCTATTCATTGTAGCGGATCCAGAAGGCGACAAGATCGGTCATGAAGTGCAGCATGCCGAGGCCACCACATGGAGAATTCAACCGGCATAAGCGTGCCTTCCAACGAGTCGGGCAGATGACAAATCTTCCCTCATGACGTTGTCGTGTCGGCAGGTGTATCTCACATTCCTCAAGTCCCTGACCTTGCACAAGGTAAGCAGCGGATGTCGGGCTGAGACCACCAACACGTGGGGCATAACACTGCCACAAGCCCGCATTCCAAGACGTCGGGCAAATGACAGCTAAGTCGCTACACCTCCGATCGGGACGCAGTCTAGTGAGTGAGGACACGAAGACAACACTACAACAAGCTGCAACTACTCCCCTCGGAATCTACTCGACGAGGGCGTTGAAGTTTAGCATCGATGTAGGGTAAGTAGCACACTTTTTTTTTTTTTTTTTTTTTTTTTTTTTTTTTCTTCTTTTTTTTTTCCCTCCTTCACCTTTAGTTTTCTCGTTTCCACTCACTAATGCGTGCAATCTTTCCTCTTCCCTTCACACGATTCTTCTCCCCCTCCACCCGATGCCTTCCTCCTCGCTGCTCATAGTGCGTTGCCTCTTCTCCCACTGCTCTCTCTGTTTCTTCTTCTCGAGGTCGGGGTCGTGCCGTCCGCCCGCCTTGCTGCTTGCGCTCTGCCTTTCGTGCCTCCTCGAGCCCTGGCGTCGAAGTCCTATGAGGCCAATCTTTCGCCGTCCCCCTAACAAAACTGCCACGGTTTTAGAGGCAGATTTATAAAAGTAAATCGTTATTGAAAAAAAAAAACCTACGGAATCGGAAGGAAAATAAAACCGAAAAAAATAAAATAAGAATTTATAATTAAAAAAAAATGAATCTAAAAAAAAAGAAAAAGTAAAAATAAATAAACGAAAAGAATCTAACCACGAACTACCACTACCTGCCAGGTGTAATGCCCTCGTTTTCAGAGAGCTAAGTATGTCCCACTACTTTTGAACTCGAGCTTACGGGTTCGGGCCCTGGCCTGATCGGAACGGGATGAAATCGTAGCGGAGCTGCTTGTTAAAGAAGCTAGTCCCAACCGTCGGTCGACCTCGATCCTCGCATCCCCCGTTTGTCATGCAACACTGAAACTTGTTGAGCTAGCTCCCGGTTCGGATAAAAGAGGAGTAACTCAATATATATGTAGTAGTGGGGCTCAGTCCGATTAGTGATCTGAGCCCGTTTTCTAAGTCTGTATGTGTGTATGCTTGCTGGTCTGCGTGCTTGTCTGCGTGCTTGTCTGAGTGCTTGTTGGCTTGAGTGTGTGTGTGACCCGCAAGGACACGTGATTGATTGGAAGGCCCGAAGGGTCGGTACTTACCCATGGTTGAGGGTTGCGGCACAAGAAAACACTTAAGAGGCGAGGAAAGAGGTCCGCAACGCTTAAGAGCAGCGGAAAACGCTCAAGTAGCATGTAGGCTGATACCACACCAAGTAAAGATGGATGCGTTAAGTACTCGAAGCCGAGCAAAAGAAGACAAAAGTTGACATTTTTAGAGGCCCAACAGCGGTAGATAGGTGGGTACTAGTTCAAGTAGCCTGAGTCTAGGCCCTTTGCGGACGATATCAAAGTTTGCAATGATGTCTACCTCTGCAAAGGGACGGACGCACCAATTGTTTGGGTGACCACATGAACAGAAAGTCACCGCCTAAGAGGCAACTCTTTCTCTACATATGGGAGGCTGAGCAGAAGCCTCAACCTCACTCACGACATACGAGTAAGTCCATAGATACCGCTCGAGCAAGCGCTAGCAATCCGGGCGCTACCTCAACCCCGATGATCATACACTAATAATCGCTCCGACCATATGATCAAGGAGTACATTAATTTATCCTGACTAATGTACTGATAATTAAGTTTCAGTGTACATCGTAAATCTTGTTGATATAACACTAATACAATCGCCCCTTGATCTTTTCGGTCGAAGGGTATTACTACCGATTCTAACCACCAGAGCGTGTGTCACAATAATGTGCACGCATACTTAACAAATTTTCTCACCGATTTGCCCCGGCCTCAATGGTTGAGGAAAACTTTTCAAAGTGTCGCACAAAAAACGCATACACTTTTAAGTTCAGACCGACTTTGTCATGGTAATTGAAGTCGATGTTGCGACGACTGCAAAACCATGAGCAAATACCCTTGTAAGGATGTTTGCTTCGACAATATTTCCGGATCCTATTGAGCAACATCGTCGTTGGGAAGCCTAAATGCAAACAATAACCTTCTGACGCAACAAATTGTCAAAATCCGATTCCCTGGATGAAGTTTGCAGTTTAAAGACTCTCACTGCCTTCCTTGTCGCGTCCATACTGCCAGAATTTTAACATGGGTCTCCCATACATTCAAAAATGATAATACCAAAGAAAGATTATTCCATATAAACCCGAGCGGGGATACTGGATCCGTACTATAGTTGTGGAGATCACTAAGGAAGACAATGATAGTTCCTTCCCCCAAATTTGAACTTTATTCGTCAGAATCTCGTTGGATGTCCGAGGGGTCAGAAATCATAATTGAATCTCACTCTTCGGACGCAGGTCTTAACCTAAGTCAATATTTATCGTCCCTCTTAAAGTCTAATGCGAGGGGATTGCCGACCTCGGCCTCAATGCACCACAGTCGGTTGATCAGACCGCAACTACAACCCACCGTGTTGCTATTTTAACGGTGGTACTCGTATTGGTTACGCAATATTGGGTAAAGTCCTCCTATCAAATTTTCTAGACTTTATTCTTGATCTCTTCGATATCTAACTGAACTAATTTCAATTATCAATAAGGTCCCCCCTCATATTTTAGTTTCAAGCCTTAATCGAAAGGTCCGCCATCTGGTTATCCTTGGTCAGTAGCCCATGCTGGGAGTTACGTCCCAACGATGTCAATTTTCCATTATAGGCTTGGTAATGTGAAGTCCCTCATACTGATCTCCTAGAGTGGATAAATGATACTCATTTCAAAATATATACCAAAACAATTTGACAAGAAATTTTATCTCCTCTTCAGTTGCCACTTAGGGGATGAACGAACCTTATTGAATGTATACATTAAAAAAAAATCACCAATAAGAATGATTTATCATGACTGTTGTATCGTCACTTAGTGGTTGATCGAGGAACATCGTATAAGTGTCATTTAGGGGTCGTATCTGCCAGACCTCGATTACGGGTTGGACAGACACACATCTCGGGGATTTTTTACCAATAGGAAAACCAATCAAAATATCCACAAAATATATATATATATATATATATATATTTTGACTCCTAGTTTTATTATAAAGTAGAAAAAAACATCAATTTCATTCATAACATACATTTTCCTTACTCGCAGGGTTTTTCAAATGCCTCAAAAATTTATCTTTTACACACCCTCATTTAGGGTTATTTTTCAATAATAATCAAATAAAACAAAGCATAAAAAAAATACCCTCATCTCAAAGCACTTTTAGATTGTACATGTCACATTCCAATTGTATTTTTTTTGAACTCGTAGGCGTTTTTTTTAGCATCCTGGTTCAATACTCGATAACACAGTTTGCATACACATCCAAGATACATACGTCATCAATCAAAACCATAGACTGGACCAACTCAATTGTGAAATTGATAGTGCTCATTGCTGGCATACCCCATAACTAGAATCGAAATATGACTTTGAAGAAAAAGAACAGTTGAATATTAAATATAACCTTCCCTTTAAAAAAATAAAAAAAAAAATAAAGTATGAAACTCGAGTTACATGCCTCTCATATCCTCAATCGCTAAAGTACAACTCTCGAGTCAGAAAGTATAAAAGAGATAACGAAATCTCATAAATCTAACAAGTAAGAATAACAGAGTACACACAATATGAACTCTCATATTTCCTATTTACTAAAGTACAACATTGCATTTAAGGGGAAATAAATAACAAACACGCCACAAATTTCGCCTCACATATCGACTACTAGAGCACAATGTCTCATCTAAAGAAAAGAATATTAGAGTCTTATTATGAAACTCAATAGAAAGAAAAAAAAGTGTCGTTCATGCACTAGCTAGACGCAATCCTTTCCTAATCCCCCATTTTAAGCCTCAACTACTTAAATAACTGGAATCTTATCCTTTCTTTGGTATGTTTCAGATGCCCCCAGATCCTTCTCATACAGGAAAACGTTCAGCAAACAACTCTCATCACTGTTACAAAATCTCTTATTTCTACAATATTCTTCATAAAATGTAATTTTCAAATCATACCTCACAAACATTGTTAATTTTCAACGTCTAAGATCATTAAAAAAACAAGTGATAATATACTGTGTTAATAATGCATTTGGAATTTTTGAACATCGAATGTCATAAATTTGCATAATGACTATTACGTATAGTATGGATGTACTGTTATAGTGAACACAGTAATCAATACTTATAATAATTGAGTAAGTAAATAGTATTAGCAAACGAAAAAACAAGTTTAACTGACATATGTATGCATAGTGATGACGAGAAACTTATGGTAACTGTTACGATAGATAACAGTCATATTGTAATCAATAAAATTTGAAACAATAAATATTTTCACATACAAAAATAAAGAGCGTACTACATTGTACTCCCCTGGCTTTGGCAAGAGTATATTGTGTCAAGGGGTAGTGTAATCCATTAAAATGGTTAACATCTTAGACTCTCGAGCCTCGATCAAGGACCAAGCCTCACTGCTTCACCCTTATAGATGAAACCAACCTCTAAAATTCTTCCAAGGACGAACTTAACCCACATTGACTATTTTTTTAAACTGAACTTTTATTAAGAACTCATAGCAAATAAGGGTCCTTACTGATACTATTCACATTTGGACCTCCTTGTATTCCAGGTATGTTTCTGACTTATTAGCATGTACTATAACTCATCCCTTATCCTCTTACCACAATAGTTTTATTGATACTTATATCTTGAACAGATGAGAATAATACACATATATAAGATAAAAACTCACGGGGATCTCCTCATGTCTATTCAGAATGGTCATCTATGAGATGGTGCCAACAACTTTTATCATCTTCTCTCTCTCTTCTTAAACGGAAATCTCCTCGGGTATGAGTACCGCTGCTGACAAAGGGAGAAGTATTGAAGTCCTCGTGATCTACTCTTCCTTGAAGGTGTTTATGTCTGACGACATAGACAAGTGATAACATTCTTAAATAATCTCTTTGTATAACATGTATGAAATCAACCCTCATAATTCAATTTGACAAACGAAGAATAGTGTCAAGGGGATACATAATCGATGATCCGCTGATGTAGCCTGAGACACTATGAGAGGGTCAGGCATATACCAAGGCGGCGGAAGAGTCGGTCGAGGCGACTGAGGAATGACAGTTAATTGCAGGAGACGACATACCATGGAAGAAGAGGGGGAAGTGTATGTCATCGAATAAGTACGTGGAGGCGACTCGAAATGGGGGGGTGGAACACCGTACTGTTGCTTGTATTTATAAGAGTAATAAGCCATCCACCTAAAACATGGGGTGCGCTCGAGCGAATCTTCCCGGTGTCAGCACAATCTCTCCTCGCCCCATCTCTCTTCCTCCTCCTCCTCTTCCTCCCGCTCTTCTCTTTCCCTAGTCAAATCAATAGGCTTTTATGTAGTTTTCCCCTGTCGTTCACATCTCCCTCTTCTAGTTCCGTCCCGCACGGCATGGCTGAAGGGGTGTAGTACCTAGAGTAATATCCTAGGTGCCTATTTACCTCGTAATTAAGGCAACGCCTATGACTGGGGATACATATTGACACGAGGGGATCTAAAAATGGCAGCGTAGTATAAGCTATCAAGCTATTTAGTTTATCCAATGCGTCTTTAATAATAACATTAAAAAGTAGGAGTATGTGGTTATCGCAAGGTTAGAAAATATTACAATCAGAAGGGAATATTGTAGTAGAAACCTCTTGGACAGATTTGACGAGGCTATTCAAATCCTATCGTGTTCATCGGCTCCTCTGTGATCCCTATCGTCCCTGCTTTATGAAAGATTCTGTGATCCTTAGTTGCTATCTTGTATGTTCCCTCACGAACAAAGAAAGGAGCAACTACCTACCTCGGGGAGTGATAAAAGTGCAGATTAAGGCTCGTAGAAATGATAGGCGAGATACTTCAACTTGTACTCGTTTTGTCTTAAAAGACTTCCTTAGACAGAAGGTTGTATCAATAGGTCAATAATGATCCTTAGTAGTTTTTTTACAAACTAGTGGAAGCTATATAGTACTCTTATCTTTCATTTGTCGTTTTGCTATGGCTTCAATTAACCAGACCGATGACTCCTCACATAGGACCTCGATAGGCAATCGATAGTCCCCGGTAACGACGTCACCTGTCGTGCATGACGACCTCGTACGCTGCTGCGAGCGTGGAACCTCACGGTCGTGTCGCGCAGGATTTTCTCTGAGTGAAAAGAATCAGGCACCACATCAACCGTGCGCGCCGTCTATACCCCTCACGACACCCCACGACAGGTCAGGGTTTCATGAGGTAAACTTACCTCTATCTAAGGGGTTGTCACCACTCTTAGGTATGCGTATCCTTGTTGAGCTACCGTCCCACATGCGGAGACTTTTAGTTGTCTTCGTAGAGGTTGGCCGACCAAGGGCATTTGTTCGATCGTCGCAACATAGGAATGGGGTACGAGCAGTAAGACACCTAGGACTAACCCGTTAGACAAGTCAGACTCGAGATGTTGATTCCCCTAGCCTGGACTTTTAAATTTTCTGGTCGAACTTCAAAGGGCTGTTTATTTCCGCTTCTGAATCAAAAAGTGAAATAAAGTGTTATGCCTGGAGATAAAACATGCTCGTACCTTGATGAACAACCTACAGTATATTATTTCTCTTGACAAAGACAACAAAGTATCAATCGAACCATCTTTCTACCAAGGGTATTCTACTCTCCTTAGATTATGATTTACTGAATATGAGATAAATATAAAGGTTTCATAAGACAAATAATAAGTATGACGCTATTACCGACGAGAACCCTTCCCACTTTCACAAGTGCGGTGCGTCCGAGACTCTTCATGAGATCAAACTAAGTTCAATAAAAAATAACACACAAGACAGACCTGCACAAAATATGCAAAGACAGTTCACATGCCATGCACTAACAACTTTAACTATCAATCCACACCATTGAGATTGTCCCTCACTTCCTAAACCATATACGACAACCCTATCTTTCATGAGACGTATCAAGCCCAACACTCTCATATTTCTTCGAATGACCCTTGAGAGTAACTAGAACCATTCAGGCAAATGACCACAGATGACAGTTTTACTGACTACAGGGTTTGTCTTTGGATGTGGGTATCAAGTCAAGGGGGAATAGTGAAATCGACAACAACCAACCTGTTATCAAGAGATAACAAAAAACTCGGTCATTTTGATAGACCCTCTTCGTTAATTGCAGTAGATCAAACAAAGATTTGCACACACACAAATCGACAAAGATGATTCAATATTCTCACTTGTTTCCACTTATCGATATCTAAGGATCGAGACCTCAGATAAGGACTCTTAGCTCTGGGATCGACATTCCAAAGTCTAATCCATAGCTCTACTCTTACAACCCCTCATACGTCGTTTGTCCCTTTTTTCTTTCTCTCAAGGAGTTTTATTTCCATGTCCTAAGTCATTTTCAAGGAAATTCATATTTTATCTACTTTCAGTTCTCTCATCTTGTCTTTTTTGGAATAAGCACACCCTTTGGTGTTCACGTAGTTGAGATTAGTTCATCAAACATTGTTTTTTCCCATTTGTAAGCTATGAACGGATATGGACTTTTATCCTTCTTGGTATGTATTTCATAACCTAATTTTTATCCTCGTTCTTTTATAGATACATGAGACCTATCTCCAACCAGAGCATTGTTTTTCCCTTTCTCTTCTTTTTTTTCCTGTCATGCGTGAGTAGTAGATCGATTCACACATGAATCTTCTGCTACTTCATCAAATTTCAATAAATTTATTAATCAAACAGGTAGTCGAATAATTCGCACAGGGGTATTTGACCACCTTTTCAACTTCATTCAATACAATTACAAACGGTCAGTAAGAGAAAATACACAAGATCCGTTTGAAGTAGATGGATAGCTCATACAAGAGTATCCTTCTGCTGACTTAAAACAAATACCTTTATCGAAAGATAACACAAAACTGGGTCGTTTTCGTAGACCCTCTCCTTTAATTGCAGTAAATCACACAAGGTTGAACCCTCAAATAAAAAACTTTTAACTTTGGATCGACATGTCAAAGTCTAACCCATAGCTCTACTCTTACAACCCCCCATACATCGTTTGTCTCTTTCTCCTTTCTCTCAATGAGTTACATGCCCGTTTCCTAAGTCGTTTTCAAGGAAACTCATATTTCCTTTAGTCTCAGTCCTCTCGTATTCTCTCTTTTGGAATAAGCACATAATTGTTTTCCTTCTGTAAGCTATGAACGGATATGCACTCCTAACCTTTTTATTATCTTTCTCACGACGTAATTTTTTAATTTTTTTTTAATACGTGAGGCCTCGCTTCAACCGGAGCATTGTCTTTCTCTTTCTCTTCTCTTTTGTCCTGACATGGGTGAGTGGTAGATCAATTCACAAATGGATATTCTGCTACTTTATCAATTTCAATCAATCTGTTAATCAAGTAGGTAGTCCAGTAATTCGCACAGGAGGACTAGGTCACCTTTCCAATTACATTCAATACAATTACAAACGATCGGTAAGAAAAAATACACAAGATCCGTTCTAAGTAGTCGGATAGCTCATACAGGAGTATCCTTCTACTGACTTAAAACAAATAGTTGAGAGACTCCTACCGGAGCATCCCGCTATTTGTTTTAATCATCATCTAGAAAAACCTGAATTTTATCCTCCCTCAAAGGTTAGTACGCGTCTCAAGTTAGTAATAGGTGACCTACACAAGAGCCCCCTACTACCACTCGACTAATGCGTGGTATGCTTCAAGAGCGCAACAAGATGATTTGCACAAGGGTATTCTACTGCTCTTTTGAAGTCAACCGATATGAGATCCTATTAGTTTGAACGGAAGACAAATGTTATGATACTTCTATAAGAGTATCATACTTTTGCCAATTAATGTGGAATCAAGCAAGTAATAGGATGACCCTCACAAAAGCCCCATGTTACTTCTCGGGGAAATAATAATCAGTTTTTCAAACAAGTAATAAGATGACCCCTAAAGGAGTCTTCCTACTACCTGTTGAGTGATTGGACTATCTGACGGTAAGTAAGTTATTTGAGAATGAGTTGCAAAGTGACTATGAGTTGCAAAGTGACTCCCCACTACTCGTAGGTCATTAGCTAGTTTTAGATTCAAGTGTGTAATATGATGACCATCATATGAGCTCCCTACTACAACTTGAATCAGACCGAACTTTCTTGAACAGATAACAATAAGAAATGTCATTATTAGAATCCCCCATCCCTTGGCTTAGTATCGGATAAATAAATTGTTAGTAATTAACCAAATCATTAGTCACACCTAAACAAATAAGCAGATTTCATACATGAGCAGCCTATTATTGCTCAATCTTCTGCGCTCTACCTTTTTTCTGAGTTAGTCAATCGTAAACCAAACAAGTACTTGAAGATTTACACAGAAACTTCCTATTGCTTGGTCGATTCGTAGGTGACCAGTAAAATAACTTTTGTCGAAGTTATTTTAATCGTTCGCCTATCATATTAAGCGTAAATTTAAGACAAGCGGCATTACGATTCTTACAAGTTTCCCTACTTCTCTTGTCGTACGTGTTTGTTTAGTATACGTCATTGCTATCATATTAGTTCATGCGGGAGGTGAAATAGATTATACAAAATTATTTTCCCAGCTTTCAACATCAAGCAGATCCCTAGTTAATAAAGGTGGTAAAGCGGCATGCACAAAAGTACCTTGCTGCCTTTTAATTGTATTACTCATCTGAGTCTCAAATGGCAAGCGTCACACCCACACATGAGTATTCCACCATCTTTTGAGACTAGTTCGAGAGGTTTACAAAGCAACACACATAAAAGTTTCCTTCTACCGTTTCTAAATGTTAAACAAATATCCCTTCAGGATAGCAATCGATCCAACAAACATAGGGTAACTCACATATGAGTACCCCACCGTTTGTCATGGGTTGAATTGGAGCATACACAACCAGCGAGACAACTCGCAAAGGAGTCTCTATCGCACCACTTTTACTTTTCCAATTTAGACAGTCTATGTTCTTTTTTTGTCAATTTAGGTTCCTTCCTTTGATCGGACAGGATTCTTACTTCAATCATATATTATCGTTCTCTTCTTGACTATTTAGCCAAGAGGAAATCATAAACACTATATCATACATCCATACATGCAGTCGAATAGAAGGTTGTAGTTTGTATAGGTGTATGGGGAAAAAATAAGTCATGCATACCTCATGGTTCCCTGCCTCCAGAGTTCCTCCTGAACTCTTGCAACGCTCCAATAATCGCCCTGTTTATTGACCATGTCTAGTCATCATATTTGACTTTCTGGACTTTAAAGTTAGCAAAAATCAAGATTATTTCAGCGGAAATATATTATCAGACACTTATGATCCTGCGTAGGGTGGTTGAAAATTCGGTGGCCCTTGAAGACCGATGCTGGAGCAACGATGGCCGGAGTCGGACCCAGGTGGCGCAACTCTGTGACCTAGCTTAGTGGGGGCGTGAGGCCTGGTGGAGAGATCTGGTTGTTTGCGGGGGCAGTCTCAGTGGTCATTGGGGATCGTAACTGAAGCAATGCTGACCGGTGCTGGAGCAAGGTGGTGCAACTCTGTAACCCAGCTTGATGAGAGCATGAGGCCTGGAAGAGCTTCGGTCGGTGTTGAAAATGGCCATGCTGGAGATGGTCGAAGGTGGATTGAATAGGTTTCACCTATCTGATTCGTGGTTGGGAGGCTTGCTGACACACAATTTATGAATGTTTCTGAGTTTTCTTTTTCTTCAATTGTTCTTAGCCGAAGCCGAGTAATGGCCCCGGTAGCTCATCCTTGTATTCTGATAAGGGACGTTGGGCCCGGTTCCCAGCCGTGTTGCTCCCCACGAATAGATTGGGGCATCAGAAAAAAAAAAAAAAAGTATCGTTGAAAAAAAAGTCGTAAAGTAGGGTAGAGTACGTACAGCAGTGTCGTAGAGTAGAAAGTCGTAGAGTAGAGTGTCATAGAGTAAAATGTTGTGTAGTTGAAAAGAGTATACTGGCGTATAGTAGAGTGACATAGAGTAGAGTGTCGTAGAGTGTCGTAGAGTAGAGTGTGTGTGTGTGTGCAAGTGTGTGTGAGTATCAAGTGTGTATGTGTGTGTGTAGGTGTGTGAGTGCCCCGTGTGTGTGTGTGTGTGTGTGTGTGTATGTGTTTGTGCGTGCATATGTGTGTGTGTGTGTGTATGTGTGTGTGTGTATGTGTGTGTGTGTGTGTGTGTGTGTGTGTGTGTGTGTGGGTTTGTCTGTGTGTG
>BFEA01000286.1:958846-970457 GCA_003427395.1 Chara braunii | reverse complement strand
GGTGGGGCGTAGGAGTGTGGGTCGGTCGGTGGGTGGGTGAGTGGTGGGTCGCTGGGTGGGACGTGTGTGCTTGGGTGGGTGGAAGGACAGCCAGTAGACGACAAAAAGAAATTTGATCACACAAAGAAGAAGAAATCAATTGGACATATATTTTCCTGAGGTTACCCGTTTTTTCCCGAGTGACCCTAAGTACCGGGCCCGGGGCCTTCCACCCCAGTGCGGCTGCAAAAAAAAAAAAACAATCGGGCGGGAAACAATCCGCTAATTCAAGTTTCGAATTGGCAAAAGGCACCGGTGCTCCAACGCAGGGGGCTGCATGCCGTTGTCGTCATCTGCCTGTCGTCGTCCATCGATCCCGCAGCATGCAAGTTTTTGTGACGGTGATCTGCATGCAAGCGCGTATTGATAGCCATCGCCCAAGGTTGGGCGTGCCTCTGTCGTCGTCGCCCCATTACCCACCGGATTCCATGCACGTCTTCCGCTAGCTACATTGTCGTCCTGCAGCGTGGACGTCAGCATGCCGACGTGCACATGCCATCGTCGACAAGTACGTGCATGCCGGGAGGCTGTCTGACCGCAGAACGGTCCTGAACACTGTTGGGTGTTTGCGGAGCATTGTTGCTGAAACCTGTGCCTCCGTCACTCACCCATCTTCCGTGCACGCAGCAACCCCTGTGGCGGTGGACATCAGTGGTGAAGTGCTCCGTGCCATCCGTCCTGCATTCGTCTGTCGTGGAAGGTGGAGCTTGATACCGGATGTTGCCGACGTGGCGGGTGTTGTTCCACGTTTTGCTGGCGGCATCATAGTGCGTGACGATCGCTTGCCAGAGCGACACGGCCAACGTGCGTGGGCATTGGACGGATGGTCGTCCGTCGATGGTGCACCAGTGCCGGCTTCTGTGCATCCCTTTCCCTGTGCAGACGGGAAAGTTGTTGTGGAAGGTTCGGATTGGTTGCCATCAAAATTGGCCGCCCATCGCCATTAACGATGACAACCGATGCTTGTCTTTGATGGGCGTGCTTGTTTGGGGGGGGGGGGTGATTGTTGCATCCACATTTTTAGCTTTACTTGCCTTGTTCGGGATTGCTGCGTTTGTGAGGAACCACTTTCTGTAACGCGCAATTTTCTGCGTGGTTGCAACGAGGGGTCCTAAGCTGGAAAGGTTGGGCCAATTGCGGGAAATTGGGATCGGTGGAAAATTGCATCAGTACCCTTGCCTTTTCGTCGCTTCTTTTCGTATGACTGGGTTCGGAGTTGGGTGTGTCCTGGGATGGCCGGATGATTGATTGGTCGGATGAATGGCTGGCTCGCCCCCACGCGCGCGATTAATAAATGTTAACGTCGTTTCCTTCGTTTCGGTTTCGACCTTTTTGGGCGAGGACATCGCGCGGGAATTCGCTTCGTTCTTTTTGAAATTTCTTTTGCATCTTTTTCGAATTTTGTCGAGCCCCGATAGCTCTCGGAATTTCGGACTTTCCCCCTGAAGTTCATGTTTTTTGCTTTCCGCATTAGATATGAATTTAGGAATTCCGTAATTAGGATTTTCTTGCCGCGCGGCGCCTTTTGTCTACGCGCTTCTTCATGCGGCTGCAACGGTACTCTGATTAGTGGGCGCCCTTAATCGTGTGCGTAACTGTAATTTTGGGCGGGCACCATTGTAACTGTATCTTCCTTCTTGCACTTCGTCTTTCCCGCCCTCCCTCTCTTTCTTTCGCTGAAATCTTTGTAAGTCGCGGCTTGTATGCTCGGATTGATGCGTGGAGAAGGGCTACGTTCCCCACGCCGCGGCCCGATCATGCAGAACACAGACGCTCCCTCTCTAATCCCCGCTCTCTAAGTCCTGGTAATTCCGTGTTCTTCTCGCATGCATGCACGCTATAAATTTCGGCTGCGCGATTAGTCGGCTCTCTTAACCCGTTGTTGGAAGCTCGGGGTTGCGCGATCAGGAAGGGTCGGCACACGAGCGAAGTAAGAGGTGAGTAGAGTAGGAGTTGGGCGACCCGACGAGCTGGTGCCGAACGCTCGGGATTGACGTGGGCCACGACGGACTGTGGGCACGGGCGAATCTGACGGGTGCGTGGGTTGGTGCGTGACGACGGACTGTCCGCATCGAAGAAGAGAGAAAGAGAGGAGGAGAGAGTTGAGGTCGATGGACGCAGATTTGTTGTTTCTTTGTCTCTTCCCCCTCTTCATCTGTGCACATACATTTTGATTGCGGCTCCGGGGGGTTTGCCCGTTCTTGTTTTCGTTTCGGCTTTTTGGAATCTGAACGTGGGTTTTTGCTCACACTTGTCCTTGCGATGTCCGTCTCGATTGCATTGTGTGCATGATTCCTGAATGTGTGGATGTATGGATGCTATGCTTGCTTGTCTATCTTCTCGCTGAGAATCCTTGTCCTTGCTTTTGATTGTGTCGAATCTTTACTGGCATCAGATGCGGCTGTAGAGGGGATAATAATTTTGCCCCGATATTGATTTTGTTCTCGTTTTTGCTCGTCTCACGATTAGGTTGTGATATGGTTGCACCTCGTATAATCGAAGCTTACGGAGCAATTACGGATCACGAGCCTCTGCTAGCTTTGAAGAAGATCGCCAACTACACGGGCATGATTGGCCGTTGGGCGGTGCGACTGCAAGAATACGACTTCGATATCGTCCATCGAAAGACGGAGCGACACAGCAACGCGGACGGACTTACACGTCTACATCGACCTGCCAAAGTACCCAAGGGCGAGGAAATTACACTGTGGAAAGAGTCGGACCTGACCAACGAGCCTAAGTACGGACAAGTGGCAGTTCTCCCACGTGGCAAGAAGCAAAACAGTGGCGATGGGTGACGGAGGTAACCCCACTACCCCTCTCTCTCCCCTTTCCTCTTCGTCCCTCCTCTCCCTGCCTGACAAATTTTGCTATTTTTGTGAAGCTATCTCCCTCGTATACTCGGTCTCCATGCGTCCTAACGGGGAAGGGCATGTTGATTGGATAGATTGCCGACAGTGTGTCGCACGAGCCCACGACTCGTGCATTCAATACAAAAACGGTAGTAAACCATGGTTGTGGCCCTTGTGCCGGACCGACAAGATTCCGACCGAGGCTCGCTTTTTGGATGCCATGTCAAAAGGGTTGGAAAAGACCCGGAGGTTTAAAAGGGCCGAAGTATGGACTGATATTGCCTTGATTGCCACCTTGGTTGGCAACCCCCTCCAAGATTTCACCAAGGAAGATCGGAGGAGGGCCAACTAGAGGGCTCGGGATTACAGATGGATAGAGGGCAAATTAGAAAAACGGAAAACAGACGGCAGTGGGATTTGGATGGTTGTGCCGCATCCGTTCATGTGGACAGTGCACGAGGAAACTGCGACTCATTTTGCCGTACGAATTATGGAGTCCGTTATCGACAAAAATGAGTGGTACTGGTCCAATATCCGCGACGATGTGAAATACATCGTCGCCAACTGTCAAGTCTGCGCCGTTGATAAAGCGTCGATCCAGCCCCCAAGGTCGATAGTACCCACAGTAGTCGAACGACCGTTTCAAAGAGTGAGCATGGACACTACCGACATAGTGGTACCTCCTGGCCCTAATAGCTGCGAATATTCAGTCCTATTGGTATTTGTCGACCATTTCTCAAAATGGATCGAGGCATACCCTTGTCGCACGCGGCAAGCCACAGAAATCGCGCGATACGTCAACCGTTTCCTCGGGATGCATCAGGATACGGAAGAGATCCTGACCGACAATGGGGCTGAATTCAGGGGAGAAGTGCTAAGGAATGTGGTCCTACATGGCGTCGCCATACGGAACACTGCACCCCACATGTCACAATCCAATGGGCTGGTCGAGAACGCTAACCGAGTGATAAAGACAGCATTGCGACAAAATGTCGCGGCACGGGATCCAAGGCCCTGGCCCGATATCGTCAACCACATCCTGGCGGTCCATCGCGGAACGCCCCACGAATCGACGGGGCTAAGTCCCTTCCAATTAAGGACCAATAGCGTCGCTTGCGTTTCGATACCAAGCCTCCCAGATGAGTCTACCTTGAACCGACGACCCACCAGGGTCACGACTAGGGACAAGGCCAAACGGCACCTAGAGCTAATAGAACAGTCACTACCCAGACTAGCCCGAAAACGATAGAAAATGACCGAACTATCCCAAGGCCGACAGGTCCGAAGCTACGAGGCCCGAAATGGGAATGCGGGTCCGCGGCCCCAGTACAAATTGGGGGACGTGGTGCAGGTAAGAAAATGTGCTCGCTAGGGTAAGCTAGTGCCACGATTCTTCGGGCGATATCGGGTAATCGAGCTCGGGCCTAACGGCGTGGACACCGTGCGTCTTGCCCCCGAGGTCTTTGGCAGTCGATTGGCCCGTCCGATCACACGCCACGTGTCCTATCTTCGCCTCCTCCCCTCTACCCCATCTCCTTCTTCATCGGTCTCTCCCTCTGAGGAAGCCGACGACGACGGCTCTGCCTTCCCGGAATCTCCCTCTTCTTCTTGCTCCCTCTCTGCCTCCCCGCCACCTTCGCCATCGCCATGAGTTTTATGGAGGAAAGAGCCCTCAGCGAAGCATCGCTTGCGCCCCGTGATCGATTGACGATCCGGCAAGTCCATCATCCCCGCCTCAGTCCAGATCTTCGGCGGCTTGCGCACTTTTTCTGCACGGAAGGCGTGTATGCAGCGGCGGTGTTCAGAATCGAAGGCCGGCCTGACGTGGCGGTACTGGCCGAGGCAGTAGCAGTTCATCAGCGAGCGGTGCCAGGTGTCAGCCGCATATCAGTCATTATCAACTTCAGCGGCGATCTCTCCACGCTCCTTCCCTTACGACATTCGGCGGTGAAGACATTGTTGTGCACGTGGGCCAACGATCTGATCGCCGAGTGGACGAGAAAAGGTTAACCGACCCCCCATTTTTCACAAAAAAAACATAAGGTCATCCCAAGCAAACTTCACACCAATCTATAGAGTGCATTTCTTACTAACATATTATTTAAAAAAAAAACAAAAAAAACAAATTAAAAACACATAAAACAGTCACTCAAAAGTGCATTTTCAGGCAATTTTACCCAAAAAATAACTTCATCAAAATTTCAGGATTTTCAAGATGATTAACAACACAAATTCTAATAACCCAAATGACACCAAATTTGACTCACAGCAAACTTGTCCTAAAACAAAAACAGGCAAAAAACAAAATTCCAAAAAAACACAAAATTTGACCCCGAAACCCTAATTTTAGGATCATTCATCGTTACCCAGGGCCGAAAAGTGGGGGTCCCCGTTAACCACTTGTGGAGTGGACTCAACTGCTGGCTCGTCCCGGGGATACGATAACGACGTCACGTGCAATCAAGTACGACGGCCTTCGGATGTATCAGCGCGATCCGCCGACGGAACTCCCTGTCCTCGTTCCCTTCCCCCATCCCCAATGAGTCTCTCACCGATCTCCGTTTTTTATCTCCCCTCCACCTTCCCTACCATCTGGCAGTCCGACATCCATCCTCGCCTTTCCTACTGTCTAAAGCCTCTTGTTGTCTCCCTTCTTCATTCTCCCCATTGGATCCTGTGACGCGAGGAGTTCATCAAGCTTTAAGTGTGTTTGGTTGAGGTACGGCTGACGTGGACCGAGGACGGAGCGCACCCACCTCACATAGAGCGTTGTCGGGCGCATCGGTCCGGCACCGCACGGGGGCAGCGCGGGACCCTCCCGGCCTCATCACGCAGGAGTTGGTTTTTAGAACCCTTCATCGCAATATACATGGAGCTTCCACAAGCCGCTCCGGCCGAGTGTGCCAGCCATACCTCTTGCTAGCCCCTACGACAGGATAGGGCCTACGCGAGGCACGACTTACCTACACCTTATGGGAGCTGTCACCTCCCTTCGGTGGGCGTATCCCCGCCGAGCTACCAGCCCACAGTACGAAAGCTAGTTAGTTGCAATCGCAGAGGTGGACCAGCCGAGGGCGTTTCTCTTTCGCTGTAGCATAGGGAGTATGCGCGGTAATACGCCTTTATCGAACCCGCACGCGAATCGGCATCTTGGGGGGGCTGAGGTCTCAATCGCGACCCGTCATCGATCGACTAGGACGAATCCCACACACCACGCGCACTCCTCTTTACGAATACACATGCACACAACGCTCCTAGCCCCTTGGTAGCCAACCCATAACTTTCCAACGCAGAAATCGAATAGGCGTCGCGCGCGAGACTAGGTATAAAACCGCGCGGACGCAGGGCTATCGCATATCAACTCGCAAATGTGATTGTACGCAAGCAGTCGCAATGATGGCGTACTATGTAGTGCCCATAATCAATCGGTCCCTCGTGAAATCAAGTACCGCTTATGACACTCGAGTGTCTGACTTGAAGTGTCGTGAGGGCCTAACCCTTCATGACATTGCACGGCTGAAGGAATAGTCGTGCAGCCGCYGCRAYAYCTCCGACTCTTRGCCTGAGTGTCTCGGTAGGCAAATCAAATAGGCTCTGCGCGAGGGAAAACCCCTCCCCTGCAGAGCCTAGGGCTTGGGGTGTCCTGGACAAGGACCTCGAATCCCAGCCCAGGACCAAACGTCCGACTAAGAAAATCATCAAAAAGCAGGAACAAATATAGAAGTAGGGGCCTCCCCTAAGTTCCTCAGTCCCAGCTTCTGAGTGGGGCTTTAATATGGGGACTCTTCAGCCCATGCAAACATTCATCCCAAGTATACCCATGTATACGTATATAAGGGTTAAGTATGTGACGATTACTTTTCACGGTCTCACTGGGATTTCTCACAATAATACGTATATGTGTGATCGCAGGCAACCAAATCCAGAATCTGACTCACAACACATACCTGCAGTCACATCAACGAACCAAATCAACAACCCACACATTACACGGAGTCAATCCCAACCACCTTCGACACTCATACCCCTCGCTCTAGCCATACAAGCCCCAAAACCTCCTGTCTAACCAACCTTAATTAAATACTCAGTACCTTTGTTAAATGGTCATTCAATAAAAGTCCGGGTGAAAACCTTAATAAAACAACGAAGATCACCAGGGCTAAAGCTTTTTAGGTTGAGTGTGGAGGGAGAGTTGAAATTAGGTCGTAGACCGACGAATCGGCAACCGACCTGTTATCAGTGATAACAGAAAGTGATCCTCAAAAGGATCAAGTTGGATTTAACCCTGAACTTGAAAAAAAGGTCTGTAACACACGGCAGACCAATCCCCAAGCTAAGGTCATAAGTGTATGGAGAATACAACTTCATAATTCATTTTTGCTCAAAATCTCCCTAAAAGTTAAACCTAAGCCTATTTTTAAGTCAATGCTTAGGCTTAGGGTAAACCAACTGCAGAATCTCCCTTATTTTGGGTGGGTCGCCTGAATCGCCACCTGTCAAAATATAGTCTATCTCCTTTAAAGTAAGAAAACTTTCGGCAGCGCTTCCCATAGAAAAAGTGTCTTTCCAGAATTTATATAAGTCTAAATATGAACGTCGAAATAATCTCTAAGTCTGGAAAGTCAAAATTATGTCTTACTCTCCGAATTAGTAGAAATTTGGGAAACACTCCCTTTAGAAAATGAGACTTCCCAGATTTATACTAAGTCAGATATAAAAACAGAAATAATCTATAACTTTTGAGAATCAAATTTTGTCTAACTCTCTGAATTAGTATAAATTTGGGCAGCACTCCCTTTAGAAAACGAGACTTCCCAGAATTTATACAAGACTAAGTTCAGATTTTGAAAGTAACTTTGACTTTCCAAAATTTAATTTTGTCTAACTCCCTGAATTAGCAAAATTTTGGGCAACACTCCCTTTAAAAAGGGAGACTTCCCAGATTTAAACTAAGCCAGATATATGGAAAAGACAGATTGAACTCAGACAAGTGAAGTTGAATAACTTCTTGGATTTGTAGAAATTTCGGCAGCGCTTCCCGTAGGAAAAGTAGCTTGCCAAGATTTATACAAAGCCAAGTATAAGAAAAAGATATCAGAAAATGCAGGAAATGACCTGAGTAGTGAAAAAGTTATTACAGAAAAAACAGGAATTGACACTAACTCCTATGGCTCCAGCACGTGGCGAGCAACTAGAGCAACTACCTATAGTAATGAAACTTAAACAAACTAGTCATCCCATCCAGTCACATGCAAACCAAACCACAAATATAAGTACTCTCACCACCCCAAGTTTATTCCATATAGATAGTTCATGAATCTTCAAGTTCTTGAATCCATGTACCCATCTTACATAAGACATAGAGTTGGACCATTCGTCATTGAAACAATGCCCAACTTGTCTTTATGATATACACGAACAAGTTGCACAGTTATTTCTTTCTTCTTTTGGGCAGATGACTAGGCCATTCGCCATGGAAACAATGCCTAGTCGCCCTGAGTTGTTTAATATCTAAAGTTTTGGTATTTCTCTGACTTTGTTTTTAAAAAAAAAGACAAATATGAGCAGGGGACTGAACCATTCACAGTAGAAACAATGTTCGACTTGTCACAAACTATTTCCATTTATACTCTGTATTTTCCCTTCTCTCTTCTTAATGATATGGCTTAACGCTAGACCATTCACAGTAGAAACAATGCCCAGCTGCCAGTTCACATGCAAATATACATAAAAATACTTTCTTTTATACTTAGTTTAAATTATGTGCGTGGTTATCAGGCTAAACCATTCACCATGAAAACAATTTTTAACCTTAGACAAAAAATCCTCCCTCAGAATAAACAAGAATTTAAACCCCTTCAATCAGACAAACCCTCAGAGTTAACTAAGGTAGCCAAACCATTCACAGTAGAAACAATGTCTGGTTCTTTGGAAAACAATCAAATAAAACACAGCGACCAGGCCATTCACAGTAGAAACAATGTCTGGTCCTTCAGAAAACAGTCAAATAACATAGCCCTGAGCCATTCACAGTAGAAACAATGCTTAGGCTTTGGTTGACCCGGTCAAACGCATGCAGTTTACCTTTCTCCCACCTTCCCCCAGTTCATCCTTAGTCTGCTTTCAATCAAAACAAACTGAAACTTATGCTTCACTATCATACATTCTTTCCATTCAATCTGATTAGGTCCTGAAGAGAAAACAAAAATCATAGGGACAAGACATGCATACGACAATCATACTACAGGGATATAGACAAACATGGGTAGTAGTAAGCTGTACGGATGAAGATGATTTACCTGAAGGTTCCCTGCCTCCAGAACCTCGCCTAGGTTCCGGCAGAGCTCCCGCAATCGGTGGGTGGACTCCCCACAAAGTCTTGATGTGGACCTACGGGTTGCAATCCCACCTGCCGCCTTCCTCTCGTAACCACAGGACTAGACTGAGAGTTAGAAAGGATAGAAATAGAAAGGTAGAGACTCTCAGATCCAAAAATTGTGCTCTCAGTCTTGCGAGAGAGGGCCTTGTTATCTTCCAACGCATGAGGGCCCCGCAATGATGGCCAAGATAACAACCGCGTGGTCATCACCTGGATCAATCAGTCGCAGTCGAACTCCTGACGACCCCCGGGGTTGTACCGTTGACTCCCTCTTCGTGGGTTTTGACCGCACCTCCTACACCATACTCTCGTTCCCCCTGGTAAGACTGCAGCCACCCGGCCTTAGTTAGCCGTGCTCGACACAACGTACGCCTCGTGCACACTTGCAAGGTCCCGCAGCACAACAAAAGCGTGCAGCGTGGCGCAGTGAAAATGCAGCTTGGCGCAACAAACGCAGCTACTATACAGCAGTCCGCACTACCGCCAACAGCACGGCARCCCTCAGCAAACACAACCACTGTYGTAGCAAAAGCGCAGCCCGGACAAGTCGTGCTTTTGCATACGAACTCGGCCCCAACTGCTCTATTCGGTAAGTTGAGCAACGCATTAGCCGGCAAATAGCCCTTCGATCCGCGGTTGGTTTACAATTAGCCCATTCAGTGGGCTAAAGTCAGTCGTCGGTCAGACAGCAAGCCCACAACTCCGCTGTTGTCTAGTTGTTTCCCAAGTTGACAGGACGACGCCAACCAACAAGTAGGTCCTCCAGTCTGCAGTTCACCTCCTACTACTCCGGCGGACGAGATAGGCAGGGTGCCGGTTGGTAACCAAACCTCCAAATCCACGACTCAACCCCTCTTACTTTCCTTCAGTCATTCTCTCACACCCCTCTCTTTCGTTTATCCTGTCGGAACTAGACGAACAAGGCCTCCGCCTACTGTCGAAACACCACCCCTGCGCGCAGCCTCTAACCATTACACCGCCCAGCCTAATCACTTACCTCTAAATCTAACTCCATGGCCGGGCTCGCCTCACTCAAATACCCCAGTGTCCGATCTCTGTTCACCAACAACGGCCAAGAAATGGTCGAGTACTCGTTTCTCCGCACTTCCCCCTTCTCCTTCTCGACTACTTCGCGCACCAACCTCTCTTTCTACCTCCTATTCTACTATTTCATCGCCCAATCTAACATTACGGTTGCGATCGCCCCGCTTTGGAACCCCGAAATACCATCCTACTTCGTTCGATTCTGTAGTGAATCGAGCGAAATATCACTATTTCTCTTCCTTCACTTTTGGATGCACCTAGTGCGAATCTGCGCCTAGGTTCGTTCGAATTTTCTTTCCTTCACTGCAAGTTGCTTCCCACCTTCTCAGCGGCTCTCTCGTGGCGAGTCCCAGTTAGCAGATGGCGCATCCAAGGTAAGCGTTCGACACATTCTCATTCCTTTCACTTGTTCGCTCCCTCGATCCTCGTGCGTTTGCGTTAGCCTTCGCAGTTTGATTTCCTTTTCTCCCGTGCATGCACCAGTGCAAAACGAGGATGAATCTCCCGCTGGTTCATATGAAGATACATCCCATTTATGCCCCCGCGCAGCTTTAAACCTCCTAACTGCTAAAACGACGCCCCAAACGTGGAGTCTCTCGGTGCCATCGTACTCGCCGTCCCCCAAGACCCCAAATTCAAACTTTTGCTTGCTCGTTTTTTATGAGAAACGAGCGAGCCATACCATTTCGAAGCTCCCACTTTGTCGTCGTCCTCCCCATTACCTTCACGCACGTTGTTTCTCACTAACCTATTCATACATACATTTTCGGCCTATTCTAACCGCAGATTCGGGCTCGCCAGCCCTCAAAAGCCCCCGTGTAGGATCACCCCTTACCAATTCTGTCCTCAATCGGTGGCGCTATGTACTTCCTCTTCTTCTCCTCCCGCCTGCTCCACCATAGCTCCGCGCGATGTTCTCCTTCACTAACCTCCCGCTCTACTGACCCATCCTCGAAACTAACATTACTATCTGCTTCGCCCGGGGTCAAAAACCCGGGAATGCCTCTTCCCTCTCTCGATTCCGTCGAGGAACGAAAGAGTTACGTTGTTTGGATTGCGCCCAACTCATCATCCCGCCAACCTCAAAATGGCATGCATCTGGCGCGATATCGCGCCGGAATCATCCCCCCTTTCTCAGCGCTATCGCCTCGCCGTTACGCCCACCGATACACAGCGCCAGTCCGCCTGCTGCCCCATTTGCTTTCACAGCGTCCGCGGCTGCTAGCGCAGTCCAACCCGACCTCTTCGCCCGCGCCCGGCGCCCGCCCGCGTCCGGGTTCATCCGTCACTGTATCAC
>BFEA01000286.1:932646-958606 GCA_003427395.1 Chara braunii | reverse complement strand
CGGCCTGTGAGGGACTTCGGAGGGAACCCGCTACTATACGATTCGATTAGTCTTTCGCCCCTATACCCAAGTCCGACGAACGATTTGCACCTTAGCATCGCTGCACGACTCCACCTTAGCGCCAAACCGCCCTCTGCCCCACTGCGCTCCGACCACCGCCTTTACTTCGGGTCGCTCTCCGCTGTTGCCCGGCCTGCCCGTACCCAGCACAGCCCGTGGTCCGACAAGCCCCGTCGCTCCTGCTTTCCACCGCGTGCTCCGACAACCCCCGCTTCTCAGAAACTCTGGCTGTCAGACGGCCCTCGTTTTTATAGCCTTCACCGGCGCCGAGGCCCCACGCCAATCTACTCTGTATCATTCCAATTTTAACAGATGTCCCGAAGGACTTAGCCGCGGTGGTACCCCCACCTGTGGTTTCTTTTAAGATGTGAACTGCCAGTCGTGGTACCGCATCCCGAACGAAAACGGGACCGCAAATATCAATAGAAGCAATAAGCAATATAGAAAAAGCAAAGATAAAATAAATCATCATAAATAGAAATCCCTAAGCAGGATGCAGGGACTACTAAGCCCCACCGTTCCCGTGGACCAGGCCTGTCGCCGCGTTTGTCAACAAAAACCAAAGGGATAGCCCCGTCGGGCCCTCAACCCCTCGGTTCTCTCCATAGCGCTTTGCCGCTACTGTGCCGACACTCGCTGGCCTCGATCCCCAAACCTTCATAATAGTAGTCCAATACCGTAACCTATAGGGCTAAGCCCAAGCCTGAGACTAAGTCCCACAGAATACCATACAAGGCAGTGCGGCGCGACGGTTTTGTCCAACAAAACCGGCTGCACGACTCCCAGTGTCCGTGCCGGCTGGCTTATACCATGCCATAACTGCCCCGCGCGCCATCCTACGACACCCCGCTTACCGTACAAGGTCGTACCATCGTTGTCGATGTCACCGTCGGGGTCGTTCTCCGCACGCGCGCTCAACTCGGTCAAATGTACCAATCAAAGAAAATATCCTTAATTCCTGCTTAATCAAAAATAAATAAATAATAATATCACCAAGCAAAATGACCGAGGTTCGAGCCGGCTACTACGATCAACAACAGAAAGGAATCACGCACGCCTTAAACCTGCGTGCTCACGCACTCGCTATTGTGGTCAACCACCCAGTCAACGCAATTACAGACGCAGCCGCGCTTAGCGCGGTATACGTCAACTTTAAACCAAAACTGTTTTTCTGTTATTTGCAAAACCAGGGCGGATACCCTTGTAAGGGTATTCGCGCCGACAGCGTCTGGAGTTGCTGCTTATCCAGGCCTGGCGCACCAACGTGGAACGAGAGTTTCTCGCGTTTTTATTTGGAACAGTGCGGCCCGGTCATAAGGAGCTTATTACGCAAGAGCTCACGATCCCTGTCGTGCAGCTGGTGGATGATCTCCCTCTCGACATCATCGCGCAAGACGACGAGCATCCAGTTCCCCACGTACTCTCTTGCACATTGACACCTTACCTTCAATGGTCGGCTTGCGTGGAAGGAGCCGCAGAACGCATCCCGCCGTCACAGCAACAGTATTTGGATCCCCAGACGGTTCGCGATCCTGCCTTCTTCAGGCACCCTACGGCGGAGCAGTTTGCTGCCATTCGAGAAGAGGAGGAGGAGGAAGAGAGCACCAGGAGTGACGAAGGAGGAGACACGCAGGAAGAAAGAGGGGATAGCGACGAAGTGCTCGGGGAAGAGGACAAAACCCCCGAAGAAGGGAGCCATAGCGAGCATAGCGAGGGGGAACAGAGTGAAGAAGAAGAAGATGAGGAAGAAGAGGAGGAGCACGAAGACGAGCCTGCTGGATCGAAGTGGAAAGCCGTGCCGGAGGAAGCACTGCATACGGGCACAGAGGTTGAAGATCCTGAGGCGGTCCGCAAAAGAGAAGAGATCGCGGCCGGGAAGGATTTAGAACTTGCAAGCGCGGCGAGTCTGCAGATCCACGACGACCCGAACCGAGATTCCGAGCCGCCCCGACCTAAAGATGGCGACCTCGCGGCCACGACTCCGACCCCATCAGCGTGGCGACGAAGCCGATCCCCCTCCTCCCCAAACCGTCCCCCAATTCGCCGACGTACCGATACGGGCGATCGGCCTTCGTCCCCAATCACTCTCTCGCCGTCCCCTTGACTACCTCACCCTCCGCCAGCTCACTGCTTCCGTCACGTTCCCCTCTAACCCGTTCCCCCTCGACACCTTCCGTCACTTTTACGCCGCTCGCCTCACTGTAGTAGTGCATCCCCATCCCTCCATTCGATGCGCCGTCCCGACTTTCTGCCTCTATGTCTTGCTACTTAGTGTCGCGTGGCGAGGCCACAATATGATCAAGGTTTATTGCGTGATAACGGGGACCATCCCCGCCTGCGAAGACCGTGATCGCTTCCGCGCGGTACTTTTCCGAACCCTCACTACCCTTTATCCCGACTATCTTGCGTCCCTCCCTCGCACTGGCAACCGATTCCCTCGTTTTCATCGCATTGTTCGTTATCAGGAGCTCCCGGAGACTGTAGCCGGAATGGAAAGCCTCCTGCCCCCACTACCCATAAACCCTCCACCCCGCCGAACCGCCATGTACCGACTTCCCTTCCCCCTCCCGGTCAATTACTGATGCAGCGGTAATGGACGCGTGTCGCGGCGACGGCACGAGAAAGATCCCCTCCTTGGATCGTCGAGAGCCCAACTTGAGGAACTAATAGAGGAGCAGTATTGCCACGTTGGATGACGTTCACACGCAATTGAACGGTAAGTGGCATAGACAGAAGTGTTCCGCGTGTCGATTGATTAGAGAAATCGACACGTGTCAACAAGCAAGCAGGAGCTTGCTAATACTGGAACCCCCTGGGCGTCACATATGTGACGAACCACTTTCTGTAACACGCGATTTTCTGCGTGGTTGCAACGAGGGGTCCTAAGCTGGGAAGGTTGGACCAATTGCGGGAAATCGGGATCGGTGGAAAATTGCATCAGTACCCTTGCCTTTTCGTCGCTTCTTTTCGTATGACTGGGTTCGGAGCTGGGTGTGTCCTGGGATGGCCGGATGATTGATTGGTCGGATGAATGGCTGACTCTCCCCCGCGCGCGCGATTAATAAATGTTAACGTCGTTTCCTTCGTTTCGGTTTCGACCTTTTTGGGTGAGGATATCGCGCGGGAATTCGCTTCATTGTTTTTTAAATTTCTTTTGAATCTTTTTCGAATTTTGTCGAGCCCCGATAGCTCTCGGAATTTTGGACTTTCCCCCTGAAGTTCGTGTTTTTTGCTTTTCCGCATTAGATAGGAATTTAGGAATTCTGTAATTAGGATTTTCTTGCCGCGCGGCGCCTTTTGTCTACGCGCTTCTTCATGCGGCTGCAACGGTACTCTGATTAGTGGGCGCCCTTAATCGTGTGCGTAACTGTAATTTGGGCGGGCGCCATTGTAACTGTATCTTTCTTCTTGCACTTCGTCGCTCCCGCCCTCCCTCTCTTTTTTTTGTTGAAATCTTTGTAAGTCGCGGCTTGTATGCTCGGATCGATGCGTGGAGAAGGGCTACGTCCCCCACGCCGCGGCCCGATCATGCAGAACGCAAGCGCTCCCTCTCTAATCCCCACTCTAAGTCCTGGAAATTCTGTGTTCTTCGCGCATGCATGCACGCTATAAATTTCGGCTGCGCGATTAGTCAACTCTCTTAACCCGTTGTTGGAAGCTCGGGGTTGCGCGATCAGGAAGGGTCGGCACACGAGCGAAGTAAGAGACGGGCTGGTGCCGAACGCGTGGGATTGACGTGGGCCACGACGGACTATGGGCACGGGCGAATCTGACGGGTGCGGGAGGACTAAGCGGGGTAACAACTTCGTGGGTTGGTGCGTGATGACGGACTGTCCGCATCGAAGAAGAGAGAGAGAGAGGAGGAGAGAGTTGAGGTCGATGGACGCAGATTTGCTGTTTCTTTGTCTCTTCTCCCTCTTCATCTGTAAACATACATTTTGATTGCGGCTTTGGGGGGTTTGCCCGTTCTTGTTTTCGTTTCGGCTTTCTGAAATCTGAACTTGGGTTTTTGCTCATACTTGCCCTTGCGATGTCCGTCTCGATTGCATTGTGTGCATGATTGTTGAATGTGTGGATGTATGGATGCTATGCTTGCTTGTCTATCTTCTCGCTGAGAATCCTTGTCCTTGCTTTTGATTGTGTCGAATCTTTACCGGCACCTGATGCGGCTGTAGAGGGGATAAGAATTTTGCCCCGATATCGATTTTGTTCTCGTTTTTGCTCGTCTCACGATTAGGTTGTGATATGGTTGCACCTCGTATAATCGAAGCTTACGGAGCAATTAGACGATCCGATGTCCGGCCCCACGAACGCCGCGCGAGAACACATGTAAACGCGATCCGAATCGCGCTATTACACGCATCCCCGTGCGTCGGTTCGCCCACCAAAAAGATTCGCGGCGGAACCGTCATCCCGTACGAGCATGTTGAGGCGCAACTAAATTCGACTGTCCTACACGTGCTCGTGCGCGGTGACGATAACTCGACCAGAGTTATCCCCTACACGATGATACCATTATGCGATCTTGGAGCTCAGACTCATCCTACGACCCGGATTATTTCACCCCTTGGATAAACGAACTCATAAGGCTGCGATACCCCTGTCACACGGAGAATCGACTGTGTCCGCGGGAATTCCACTGCGCCACCTTTAGCGCCTCCCGGTGCTCTGATTTCCCTTCCCCCGATCATACTTACTACTTCACCCACCCGGGATTTGTCGTCATCACCACCGGTTTCCCTCCTTTTCGCCTCCTTCTCCCGTATCATCAACTCAGGGTCATTCCGCGGCCGGCCATAGCCCCCTATTGGCCCAGCACGCCTTGCGGGGATTGCCGACGTAGCGGCAAGCGGAGAACCTCGGAATTCCGAAGGCCCAACCCAAATACGCAGCGGCCTGCGCCACGTGGCGGCCCCCGATGGCCCAACTTTTCGGGACCGCCTCCGCCGTGGAGGGACTTCCCCGTAAACCGTTGCCCACAGTACCCCGGCCCCATCGGGCCTTGAGTCCCTTGCACACGCGCCCCTTATTCGCCCAATTGCATTCATACCCTTGAGACTCCCCCACTTTCCCAAAAATCCTTGGCCCACCCCTTTTCGCACTTCCAGGCCCACATCCCACTCCGATCAGGAAGTCGTGCTGGGCGTGAGGTTGGGCGTCACATGTTCCTTCTCGCTATTGTTTTCCTCGCCACATGGCGGTAGATTCGTGGGACTTCTCCACAGTGGCCTATTCCGTTTTCAAAAGAACTACATGAACGACAGTCGCGGACGTCGTGCCACGTCCGCTCAAGTTTCCACATTCCCGACAATGTAGGGCTGCCGCCGAATTGTCGGGAAAGTAGTCGGATCCCGTTTTTTACCAAAACCTGCACACCGAACAAGAAGTGGGATACGACCCTTAGAGGTGGACCCCACTGCTTTGCGGCAAAGCTTTGGAAGACAATTTGTGAAACCCCACTGCTTTGCGGGAAAGCTTTGGAAAACGCTCAGATATGACGTGGCAGACATTTTCACTCAGTTTTGTTTTGCGCGTTCCTTGCGGTTCGGCCATTCTGAGGGGGTAGGTGGGGGGCACCTCCCTCCGTTAGGCCATCCCATGTGGAAAGGAGAGCCAGAGATTGGGTGCGAACCCAGACAAGCGGAAGCGAAGTTTCCATATAGGGAAAGTTTTCCCTATCGGGTAACCGGCACCAATGGTTCCATTGGCGAAAATTTGTGCAGGCAGTGGGGTCCATCTCTTATTCTGTCCCCCACCCATTTTTCTTTCGAGAAGGCCCTAACATTAGGGGCCGATTCGAACTCGCGCTCTTTTTGTCAGCAACTGAGAGGCTCATATAAATAAATTTGACCTGAGGGCCGGACAGATCGCCCTCACCCATTTTTCTTCCTTTTGAACGCCCTAACATTGTGAGGCGATTCGAGCCCGCGCTCTGTTTATCAACAGCTTAGAGGCTCATAAAATTTGGCCTCAGGCCGGAAGAGATCGCCCGCACTTGGCGAAATCGAATCCATCGTGTCCGCCTGAACGAATCTCAATTTCACTGTCGATTGGCAAATGCGGAGGGAGGACGAAAAGTCTGCCCCGCCTCGCCCCGCCTCGCCCCGCCTCGCCCCGCGCTGTGCCGGAGCTGTTGCGCGTGCGGGGGTATGGGGCCCCAAAACGTGCCCGTGCCCGTGCCCGTGCCCCTGCCCGTGAATCTTAGATTCGCCATAAATCATAATAAATAAGCCCTCTGAGAGGGATACTGATATGAGAGAGGGGTACAGAGACGTCGGCAGCCTCAATGGAGAGAGGCACTTGAGCTTGAGTGTGCTCAGGCTGCTGTATATTATTGCCCGCGCGAGCTGCCCCGCCCCACAGAGAAGGAATGGAAAGGCGTACGTGAGAACAAGAGAAAGAGGGCGAGCGAGCGAGCGAGCGAGCGGCGGGAGAGAGAGAGAGAGAGAGAGAGAGAGAGAGAGAGAGAGAGAGAGAGAGAGAGATGGACGGAACAATGGCGGCCTCAGCAGGAGAGATGCTGAAGAGTGATACGTTGCTGTCGCCGGTCGTTGTTCAAATCTTCATCCCTGCTTGCGCTGTAGTGGGCATTGCGTTTGCAATTCTGCAATGGTCGATTGTTGCTAAAGTGCAGGTGAAGAGGACAGAAAACGATGCGACAGGCTATAACCATATGCTCGCCGACGAGGGCGGGTTGGAAGATCCTAGTGTTCTCAACAAAGTAGCAGAGGTATGTTTCATTCTCTCTCTCTCTCTCTCTCTCTCTCTCTCTCTCTCTCTGTGGGCTGTAACCATGTGCTCGCAGATGAAGGCGGGTTGGAAGATGCTAGTGTTGTCAACGAAGTAGGAGAGGTATGTTGGATCTCTCTCTCTCTTTCTCTCTCTCTCTCTCTCTCTTGCTTTCTCTCCTACTCTCTTTCCCCCAGTCTTGTCTCGTTTACTCCTGCGCTTCTCCTTTTCGTGATCTAGCTATCGACCCCTCGTTCTGCTGCGTCTTTGTGAGGATAGGCATATTGGCGTCGAAGCCCCGTCTTCTTTCTTCATGTTTCTTCTTCTATGGGAGACAGGGCGATGATGAGTGATTTGTATGTTTTTCAATTAGTCATCAATGATGAATTCAGGCCGGCCTACCGCGGTCCACCCACTTCTAAAAGCGAGCAATGTTGTGTACTTGTTGCGCGGTTTTCTTGTTGAGTCCGATGTGTGCGCGGTTTTCTTGTTGTCCGATGTGTGGGGTGCTTTGCCAACGTGGAATGCTATCGCCAGATTTTCCTCTCTTTTTTTCTTAAGTTTAGCAGTCTCGAGCGACCATTGTCGTTGACGTCTCACGAAATCCATCGAGTGGGTGCTGGTTGCATGTGCCATAGCTCTCTCAACTGCACTCGCCTTTATTCAGAGCTGCTTTTCCGGATACCGCAGACGAGAGAGAGAGAGAGAGAGAGAGAGAGAGAGAGAGAGAGAGAGAGAGAGAGAGAGAGAGAGAGAGAGAGAGAGAGAGAGAGAGNGAGAGAGAGAGAGAGAGAGAGAGAGAGAGAGAGAGAGAGAGAGAGAGAGAGAGGTTGTGAATGTAAGGCAGGGTTGACATAGATTGTATTGACGATATTGCTGTTGAACTCGTCTGTCTAATTCTAATATAGATAGATAGATAGATAGATAGATAGATAGATAGATAGATAGATAGATAAATAGATAGATAAATGGATGGATAGATGGATATCTAGATAGATGGATAGATAGATAGGTAGATGTATATATAGGTGTCTGCAGTATGCGCAGAGGTGGTCGCGGTGGGGGGTCTCAAGGGGGAGGGGAGAGGAGGGGTTATTACCGTTTTCGGCGGGCTTTGGTTCTTGATGGAAATTACCTTTTGGATTTTAAAGCTTTGACATTTTGTGAGAGTGAGGGCATAATCACAGGCGAACTTTTTCTAAACTTCTCTGTGGACGTAATTCAGGTTCCATGCATCCAGGTCGGCCATAAAAACGGTCAGATAAACCCAGAAAGTGCTTATGTGAGTATGCCCTGAGGTTAGGCAGCTGTTGCCAGATCAGAGGGGTGAAGACATCGCTTTGCAACAGTTTTTTTTTACTGTTGCCTCTTCCTTGGGGTGTTCGCTCTTGAAATGTTGATTGTAAATTTATTTTCTTTTTTTTCATTCGCTGTTCAAAAGAAAGAGAGAGAGAGCGAGAGAGAGAGAGAGAGAGAGAGAGAGAGAGAGAGAGAGAGAGAGAGAGAGAGAGAGAGAGAGAGAGAGAGCATACTCACACGAGGATTTTTTCCACAAAGCTCTGGACGTGATTGCAGTCAAGTGCATCGTGGTTGGGCTGTAATTGCAGTCCGATGCATTCTGGAAAGTGCTAGTGTGAGTATGCCCCGATTTGTCAATGACAGACATGCGTTGAAAAGGACTTAAGAAAAAAGGTACTTTTTTTTTTAAGCTTTTCTGTAGCACATGTATTGAAAAAGAAAGGATTCACGTTTTTTGGAGTCGTTCCTTTTTTTTTTTTTTGGTTTTCGAAAAGAAAAAGTCGGTTCCCCCTCCCCGCGCCTCCCCACCCGGCGCCCCCCCGCCCCCCCTCGTCTCCCCCCTTATTGTAGGGCTTGTGATCTTGGGGGGAAAAAAAAGAAAGAAAAGAAAGAAAAAGGGGTTGTGATCTTGGGGCATATGTTCAAAATGTACGCCCCTGCTTTTCGGTGGCATTCTGTTGTGTCTCTGGTCTACTTTTCGCCCCCGGGCACATATTAACTTACTCATACAAGGGACTTTTCTGAATGCATCTAGTTTAGTTTGGTACAGGTATGTTCATGAAAGTCGCTGTGTGAATGCGACTTTTTTGTGAACAGGTGTACTACTGGTAGCGGTAGGGTTTGCTGCAGAGTTCCATGCGTGTTTTTTTCTTTTTTTTCTTTGGTAAATCCTGTCTTTTTGGTATGGTTTTGGGCCTCGCTCCAGTACTCGATATTCGACAAGTATCTGGACTGGAGTCCGGACCAAATACATTCAGATTGATCGAACGTTTTGAATGTATTGAGACCATTAACAGCTCCAAATACAGTTGGAGCTACAACAGAGGGGGCAATGCGTAATGCCCTGCTGGCAGCCATTAGAAATCGCCAAATCTTCCTACCGCCAACTGTATTTGGAGCTGTTAATGGTCTCATTACATTCAACACGTTCGATCAATCTGAATGTATCTGGTCCGAACTGCTGGCAAATCTTCTTAGACGATTAAACATGCCATCTCTCACTGGTGCTCTTGCCCGTACTGAGGCAAAACGGGAACATCCATCTCTTCCTGCTGCCCCTGCTGCCATGTGAAGTTGAATAACGCCTTTCTCTCGGATAGTAGCGGTACATACCCTCTCTCCCTCTCTCCCTCTCTCCCTCTCTCCCTCTCTCTCCGTTCTCTCTCGTTGCCTTCTCTCTCTCTTTGCCTTCTCTCTCTCTCTGTGCCTTTTCTCTCTCTCTCTCTCTCTCTCTCTTTGCCTTCTCTCTCTCTCTGTGCCTTCTCTCTCTCTCTCTCTGCCTTCTCTCTCTCCCTCCCTCCCTCTCTCTCTCTCTCTCTGCCTTCGTACCTCCCTGCGCCATTCCCAACTTCAGTGTTTGTCCTGTCTGCATGATCTTCAGGACGGTGTGCAACCGTTGATTCCATGACGTGAAGCAGATCGGCGGCGATGTTGACACAAACCACATTCAGGATGTAGCATCTGGGATTGGATAGATCCACATGGGCAAGTACTATACAATCACATGAGCAAAGCTAGAGAAAAAAAAAAAAAAACTTATTCTTCCCCGGATACAACGTACGGTTATAAATTATAATATAGCTGTATTTGGGGTATCTTTCAGTCTACGTACAGCTATAATGACCATATACGTTGTATTTGGGGGCAAAAGGTAGACAGCGAATTTTGAAACAAGCACATGAGCGAAGTTCAAAAGAATCACATGAGTGGAAAGGGGAAAAAAAAAGGATGATGAAACCCTCAATGTTTTTTTTTTTTTTCAAATAAAATAATAAATGGGCTTGTATCACCGCTCAGTATGATTGTATCACCGCTTGCTTGGTTCATCTTCGCTGTCGCCGATCCAGCACATTTATAAGGTGCACTTTCCTTTTTTTTTTTTTTTTTTTTCGAAATCCATTTTGAAAGACGCGCAACGGTAAACATTGAAATTGAGAGAAGAATACAGCTTAAAAGAAAAAAAAACATTGCTCAGTCTCGCCCATGCGGCTGGACTGTGTACCCTAAGAACTGGATTTCAAAATGGATTTGAAAAAAAAAAAAAAAAAAAAAAAAAACAGACCCAAGTTCGAAGCCTTATATAGAATGAGATGAACAAAAAGACTATGAAATTTGAATTCTATTTTAAAAACACAATCCAAATCAAACTTTATTCCAGGAAAAATAAAATAACTTATGGATGACAAAATAAAATTAATCAAGTGGAAACGCAAATCGATGGACCAAAAACAAAAACAAAAACAAAAACAAAAACAACAACAAAAACAAAAAAATCGATGGACCTAAAAGAGAAGGTTTCTCACGACCAGAGGGACATTATTAGGAGCAGCAGCAGTGGCTGAGGTGAGGCCCAAAAAAAAGTCTTTTTTTTCTTATTAACGGGAAAATTGCATCTGTAGCCCACTTAAAGATGTAAATACCCACTATACCCAGTCCCAGCGCCAACTTGCATCTATATACCCGGGGCGGGGTCCCACTTGCACGGATTAAGAGATTATAGCCGTTGATCTCTGCTATCTACGGTCAATATCGCTTAATTCGTGTAAGTGGGACCTAGCCCCCGGAAAACGGGCGATGAAAATTATTTGCATGCCCAGGACTGAGATGGACCCACGTTGGTACCCCAACATTGCGCTAAAAAAGAACAGCCAACTAAAGGAATGCACAAATTATGGAGATACCCAGACAAAACTATAGGAATGCTCAAATTACTGAGATACCCAGGCAAAATCACCCGCGTACCTGGGACTGAGGTGTGCCGGCCAAATTCATATATACCCTACTACTGGAAAGCTGAAATTATGCGCATACACAACGGTCCGCTTGGTGGGCATGAGCAAAATTTTGTGGGCAGCCATTCAAGGCCGGCCAGTGGTATTGTGGGTATACCCACAATTTTAACAAGTCCGGTTTCTGGGCATGAGTGTAATTTTGAGGTCCGGAACGCGAGGGCCTGCGGAAAGGGGTATGCCTACAATTTTGAAAGGGGGAAAAGTTGGGTACCATGCAAATTCGCACTGGGATTGGGTATAGCTGGTATTCCCATCTTTAAGTGGGGTGCAGCTGCAATTTTCCATAAATAAAAAGATAAGGAAGGCATCCCCAGAATGGCGACTTCGCAACCGAATATATACGGTATATAAGGAAGAAGATGAAAAAAAAGGAATTCATTTTTTCCTTGTTGTCTTTCTTTTTCGTGTTTTTTTCGTTTTTGCGCTCTGATAATATATCCGCCTTTGTGCTCTGATTCACAGTGTGACAAATCCACGTCGGCGGCCTTGTACGCAAGAGGTTTTGAACAGGGGGAGTTGTAAGGAAGAAGATAAAAAAAACGAAATTATTTTTCTTTGTTTTCTTTTTGTTTTCCTTTCGCTTTTGCGCTGTGACAACTTCGTGACAATATATACTATTAAACATCGATGCGAAGCTTTGTATTCAAAACGGCTCCCAGAGAAACTTTGAGGAGATTTGGGGAGGGGTTATAATATGCTCATCTTCAGAACGATCCAGGACTCAAAGATCCGGTTCCTATTCGTAGTCCATTCCACAAAAGAAGGCCTCCACCGTAATAACATGCAGCCTCCGCCCTATATTCCAGATGACAGGGGATGTGGAGTTAGTAGGGCTGGGACTAGTCACCTTTTTTTTTTTTTTTTTTTTGGGGGGGGGACTAGTCACCTTAAAAAGGCTGCTTAGATTACAAAACTACCCCGGTAAATATTTCGAAGACTGCCTGGGTAAATTCCTCAGAAGAAGATGGGCACCGTGGTGGAAAATATGGGGAAGCAAAGACTGCGGATGGTGAGATGTTGAGAACCAAGATAAATTACGATAAGCAAGGGGTGCTATTCCATTCCTGAGTGTCAGATTTTTTTTTTTTAATTTATACTCTGATTTATTTCTCACGTTTGATTGGATATGAAAGACGCCTGTGAGGGCAGGGAATTTCGACGAAGCTTTTTAATGCGTGAATAAAATAGTGAAGAGCTTCCGCGCGAGTTATATAACGTAGCGTGTCTTAGATCTTTGTGGATCTCCTGCGGACTTTTTTTGCAGATTTGTTTTTTGGATTTTTCGAAAAGGACAACACTAGACACTTCGGACTGGATAATTCCGAAGAACATACTCGGCTTCATATTTATTTTTCCGGCGTCGTAAGGAGAAAGCGGATTTCTGTGGATTTTTTTAAGAGACTTTTTTTTGAAAAGACAATACTACCGGTAGGCACGACGGGCCTGAGAAACTCCGCTGAGCATATTCGGCTTCAGATTTGTTTTCGGACTTAAGAAAGGATTAAACAGACTTCCGGTAGGTTTATTAAAAAAAAAATAGAAAAGATTTTCGAAGAGACTCTTTCTTTTTTTCTTTTTTTTTTTACACAAAAGGAATTCTGCTCATTATATTGCAAGGAAACGAAAGGAGGCCGGGAATCTCTCCACAATCAACCCGGAGAAAACCAACTCTGGGAACAGTACCCAGTGTATGATGCAGGTGAAGGATTAATGTCCAGCGACAGAATGGCCGAATCCAGACCGCTGTCCTGACTAGATCCATCCCTGAAAAAAAAAAGGGGGGAAAAACAACAAATTTGCAACAGGCCTACAGAACCTCACAATCCAAAAAAAACCCAAAATTCCACCGCAGACCACCTCATCACCCAAACCCCGAACACTTCTACCTCTATAAAGTCTTGCAAAAGGGAGAATTTCCTCTATTAACCAGACTCTTTTCATAAAGGATTAAACAGACTTCCCGTAGGTTTATAAAAAAAAAAATAGAAAAGATTTTCGAAGAGACTCTTTTCATAAAAAGGACAAACAACAGGCACACACACAAAGGGCCTGGGAAAATCCGCGAAGCATAATATTTTCCAGATTTATCTTCGGACTTAAAAAAAATTCTCGCACTTAATTCTTTCTTTCGGACGTTAAAAAAAAAGAGGAAAAAAAAATAAAAAAATCGGACGTATTTTTTCGGAAGAAGGTAAAACGTGTTACGGAGCTACGGAAACAGAAACTTTACTGAGGTTCAAACAGAAACTTTTCGGAGAAACTGAAGTTGAAATCTAATATTTTTTACCTCGGTAAAGAATGAACTTTCACATCGGAGCTTATATTTTTACCCCTCCTGACGAGGCTGGAACACTACTGGCTCCGGCCGAAACTGGTAGAGGGAAGCCAGAGTACTACCGTCTGCGGCGGGTGGTGGTTGGTAGTTGTAGCCATAGGTCTCTTGGTTCTTACCTCGATCTTGTCGAAAAGATGGGGTAATTGCAGAAATACCGCGTTTTTTAAGTTTCGCAGCAGAAATGGTGAACGGGTCCGAAAGATTGGATTTTTTTTTTTGCAAGGAAAGTGGGAACCCACCTACAAATGTTAATGCTGTGACCTCTAAAAGCTGCAACGAAAGATAGACTTTTGCAACGAAACTTGGGCCCCGCCAATAATTTTTTCCTGTGAAACTACCGCCACGCGGTATTTTTGAAACTTACCCCTAAAAGGTTCACAAAACTAAAAAGGAGGGAAACTGTGAAGCTACCGCGACGCGGTATTTTTGAAACTTACCCCTAAAAGGTTCACAAAACTAGAAAGGCGGGATTTTTGAAACTTACCCCTAAAAGGCTCACAAACCTAAAATGGCGGGAAACTGTGAAGCTACCATGACGCTGTATTTTTTAAACTTAACCTAAAAGGTTCACAAAAACTAAAAAGGCGGGAAACCTATTTAAAGTCTGAGAACAGGTCGAGGGTCTGGATTCCATCGCAGGTCTGCATTTCAACAGTAGACGTGTGTACCGACTGAGCAAAGCGCGGGTTTCAAAACAAAAACTGTTTGCAAACGTTCTTAGATCCTTATCCGATTTAAAAAAAACGTTTTGGCGGGAAAGATCGTTTTTGTGGGAAGGTGGTTAAAAAAAGCCACCTTTTCCTTTTACTCTCTTCTTCCCTTTCCTTCCAGTGCGCCCCCCCCCCCCCCCCCCCCCCCCCCCCCCCCCCCCCCAAAAAAAAAAAAGCCCCAAATGAATCCTTTTATTGACTTACGGTGAGGGCACGGGTGCACAGCCCGTCGTTTGTATATGCTTGATTGATGAAGGAGGCGTTATTGGTGAGGTTTAGAAGTTGGGTGATTTTTTTGTTGCATGAAAAAAAAGGAGTATTTGTGTGTATGTGTCAAGATTAGTGTGTGTGTGTGTGTTTGTGTGATACTTAGGGTGTTTGTGTTTATCACATCTGTTAGTTGTGGAATGTGTGGGATTTAGGTAATTTGTATGGTAATAAACCACCAGTACTTCCTCGAGTGGTGCCCAGTAACAAGTCATGATTTCTTGCCACTGTTTCATACTTTTCCACTTTTCCACCCTGGCGCTGCTTTGCGCTACCATTTGGACCGAAACCCAGCGCACGGTCCCAAGGGCAGCTACCGGTCCCGCATTTTTCAAAGAAACTGCCGCCACCCCCCAAAGATCCACCTGCCTTCGACCGAAACCCAGCGTGCGGTCCCAGGGGCAGCCACCAGTCCCGCATTTTTCAAAGAAACTGCCACCACCCCCCAAAGTGTCGTGCCTGCACTTTTGGAACCTTTGAACGACCAAACGAGCCCGAATCAGCGACCGGTATAAAGAAGGACGATGGAAAATGTATCTGGGGTGAAAGGCACCCCTGACGGGCTGCGAACTACAAAACACTCTCGCCTCTCTTGAGGAGTTAACAGGAATTCCCTTCTTATCTCCCCCCGCCCACCTCCCCCTCTCCCTTGCCGTCCCCCACCACCTTGTCTTTGTCTCCACCCCCCTTCCCTCCCCCGCCCCCTCCTCTCTCCCAGCAGCCGGTCAAGGGCTTCAACAGCCATCAATGAAGGACGACTGTCGACTTATTGCAGAAAGCCCGAGAAAGGAGCTCCAAGAATCTTCAGGAATTTTTGGGGGTTGCCAGAGGTTCAACACAGACACACAGGGTCGAGATTACTTACAAATATAGAACTAACTCGTTTTTTATTTTTTTTTAATTTTTTTTTATTAACTCATAAACCTACAGATTGCACAGTGTTGATTAAGTTCGAATAAATCCATACGTACTGGGCTGCGGAATCGCACTGCATCAAACAAGGGAGTTGGGCTCCCGGATGGGAGGGGTGACATAAGCAGCTCCATGGCAGAACGGAGCCCGGGGGTAGAAGCTGATTGACTGCAGTGCTTAGGTAATGACAAACACTCCGCCGAGGATCTGAGACATGCTACAATGTATTGTACATGGGAGCTGGACTCCGTTTCCAGCAGATGATGCTGTCCACAAATAGACGGTAGGATATAAGGTAGGACACAATACTACAAAGAAGCATATTACTCGGGACAGGAGTCTGTCCTCGAGGTACAACCACAGTCAAGATAGGCACACTTACATCAAAATCTTATAAGAAAAGAAAAATAAATGATAGATAGTACAGTGTACATAGTAACTGCACAGTGATCCAGTAGGATTGACAGGATGCTGGGCCGATTACAGCCCACCTCCCCCACATGCATACTAAACCTTCAACAATTTGATTGTTTTCATAGATGACAGGGTTCACACTGTAAACTACATTACAATCGATAGTTAGAACAGATTACAGGTTGACGCTGGACCCATTTTCCAGCAGGTACAGCTCCCCACCAATAGATGGGAGTGACTCAAGCAGCTATATTAGCAAGGGATGCTCGTATCACCCTGGCTAATATAGTCTGTTCATGTCTTCATGAAAAAAAAAAAACCCTTTCACGAGCTTATTCTTCTCGTACCTGACACGATTCACATCAAACTGTATAATTGAATTTTAAATGTACTTGACAGCCTGGGGACGCTGGACGCGATTTCCAGCAGGTGTTGCTCCCCACCAATAGATGGAGCCATCCCGCCACTCCTAGTGGTGTCTGATCATATCAGCACCCCTAGCAGCCGCTCAGGCTGTTTCTTTCTGGAAAAAAAAAACAAAAAAAAAACAGGAACTCCCTTCGTTTTTTTTTTGTTTTTTTTTTGTTTTTTTTCGTGAGGCTGAGCGCCGAGTGGGATGCGCAGAATTGATTTTCGAAATCGAGGGCAATACTGTCTGCGAAAAGTTCCGCACTCTTTTTTTTTTTTCAAAGATTGCCCACATTTTAGACAGGGGCATGTGCTTTATTGGGCAGCAGCCATAGATTTCCATCTGCATCGTGACACGAGTATGTATGAAGCCCTGGACGTACTTGGCATAAATAGACAGCCAGGTGCAGTTCATAGTCGTAGACTCGTAGGTGCATTTTCCGTTTTTTGTGGTTTTGTTTTGTTTTTATTAACAGCGGTAGGCCCTAAGATTGTTTTTGTTTTTTTATAATTACAAAACTATACTACATTCTTCTCTCAAATTCTTTTGACCTTTCACTACCTACCTACCTACCACTTCTTTTTTTTTTTTTTTTTTTTTTTAATCTACCTACCACTTCTGCTAAGGCTATATAGAGGGAACTCCTGCAAGCGTAGCTCACAATTTCTTTTCTTCTCCCCCCCCCCGTCCCCCCCGCCTTTTTTCTCTCTTTTGAAAGGGCGACAGCCTTAACATATCATGATTGAATTGACCAGCCCCAGGGGTAATTCAGAGTCATTTTCATCATTTTATTTATTCTGCTACCGTCTTCACCCGAATAGAACGCCCGGTCATTATAGCTGTATTTGGGGCATTTTTCAGTCCAGATGCAGCGATAATGACCGGGCGTTCTATTCGGGTGAAGACGGTAGTCTGGTTGCATCTGGCTTCGAACTTGGGTCTGCATTTCAGCAGCCCATAGGTGGACCAACTGAGCCACCCTTCTTCCCCCGAATACAACGTACGGTTATAAATTATAATATCTGTATTTGGGGTATCTTTCAGTCTACGTACAGCTAGAATGACCGTATACGTTGTATTCGGGGGAAGAAGGTAGGCCGGCTGGTGCCCCTAAGAGATTCTCGCATCCTTCTGATTCGGATGACTACCGTCTTTACCCGAATAGAACACCCCCGGTCATTATAGCTGTTTTGGGACCACCTTCCAGTCCAGATGCATCAATGACTACATGAGGGGCGTTCTATTCGGGTTTGGGGCCACCTTCCAGTCCAGATGCATCAATGATTACATGAGGGGCGTTCTATTCGGGTGAAGACGGGGGATAGAAGAATTTAAACTTGTGATCTTCTTTATGCAAACTAACGTTCGCTTGTGTGTACCCATTCAACTACATGAGGTGGGTCCATTCCACCCCTTCCCCCCCCTCCCCCATTTATTTATAATTTATTCATTACAGCAACATGTTTCCGTCATGGTCTATCAGTGTCTTATTTTCCTATTCCGGAAATAGCACGCCTTCCTGTTCAGGAAATAGCACGGCGGGTTGGGAGCCAGCACTGTGACAGTGGCATATTCCGCTGTCACAGTGCTGGCTCCCAACCCGCTGTGCTATTTCCTGAACAGGAAGGCGTGCTATTTCCGGATAGGAAAATAAGAAGGCTCAAGTACAGTCATACCAAGCCTTCCGACGTTGGCCATTTCGCTTGGTATGACTGTACTTGAGCCTTCTTTTTTTTTTTTTTTTGGTTGGGTCCTTTTTTTTTTTTTTTGGTCCTGCGAGATACACGTGGCTATTTCATTACAAGAGTTTGTGATGAAACGGAAATGTGTGGACTTGAAGGAGTGGCCTCGCTCCACTACTCGACATTCTACATGTATTTGGATGCCTGGCTGGACCAAGTGCATTCGGAGGAGTCCAACATTTTGAATAAATCGGGACAATCAGGAGTCCTGTGTCGGCCGAGATGCACCTGTGTCTATTCCTGTTCTAAAAATAGCATTACGGCTTGGGGCCCCTATGACAGTGGCCGTGGGTCTTTTGGGGACATCCGTTAGAATTGGGACGATGCAGAAGATGGGCCTCATCGCCACACCACTGTCGGAAAGAGAAAATCACAAGTGCATCTTCCAGAGAAAGTGGAAAGATGCATCCATTACTATTTATTTATAGCAACGGATGCATCTTGCCACTTTCTGAGGATGATGCACTGGTAATCTTTTCGTTTTGACATTGGTGTGGCGAGGCCCAATGACGATATCCATGGCCCCTGTGCAATCAAGGACGACACGCATAAATTGACAAATGGTCCCAAATGGCAGTGGGGATTTTTTTCACAGTCTTTCGCCTGGTCTGACTACTCTTTTCTTTTTTTCTCTTTGTCCCGTTTCGCTAACCATTTTCAACGTCTTTGATCTACGGGAACCCCCGGGGACCTTGTCCCACTACCGTCTTCACCCGAATAGAACGCCCGGTAATTATCGCCGCATTTGGGCTGAATGTTGTGCCAAATACAGTTATAATGACCGGGCGTTCTATTCGGGTGCAGACGGTAGCTCCGTTGAGCTACAGGAGGTCAACGTTGGGTTTTCGACCCTGTGTGACTGTACGCCACAACGGAGATGCACGTCGTCCAAGTCATCTAGCGGTCCGTTTTTAATTAAAAAAAAGGCAATAAAGACTACCTTCTTCACCCGAATACAACGTTCGGTCATTATCACTGTATCTAGACTCAAAGTTGCGCCCAGTACAGCTATAATGAAGGTACGTTGTATTCGGGTGAAGACTGTACTATCTTTGCTTTTTCTTACAACAAAAAGCAGAAGTAAATCCTTTCTCTCGAATACTACTCCCCCTACCCTCGGCACTTTCCTTTGAGCTAGCTGTCTCCTTTTTTCGAGACAGCTATGTCGCTCAACGACCCTAGCTGTCTCTCAACGACCCTCTTGTTCCTTTTGCCAAAGGGCGTTTTTTTAGAGAAACTGTACGAGCCTTCTCTTCCGTTCGCCATTTTTGTACCGGGACGGGATTCTGGCAACTGTTCATTTTCTGCTGTGGAAGTGCCCGTATGCCACTCCAATTGTGAGGAAAAAAAAAAGAGAACAACTGTATTCGTGCCATTTATAAATGCATTTCTCATTTGAAATTGAATTAGAATGATTTTTTTTAGCCGTTGCAGCGTTGAGCTGCCTCAACGAAAGGGTGCAAGTGGGACAAGGTCCCGGGTCCCCCCACGCACCCGACCACTACCTCAGTTTTTTTTTTTTTTTTTTTTTTTTTTTTTGGTGGTAGTAACTACCTCAGTTAAAAATTTCCCTGTTCCCCCACGGGACCCTCTCCGTCCTATTTCAGGGCGCTTACTCACACCAGCAGTTTTCTAATTGTATCTGACCGCAATTTCGCACGGACCTGAATGCATCTGACCCCAACCACGTCCACAGCTGAGTTGAAAAAGTTATAGTGCGAGTATATGCCCGCACTGTACTTTTTCTTTTTTTTTCCACTGTAAGTAACTTTGGTCCTCAGGATACTTGTTTATTCCTACCCTGCGCGCTTGAATTCTCCTTTAAAGGGATTCCTCTCTCTCTCTCTCTCTCTCTCTCTCTCTCTCTCTCTCTCTCTCTCTCTCTCTCTCTCTCTCTCTCCCCACACACACACACACACACACACACACACACACACACACACACACACGACTAACCTCTACCGTGCTCCTGACATTAAGCTGCACCTGACGTTAAGGACATCGCCACACCACTCTCGAATCGAAAAGTGCAGAATGAGAATGAACTTCCCGCTAGAAAATGGCCAGATGCACCCGCCACATTTTTGTCGCTCTCTCTTTTTGAGAGCAGTGTGGCCAGCCCCTAAGTTGCACCTGGGGTTGTTGCACATGACCGTAACTTTTTTTTTTTTGCACATGACCGTAACTTGCACCAGACAAGAAGTGATTTTATTTCCCCCCCCCTGGAAATCGAGGCCCTGTCCAGTCATCCAATCCAATTTTGATATGTTCAGAAAAGAAATAAAAGGGAAATCAAACAGGGCTTTGTTTATTTGTTTGTTTGTTTCTTTGTTTTTGGGAGGGGGGCGGCCGCCTTGAGATGTCATGTTCAAACTGACCCCCCCCCGACCCCCCCCCCCAGGTTGCATTTGGGTCCGAAGACTCCGAACTTGGGTCTGTATTTTCACACCAGTTCATAGGTGTACTGACCGTTCAAACTGACCCGCACTGGTGTGTATTTTCACACAAGTTCATAGGTGTGTACTGTGTAGCACACCCAAGCTTTGCGGAATGTCTGAAGGTGTGTATTTTCACACAAGTTCATAGGTGTGTACTGTGTAGCACACTGAAGCTTTTCGGAACGTCCGAACATGTTCGGGTGTTCGGCTGAACGCCTCCCGAGTTTGGTTACGAATTTGAGCATACCTCCCAGGGAAAAGTTGTTTGTATTATTATTTTACAGAACATATATTTTTTTACCTCCCAGGGAAAAGTTGTTTGTATTATTATTTTACAGAACATATATTTTTTTCAGATTTTTCTGAGAACTTTTTTTTTTTTTTTTTTTAATGTTTGCTTTCAGAGGGTTTTGGGGCTCCTTCGTGTTCGGTCGCGAACGTATGCTACACAGGGTGTGTATTTTCACACCAGTTCATAGGTTCAAGCTGACCCTCCCCACGTAGGTTGCATTTGGGTTCGAACTTGCAGGGGTGGGCTGTTGGTAGAGATCAGCCAGAAGTTATAGATCTGTACATCTGGGCTCAAGGCCCTCGTCCATGCAAGCACGGATTTGAACCTGTAACCTTCGCCTCAAGAGCCAAGTATCTTAACCGCTACCGCCAGGACAGGGTGTTGAAAAGCGGAACCATACCGGTCATGATACGCAGCCCACCCCTGCAAGGGGCTGTAGTGTCCAACTCAAAGCATACCACACACAACACCACACAGAGACACGGCAACGATCTGGAGTCTGGAGTCCTGAATCCCGGCTGAACAGCAGCAAATGGATGATGGATCTGCATATCTGAGCCTAAAGCCCTCCTCCATGCAAGCACGGATGAGAACCAGCGACCTCGGCCTCAAGAGCCAGGTATCTACGGCCAGGACACGGTGTTCAGCAGTGGAACCATACGGGTAGTGATAACCACCCCACCCCTGCAAGGGTGTAGTGTCCAACTCAACACACACCACACACAACAACACACAGACAAACCACACAGACGCGGCTATTCTTGCACATCGGCACCCGACCCCCACTGGTCGATCAATCAACGTGGTGTTTAGACTTTCCCTCGGGAACTTTTTTTTTTTAATGAATAAAAAAATAAAAGCAGTAATCTTCGTTTGGAAAACGTTTTTCTGGACCCACGACGGACCCAGACCATCCTATCTTGGAGGATCCCCATCAGACAGCCTACTGCAGGTTCCCCAACCATTTCCTCCACCAGAGTCTGTCTACTAACACCCCTCCTACCGGGAGTCCTGTTTTCCTTCGCTCAGGATCGCTGTGTGTATGTGTTTCTTTTTCTTGTTCGGTCTTACGATTGTGTCGCATTCCACCAGATTTGAACTCCTGACCTGGTGGACATCCGTTAGTTCAACTCAGTCGTACAAATTCAGCCAATTGGCAGCTCTACCTGTCGTCTTCCCCCGAACATAACACACACTGATAATGAACGTATACACGCTGTCTTTCCGGTTTGGTACAGCCATAAAGGGGGTGCGTTGTGTTCGGGGGAAGACGGTAGTCCCTTCATACCATGGCTGGAGATTCTTGTTGCTGTCATCATTTACGTGTGTCCAGGGCGGCGCACCGAACCTTCAAAAATGGAAAAAAGAAAGAAAAAAACAGGAAAACAGGAAAACAGGAAAAGAAGGCTCAAAAAGGCTAAAAAAGGCTCAAAAAGGCACCAGAACAGGAAAAGGCTCAAAAAGGCTCAAGAACCCAAGAGCCTAGCTCAGTGATTACACCCATGAACTGTTGAAATACAGACCTGAGTTGGAATCCAGATGATGATGGAACCTGATTGATGAGTAAACACCGAATATTTCTGAATTGCCTGGGGCCGGTCAGCTCAATTATGATATCTCAAGGCCGTTGCCCTTTAAAAAAAAAAAAGAAAAAAAAAAAAAGAAGAAAAAAAAAAAGCCCCTTTCATGCTGTGGTGGCTGGGAATTATGATATGTCTGGACGACGGTGATATCTTCTTCCCCGAAAAACACAATGCCTCTGCATAATGACTGTATTTGTACTGGAACAGCGTCTGTATACGTTCGTGGCGTACTTGCGGCGCATCGCGATGCGCTGCACTGCGCACGTGCGCCGCACAGCGCATCCCGCACGACGCGCGCGCACTGCATGCGGCGCACCTAAAAAAATGGGGGTCAAAAAAAAAAAAAAAAGTTGTGAGGGGCGGTAGTAGACCCGGCCCCCTGCTCGCGTAAAATAGGAAACGGGCAGCCAAATTTTTTTTGGAGGCCGCGCATTGACCTGAAAGTTTTTAGTAACCTGTAGTTCGGGTAACACTCTGTGTGTGTGGTAGGGTATTGCAGTCTGTATGGTAGGGTTCTTGCAGGCCAGATTCAGTCATGATGAGGGTCGCGATCTCTCAAAACGTTCTCTTCGTATTACTTCTGAAGTAGAAAACGACGGAACTGGCAGCCGTTTTTCCTGGATTTTTTTTTTTTAATAAAAGGAAAAAAACGTAAAGGAAGAACAGCTCTTTGCACGAGTGAAGCCCGGCACNGAAGCCCGGCGCGTCCAACCTGTCAGAACCTCAACGGTAATGTTTACCAACGGGCTCGCGGCACTACTCTCAACATGCACAACAAGACATATATGGCAATGTATCATTCCATGTTCAAGCGGAGGATTCAGTCTCATTTGTTCAGAGATTCTCCAAAAAAAAAAAAAAAAGGTTCCAGAGATACGTTACGTGCTTACGTGATTCATCGGCCCTTCGCTCTCCACCACCCAACGTATGAATGAATCTTCCGCTAGAACATGGAAAGATACACCGCCACATTTTTTGTCCTTTGTACATGTCGCCCCGCTTCCAGATTCATGTTGCCCGTCGACAAGGGCGGTGTCTTCGGTCCGATACTGTCAGCACACGGTTCTTCTCTCTCTCTCTCACACACACACACACACACACACACACACCCCGAAAATAGGCATCGCGCACAGTGCGCACCTTGCACTGGTAGCGCGTCCTCATGCGCTGCGCGCACGGCGCACCTCGTGCGCGTGCGCGCGCACATGCGTCACCACGCGCATTCCGCACGGCGCAGCGCACCGCATCGCGCACCGCACTAATGCGCCGCAAGTATGGTTCGTGGTGATCGGAACAGGGCACCTGCCGATCTGGCTATGTGCAGAGAGGTTTAAACTTTAAACCACAAGTACATCCAGCTATCGCCGCGGACGTCCGTCAGAATCCGGTAGGCGGCGCAGGCCACAGATTCTTTTAATCGACAGTGCTCCTGCACCGTATTTTTCGGAAGAAACTCGTAGGCGACGAGTTTTTCGCCTACGAGTTTCTTTTCAGCAAGGCTGGGCCGGTGTACTAGCGGTTAAGAAACCCATCGGCTACTCCAAAAAGTTTGGGGCCGAGCCACCGTTGATAAATTTCATTACTGGCCTTTGTCATGTTTCTGGTCTCCTCGAAAGTGGCGGTGAGTGGCCTGCAGCTGATGTATGGCCGTGTAGTGGTGGTAAAATAAATAAAAAAAGTTTTAAAAACTGTCTTGAGTGCTAAATTTTCCATGGTGGTGTTTCTGATGTATTCATTGTGTTGTTCATATGTATGGTGGGTTGTTGATTATAACAGATTCAGGATGCGATTTCAATGGGTGCGGTTTCGTTCTTGACGACGGAGTATTGGTATCTAGCAATCTTTATGGGATTATTTACGTTCATCATATTCCTATTCCTGGGTTCGGTGGACAAGTTTGGAAGAAAGTGGACGCCATGCGATCCAGCGGCGCCTGAGGGGAAGATGTGTGCTCCGAGCATTGCGGTCGCAGGCTTCAGTGCTTTGGCATTTGCACTTGGGGCGTTGACGTCCACTCTGTCGGGGTATCTCGGCATGAAGATCGCTACGTACGCCAATGCGCGGACAACGTTGCAGGCAAGGAAGGGAATAGGTGCCGCCTTCTCGGTGGCATTTCGAGCAGGCTCTGTGATGGGTTTCCTGCTCACTGCTAATGGCCTTTTGGTCCTATACTTGGCCATTCTGGGATTCAAGCAATACTTTGGAGATGACTGGGTGGGCCTCTACGAGTCCATCGCGGGGTATGGCCTCGGGGGATCGTCGGTAGCTCTGTTCGGCCGAGTGGGAGGAGGCATCTACACGAAGGCAGCTGACGTGGGAGCCGATCTGGTGGGGAAGGTGGAGCAGAACATTCCAGAGGACGACCCCAGGAACCCTGCTGTGATTGCGGATAACGTCGGTGATAACGTGGGTGACATCGCTGGGATGGGTGCAGATCTGTTCGGCTCGTTTGCGGAGTCCACGTGCGCTGCACTGGTCATCTCTTCTCTATCTTCCATGGGCACGGCGAGAGATTTTGCAGCCATGAGCTTCCCTCTGATGATCACTGCCGTGGGCATCATCGCCTGCATTGTGACCACACTTGTCGCTACAGACATCCAGGTGGTTGGGAGCATAAAAGAGATTGAGCCCAGTCTGAAAAGGCAGCTGTTGATCTCGTCCGTCCTTATGACTTTCGGGATTCTGGCGGTATCGTTCCTGTGCCTGCCGTCGAAGTTTGAGATCATTGTTGCCGGGGAACCCAATAAGGTGGTGAAGAACTGGTACATGTTTTTCTGCGTGGCCGCCGGGCTTTGGGCGGGCTTGGTCATCGGATACGTGACTGAGTATTTCACCAGTCACCAGTACAGTCCCGTGCGCGATGTGGCGGACGCGTGCAGAACGGGAGCCGCAACGAATATCATCTTTGGCCTGGCTCTGGGGTACAGGTCGGTGATCGTGCCCGTCTTCGCCATCGCGTGCGCAGTGTACCTGTCCTACAGCCTGGCAGCCATGTACGGCATTGCCTGCGCTGCGCTTGGAATGCTCAGCACTCTCTCCACTTGCCTCGCTATTGATGCGTACGGGCCTATCAGTGACAACGCCGGTGGAATCGCAGAGATGGCTGAGCTTGGCCCGGCCATACGTGAGAAGACGGATGCCCTGGACTCTGCGGGCAACACCACCGCTGCAATCGGCAAGGGCTTTGCCATTGGGTCGGCAGCTCTGGTGTCGCTTGCGTTGTTTGGTGCGTATGTCAACCGGGCAGAGATCGAGCAAGTGAATGTGATTGCGCCTCGGGAGTTTGTGGGCCTCATCGTTGGTGCCATGCTGCCGTATTGGTTCTCCGCGATGACGATGAAGAGTGTGGGGAAGGCTGCCCTGGCGATGGTGGAGGAGGTGAGGAGGCAGTTCAGCACAATAGAAGGTCTCATGGAAGGTACTGTCAAGCCAGACTACAAGAAGTGTGTGACGATCTCGACCGATGCCTCTCTCAAAGAGATGGTTGCACCTGGATGTCTGGTCATGCTCACGCCCATCATTGCTGGTTTCTTCTTCGGAGTGGACACTCTTGCAGGTGTGCTTGCCGGAGCACTCGTCTCTGGTGTGCAGATGGCCATCTCAGCATCGAACACGGGAGGCGCCTGGGTGAGTATACACGGAGCATCTCTTTTCTTGTCTGACCTCTCTCTCTCTCTCTCTCTCTGTGTGTTTGCCTGTCTCTCTCTCTGTTTGCCTCTCTCTCTCTCTCTCTCTCTCTCTCTCTCTCTCTCTCTCTCT
>BFEA01000286.1:871390-881677 GCA_003427395.1 Chara braunii | reverse complement strand
CACACACACACACACACACACACACACACACACACACACACACACACACACACACACACACACACACACACACACACACACACTGTTTTGAATGTGTACAATTTGACTTTTCCCATTGTATGTTCGTCGATATTTGAAGGCCACAAAGTGGGAGAGCCTGGAGGAGGAGCTGATAAGAAACCCGAGAAAAGCTGGTCCGTGGAGTCTTTAGCTCGAGTTATGAGCGTCTTAAAAAAGAAGGGCCTGATTTTTTGTTACTCATGTCAGCATTCTCACTTCTGATGTCTCCAGCTGTTTTCACAAACAGCCCTCCTCAACTGACAGAATGTTCCTCTACTGACCCTGAAGATCAAATCGAATGGCAAAGAATAGCACTTCGTGTGCAGCATGTCTTGCTGCACTTCGTGCCTGGAGACGCCTGGCGATTGCGACATTGATTTTGTTTGGTCTCGTGACTCCGTCGCTTCGGTGAACCACTTGAGCCCCGATCCATTTTTGGCGCAATAAAGCTAGACCAGCGAGCTCCGTTCCCAGTGACCCCCTTTCATGCCAGGCGGTGGTCTCTCTCTCTCTCTCTCTCTCTCTCTCTCTCTCTCTCTCTCTCTCTCTCTCACACACACACACACACACACACACACACACACACACACACACACATTTGTTTGCGTTGTCAAGGTGGAGGACGACTAGGAGTAGCAGTAGTAAGAGGAGCAGCAGAAGAATGTGGATGGAGAGCCCACCTTGTTGCACATGTCTCTGCTTCTGCTTCTGTGATCTGATGCTTGTGTACTTGGCTGTATGTTTGGGGAACAGGTGTTTGAGCTGATTTTTGCTCAGAAGCTCTCAGACTTGAACTTACAGAAGGAGGTCCAAGCACGGGAGGAGTTGCATGCCAAGATGAAAGCGGAGTTGCGGAATGCTGAGACACAAATTCGTGTGAGTACCACACTGGTAGTATGTCCTATGCACGAGTATGCAGTGCTTTCTCCTTAGAGTCCTTATTCCTAGTCTTCTTTCGTCTGTTCGGGTCTTCTACTTCTCCTTGCTTGCCTCTTACCCTTGCTACGTGTCTCTTTTTTTTTAAATACGATTTCTTAATTTATGCATGCCATCCTTGTGCAGGGGCCATGCTAATCTTCTCTGTATCGTTCCAATTTTAACGGATGCCCCGAAGGACGCTTGCTACGTGTCTCTTGTTTGTGGCCTCAAATGATTTGCGGTACGATGCAGGTATGGCAGCCAGCCGGCTCTCGAAAGTGAGGAGCATCTCTGTGATCCCTTTTCCTCTAATTTCATTGAGCACCTCCCCCATCTCTGCGGTCTGGAGGCTGCTAGTGCTTGTCTGCACGTCTTTCACCGCCTGCGTTATATGATGCTGGACTTGCAATTGCCCTTCAGCTTGATGTGGATCTTCCCTGCCAAGAGGCAGAAGGTAATAACTGTACCAAGGAAGGAGGCTTTACAATTGAGGTCCTCTAAGTTGCAATGGGGAACCGCCAACTTGAATTGCCGCAGGCTTTGCCCAGTGAGTGGTGTCCTCCTCTCCATCCCACATCTCTGCCTGCAATATACATGGAGTCATGGACATTACCATCACATGACCGTTGGTCATGCCTCTGACGTCTGGGAGCTGTGGACGATAGCACCGTACGTAGTCCATGTGATGGTTGATGTTCAGGATTTCCTTCACAGCAATGATGTTTTCTTGCCCAAGCAATACGGTCCGCGCACTCTTTTGTTTTATGTTAAGGATCACTTCTCTGCCCCTGTGCGGCAGCAGGGCAATGCGTCAAGACTCCACGACCTTCCCCTCTGCACAGCTACAGGTACCGTTACAATCGGCAGCAGGCGCCATTCTCTCTCTCAGAATGACCACAGTCCCATGGTTTCTGCAGCAATGTGTCCAGAGGGCTGTTCCTCCATTCCTGATTGCATGCACCCTTCGCATCTGGACGTCATATCATCATATGTCCGTTTGGTGGCCATAGAGAAGGTTAACAGAGCCCTAAATTTTCAGGGTTTTTCCATGGTCTTTATAACAAACCTCCTGCAAAACAGGGCAAAAAAAAGAAAAAAGTCTAAAAACTGAAGAAGAAAAAAAAATCCCCAAATGCACTTTTTTCAAGTTTTCAGTGCTTGGGTTGTTAACATAGGGCCGAAAAGGGGGCAGCAAATGGTTTCAGCAGCCGCAATATGTCATGGCCCAAGTGGCTCCCATACTACAAATGCTCCAGAGTCCAAACACAAGACTCCAGGAAGGTGACCAAGGACGAAGGAACCCCGGCTTCAAGACAGATAAAAAACGACGGCTGGCGCAGGGGCTGCGAATGGTTCCAGCAGCCATAATATGTCATGGCCCAAGTGGATCCCATACTACAAATGCTCCAAACACGAGACTCCAACATAGGAACACGAAGGACTCTTGTTGAGGGGATCGGGGAGATCTGTCTCCAAATCCCTCAGGAGTACATAGGTGATTTGTGTATACTATCATTAAAGCAAGACTCAATGTAGGTTGTCAGTGCGGCATGTCAGTCAGGCAACACTCTAAGCTCTACTTCCCTAATTTCTGTACGTGGTAGTTCAGCACTGCAGCTGTCTATCACCACAACTATATGTCTGTTCAAATAAACTGAGACAATGTTCATGGACGCTGGACCTGTTTTCCAGCAGGTGCTGCCCCCCACCAATAGATGGACCCTCCCAGGGAATGCTAGTGGTGTCTGCTCTTACCAGCACCCCTACGGGTTGTTAAAAAAAAAAAAAAAAAAAAAAAAAAAAAGGGCTGAAAGGTGGGGGTCCCTGTTAACCACTTGTGAAGGTTTGGCTGCAAAATTGTGCAAATCCATTACTCACTGATTAGAGAAGAATGGCTGCCTTAGTACTTCCTCCTTATTTTGTGGTCCCCTTACCTCAGCCGGAAAGATCTCCCTCCATATTTTGAGGAGATACAACCAATATGACCCTTTTCACAATTTGAGCTTCTTTTGAGCAGATTCATTACCAGCCAATCTGACACCCTTCATTGCCGAAGGGCCAAAACTTAGACATGATCCAGGAAAAAAAAAAAAAAAACATGTTAGAGGGAGTTTTGTATTTAGACTCTTTTTAGAGGGGGGGGAAAAACAACATGCTAACTCTCTGATCCTATAAAGCTCTGATGGTGTGCATGTGAGATCAAATGCTGATATGGGCTGTTGGGTCAATGATCCCTAGTCCTCCATTGCTCTTTGACAAAGTAGCGTATTTCCAGGCAACCTTTCAAGTCAATCGAATAGTATCGTATATTCTCAAGATGAGCTTGCTGTTGTCATTCATGATATGTTTGACTTTACGCTGAAACAAGTGAAATGGCAGTGTAATGTGGTTGTGGATGCATTGTTACGGAAGCGGATTTTGTAGGTGGTGCACTATCTTATCTGCTCAAGCGCTGGCTGTCATTCATGACATGTTTGACTTCATGCTGAAACATGTGAAAAATTGAAAATCACTGAAATGGCAATATAATGTGGTTGTGGATGCATTGTTACGGGAGCGGATTTTGTAGGTGGTGCACTTGTGACTGAGTTGGAGTTGGAAAGGGGTGTACATCGGCAGGTGAAAGAGTCCTGCGAGAATGACAGAATTCTTAATGAAATCAAACAACGTTTGCGCACAGAGGATAGTAGGAAGGTGTGTGAAGACTATAGAATGGTGGACGGTTTGCAGTTTTTGTCACTTTTTGAGTAATAAGGACGGGGTAGAAAGACTGTGTGTGCACGACAACGAGTCTCTTAAGAGTCGCTTTCTAGGAAAATGTCATGATACAACTGGTCACTTTGGGATCGAACTTAAAAAAGACATGCTAATTTGTTGCAGCGGCTCTGGTGAACGACATGCTAATTTGTTGCAGCGGCTCTGGTGAAAGACATGCTAATTTGTTGCAGCGGCTCTGGTGAAAGACATGCTAATTTGTTGCAGCGGCTCTGGTGAAAGACATGCTAATTTGTTGCAGCGGTTCTGGTGAAAGACGTGCTAATTTGTTGCAGCGGTTCTGGTGGCCAAACAGGAACAAACCTGGAACAAACCCAGAACAAACCCGGAACAAACCCGGAACAAACCCGGAACAAACCCGGAACAAACCGGGAACAAACCCGGAACAAACCCGGAACAAACCCAGAACAAATCCAGAACAAACCTAGGAACGAGCCCAGAACAAACCTAGGAACGAACCCAGAACAAACCTAGGAACAAACCCAGAACATAGCCCAGATGTTTGTTGAAAGGAACAAACCTGGAACAAACCTGGAACAAACCCGGAACAAACCCGGAACAAACCCAGAACAAACTTAGAACAAACCTAGGAACAAACCGGAACAAACCCGGAACAAACTTGGAACAAACCCGGAACAAACCCGGAACAAACCCGGAACAAACCCAGAACAAACCTAGGAACGAACCCAGAACAAGCCCAGAACAAACCTAGGAACGAACCCAGAACAAACCTAGGAACAAACCCAGAACATAGCCCAGATGTTTGTTTAGAGTTGTCAGGGCAGTCAAGGAGCAAACCCAGAAGATTAGACCCCTTTAGTGAGCCCAAAGCCACTTGCCCCAAAGCCACTGGGTTTGTTCTGGGTTTGCTCCTTTCACAGGGCGGTCAAAGGAACAAACCCAGAACAAACCCAGAGGGTTTACGAAGCCTAAAGCCACGTCCCTGAAAACCAATTCCCCTAAAGCCACTCCCCATACCTGAGGGAACAAGTCAATCTCAGGCCATGGATTTCATGGATATGCTGGTAACCAGGAGACAGGGGAACAAGCAGATTCTGGTTGTAGTTGATAGATATATTTTCTAAGTTTGCACGTTTTATACCTCTAACAGCTACCACTAAGACCGAGTTAGTAATAAATGAATTCCCTGATAGCTGGACCAAAGATTTTGGATTACCGAAGGCCATTGTAAGTGACAGAGATGTACATTTCAGTAGCGGAAGAACCTGGCGTGGAAACTAGGTTCAAAACTGAGTGTGTGTGTGTTGGGGGGGTAGAACGGGGGGTACCTGCTCTACGGGTAGTGCAGCGCTCTACCTCCGCTCAAACCCCGTCTTACCCCCAGTTCGAGGGGGGAAGAGCGCCCCCAGTCGAAGATCACCGCGGCTAGCCACGGGGGAGGGGAGGACCGCGTTTCAGCGCTGTGGTGGGGTCGCCCCGGCAGTCCAGGACCCCCCTGCACTGCCAAAATATTTCTTTGGAAAAAAAAAAAGAAAAACAGCAACGTAGGTGTGGAAAATGGTGGGCCAGCTGTCAGACTCTTTCGGGGGACCGATGGCCAGAGGGAACCGCCCACGGCCCCAGCCTGCCCAATAAGTTGGGCGCTCCACAGGGAGCACTTCCGAATGGAAATGCTCACTGCCGGAGGGCAGGTACTCCCTAAGAGAGAGAGAGAGAGAGAGAGAGAGAGAGAGAGAGAGAGAGAGAGAGAGAGAGTGAAACGGTTTTCACCCGTTAGCAGTAGCGAATGCAGATCTCAGGGCTCGATCCCTAGTTCTTACCTTACCTGTGTACAGTATCTGTGTCGACCCCGAGAGTTGAACCCGTGACCTGTGTATTTGTAACAGTTGGTAGACTGTCGTAGGGTCTGTAGGTAGCAGGGGTTCGATCTGTAGACCTGTCGAGTAGAAGTCTTAGGGAGTTCTAGAAGTCGTAGCTGTAGATCTTCTGAAAGGTCAAGGTCGTAGCTGCTACAGTCCTGAAGAGTCAAGGTCGTAGCTGCTACAGTCCTGAAGGGTCAAGGTCGTAGCTGCTACAGTCTTCGAAAGGCCAGGACCCAGACTTCCGGAAGGTCCTGGTAGTGGCCTTTTGAAGTTGCTCACGTTTAGGCTGAGGCAAGTGGGCAAGTGGGCAAGCGGCAAGTGGTGAGCCCAACTGCAGTACGTCGGCGGTGCGACTGCATCGAGTTGGCGGTGCAAACCCATGCAGTCAGTGGTACCAGCCCCAGTCAGTCCTAGTCCAGTCAAGCAAGTACCGTATGGGACTGTGTGCACCACGGGCCTGGGAAATGGCCAGACCAACGAGCTACAGAAGTATAAATCAAAGGGCAGTGTCCAGCCATTCATTCATTCCTGCGTAAGCCATGCGGAAGCGCTGCCACAGTGACTTGTGCGAGGTGGTCTGCACTGAGCCCGAAGACGAAGTGGGCGAGAGGGAAGCTTAGCCATAGCGATAGGGTAGCAGCGGCCATAGCCGCCATAGCTGATAGGAGAGAGAGCAGCGTGTGTGAGTGTGCGAGTGTGTAGTGTGTTGCATGTGGGATATCCAGGGTGGCCCTGTGTGCAAACAGCAGTGTTGAGTAAGTGACGAACAGAGAGTTGTACAGGCGATGTGCCGCCATAGCCATTTGAAGTGAACTTGTATCTGAGCTGCATTCCTGGTTACTATATCTCTGAGTTCTGAGTGGGCGCTTGACGCCAGTTTGCTGCGCAACCTGTTTGCATGCATGTGAAGTGTGAATGAAAGCGAGTCTGATTGCAAGAGAGAGAGAGAAAGAGCAGTGCGAGGTGTACAAGAAAAGAGTAGGAGGTTAGTATAGGCAGTCACATCATAGTAGAGCTGCTACATTGTTGTTGTATTGACGAGTGCAGGCGAGAAGTTGGGCTTTCTTGATTGATAGATTTCAACGTTGAGGGTGTTCTCATTTGGTGTACTCTTAGCTTTTTTTTTGTTTTTTTTTAATTTGAATTTGTATATCTGCTTTTGACTTTGCTCAGATATGCTTGTCCCGCTTTGGATCTTTAGCAGCTCGGGAAATTTGAGTTCCCATTGATTGGTTCTGTGCGGTTGTTACTAAGCAGGTATTAAAGCAGAAGGAGATCAGTGTGAACGCAGAGGTGGAGATTCAGCGCACCAGGAACAGGTTCTTCCATATTTCATCCCTCCCTCCCTCCCTCCCTCCCTCCCTCCCTCCCCTTCGTTTGATGGTTTAAGTGATCGACCTTCAGTATGTTTATACGAATATAACGCCTGATGGGCGTTATATTTGTTTATAACACCCGCACGTTATATTCGGTAAAGTGGTGGCAACTTCGGTGGGGCCCCAAAATTCCCAAGAGACAAAAAATCAACATCTGTTGTCTAGAATTGCAATGCAACCAACTTTTGATTTTGACTGAGAGTCACTTCAGAATTCCTTATAGACCCGGAAATAAAAAAAGAAAACGAAAAATCAAACCAAAACGTACCATACTTGCGGCGCATATGTGCGGTGCGGTGCGCGCATCGCTGCTGTGCGGGAAAAGAAGAAGGAAAAAAAAGTGGTCGTGATGTGTGTATACACGAGAGAGAGAGAGAGAGAGAGAGAGAGAGAGAGAGAGAGAGAGAGAGAGAGAGAGAGAGAGAGAGAGAGAGAGAGAGCAAAGAGCCCTTTCACATAAATCAGAAAACCCCTGCGGGTAATCCTAAAGGCCCCTGCAGATAATTAGCAGGGGTCCCCTCGCCAAGAAAGAGGTAGGCATTGGACTTATGATAAGGAAGTAGCAGGCCAACTATATATAATGTAGATTTGAATTCAGGTCCGTGTTTCAGCAGTTATGGGTTACTAACTCAGCACGTGATTTTCAGGGCTTCCCTCCACTACGCACCATGTGCAAAACTAGAATGAATCTTCTGCTAGAACATGGAACCATACGCCGCCATATGTTTTGTCTTTTGTGCAATTGGTGACTACCGTCTTCACCCGAAAATAACGCCCGGGTGTTATATTCAACTTACTCTAAAAAGATGAGATTTTCGTTTTTACTCACTTTTTTTCAAATAGAACACGCCTTCGAATAGAACCCCCGGGTGTTATATTCAAATAGAACGCCCAGTCGTTATCTTTGAATGTTCTATGGGCAGAGTGCCTTTAAGAGGTAGTATACATGGGTTTTGAAGAGGGTTGAATGGGGTTTTGGCTTCCAAGTGGTATATTTTGGCTTTGGTTTTCGTTTTTATTTTTTATTTCCATCTTTATAAGGATTTTTCTTTTTTTTTTAATTTAATTTGATTATTTATTATTATCATTATTATTATTATTATTTTTAATAAGGAATTCTGAAGTGACCCTCAGCCAAAAGTTGGTCGCATTCCAATCCTGGACAACATATTTTTTCTTACAGAATTTATTTATTTTTTTTTTTCTCGGAATTTTGGGGCCTCACCGAAGTTACCACAAATTTACTGAATATAACCCCCGGGCGTTATAAATGAATAAAATGCCCGGCGGGCATTATATTCGTACACAACGCCCGGGCGTTATTTTCGGGTGAAGACAGTAGTGGAGTGAGGCCCTTACGGCCACTGCACGTAAGAAAAGGAAAACAAAAAGAAGAGAGTGCTACTGTGGTAAGTAGTAGTAACCCATAACTGCTGGAACACAGACCTGAATTCGAACCCAGAGCATATATTGCTGGCCTGCTCGTGTCAAACTCGAAATTTGAGGAACGTCTCTGCTAACAAAAAGGGACCCGTACTCTTTCTTTGCTGGGGCCCCTTCGGAAAAGAGACTGGATCCAACGAGGGGTACGATGTGGCCCCAATTTTTTTTTTTTTTTTTTTCTGTGCACGTATAATTTTCAGAAGGGAGGGGCACATTTGGCTACCACAGCCTGCCCTTTCCGAATTTTTTGATCAACCCTAATTGTTGGGGTGCGCTGCATCACGTGCATGTGCGCACGTGATTTGCCGCAAGTATGAAACGCACCCTTGGAAGTCAAAACCCTTCCAACTCCCTTTAAAAACCATGTATACCCCCCTTCACCCCCTTTAAAAACCTTGTATACTCCCTCTACAAGGCATTCTGCCCATAGAACATTCAAATATAACGCCCGGGTGTTCTATTCAAATATAACGCTCGGGCGTTCTATTCGAATAAAACGCCTGGGCGTTATATTAAAAGGGCGTTCTTTTCGAAGGGGTGTTCTATTCGGATAAAAAGAGTGAGTAAAAGCAAAAATCTGATTTTGGGGGGGTAAGTTGAATATAACGTCCGGGGCCTGGGAGTTATTCTCGAGTGAAGACGGTAGTGTTGTTGTTGTTGTTGTTGTTGTTTTGTTTTGTTTGTTTCAGAAGACCATGAGGCCTTTTGTGCTTGAAGAGTGCTTCTAGGTTGGCATCACCTTTTTAAAGTTTAAAGTTTTTTTAACTTTTTCTTCTATTTGAAGGAAGAAGATGTCCCTAACTTTTTTGCACCTGGCAGTGTGTGTACCGCTCAGCCCTTCATGAAGATTTAAAGCCTTTTTTCAATAAATACATAGTAGAATGTAGTAAAAACATAAGCTTGTAATACAGCAACACCTAACTCTAACCCAGTTAATGTGAAAACAATGTGAAAAGGTGCAAGATGAGCTAAATACATGATACCTTCCATAGGCAACATAGTCCAAGGCTCCAAGCAACCAGCCATCATATTGGCAAATAACCTATTCCTAGACTTAGTGCGCGAAGGCAATAAGAAATTAGTTCAAGGAGTACTAAAAAAGGTGCTAGTGGCAAAGGTACGCCTTAGGTAATAAAAAACTCAAAAAATGAAGTCCTCACTCCTGACTCCATCCAAAACAACAACAACGATGATGACGACAACAACCACGATGACGCCGTCGCCGCCGCCGCCGCCGACGACAACAATGACGACGATGGCAGCGACGGCGACTACAACAAATGTAATGAAAAGCTCACGAGAAGCCCACAATAAGAGAATTGTGCATATCGTCTTCGCACACACAATGTCGCCTCAAGTGCAATGGCAAGTCCCCAGGAAATTAGGACAAAGGTAGAGAAGAAATGGAGAGGAGGTCCTGGAGGAGGAAAAGTTGAATAATGAATAATGGATACAATTGCTTGGCTCTTCCAGTCCCCCTTCTGCTTCAGGTCCACTCCCCCTCAACTCACCACCTCAGCAATCCTATACCCCTACTTTTGTCACCAATCAAATCACTCTGCAGCAGTCCCTTTCCACAGGCAGACCCAACCTCCAGCGCGAAGCTCAGCTATGGAGGTTGGCACTCATCGCGGCCAGTGCTCATGAGCAGGCTATGGTCTCACCATCACCAGAAGGAACAGGTAAGTCAGGTAAGCCTCTCCCCTCGAGTCTTGATCATCCTCAATATCACTCTCTCTATGCTAAAAGCTATAGCGCTGCGCGCCCCTATTCTGGCTGTTCTCTCTCTCTCTCTCTCTCTCTCTCTCTCTCTCTCTCTCCTGTCTCTTATACACATCTAGATGTGTATAAGAGACAGCTGTAGACCTGTCGAGTAGAAGTCTTAGGGAGTT
>BFEA01000286.1:850495-868976 GCA_003427395.1 Chara braunii | reverse complement strand
TATAAAATTGCTTTAATATGTTGGACATCTCAAATGCTCTCGTTGTCTGCAATAGGACAAATACTGCTTTGATTCTGAATCTATTCACCTGGGTGGAATTGGGGCTGATGTGGGGAAAATCAAAACCACACACACACACACACACACACACACACACACACACACACACACACACACACACACACACACACACACACAGACAGCAGGACAGGATCTGCCATCTTGGCAGATTCTGGTTCAAAGTGCATGCTGAGGTGGCGAGTTGTGGACAGAGCTATCCTCCTTTTCTTTTTTATTTTTATTTGTATTTTAAACTTATTTTATAGACCATTCTCCATTTAGCAATTTAACTGTTACTGTTCCCTCAGAGGTTCTAGAAGGAAGACTGAAAAAAAAGAAAAAAAAAAGAAAAGAAAGAAAGAAAGAAAGAGAAGAAACAGAGCTATCCTCCTCCTTTCTACTGCTTCTCTACCTTTGTCTCACTTTTGGTTACTTGCTACTGAGTCGGGGACTTCATTGAGCCTCACGACTTGTTCTACATTGTGATTGGTTCCATAAAATTCTTTTTCAGTGCATCATTGAGACTATTTTTTGTTGCAGATTCTCATGACTGTTGGGTTCATGACACCTGCTTGTGTCAAGTCCTTCCACTGTTTTTTTTTTCCTTTTTCTTTTTTATTGTCTTCCTTCTAGAACCTCTGGGGTAACAGTAACAGTTAAAAAAATGCTAAACGGAGAATGGTGGACATGACAAAAAGAAAAAAAAAGAAAAAAAAAGAAAAAAAAAGAGAGAGAGAATGGTCTACAATCACTCTACATGTTATTGCAATCATCCTCGACTCCTTCTCACTTGTCATCCATGCAAACAGCGAAACAACAAACTGGCGACATGCGCCCACACAGTACTCAAAGATATCGTAACCAAGTAAGAGTTCTCTTCAAAATGGCTATGGCGACTGAGCGCCCACACAACTCACTGTTCGCACTCTGGATCACCCTGGATGTCCCACACGCACACTCAGTGTTCATACCCAACACCCACACAGTACACAAACTCTGCACTCTACACTGAGCTATGGCAGCTATGGCTGCCTCCACCTATTGTTATGGCTACAGTGCTTCACTCTTGCCCCCTTCATCTTCGGGCCTCCAGCAGACCTCCTTGCACTAGACGCTGTGGCAGCGCTACCGCCTGGCATCCGCAGGAATGAATGTCCTGGCTGGACGCAGCCTCTTGATTTATACTTCTGCGCTCCGTTGGTCTGCCCTGTCTCCCTGGCCCATGGTGCACACAGTTTACCCCGTGGTACTTGCTGGACCGGACTGGTACCTTCTAGACCCTTCCATGACTGTATGGCGACTACCCTACGACGCAGTGCAGGYGCACTGGGGTCCTACTATTTGCCCTTGCCACTTGTCCTCGTTTCCAAYGTGGGCTTTGCTTTAGTCACACCACTTGCCCACTTGCCTGCACCACTTGACCACTTGCCAACCTTCTAGAAGGACTGCGCTTGCTTTAGTCACACCACTTGCCCACTTGCCTGCACCACTTGACCACTTGCCTACCTTCTAGAAGGACTGCAGCTAGCCTTCTAAYCTACAGGTCTACGGCTCGAATCCTGGCTACCTATAGACCTACGACAGACCTACCTACCACTGGCGGTTCTACAGGKCGCAGGTTCAACTCTTAGGGTTGACGCAGGTATAGTACACAGGTAAGTTGGGGAACTAGGGATCGAGCCCTGGGATCTGTTTCAGCTACCACGAATTGGTGAATACCGTTTCANGGTCGCAGGTTCAACTCTTAGGGTTGACGCAGGTATAGTACACAGGTAAGTTGGGGAACTAGGGATCGAGCCCTGGGATCTGTTTCAGCTACCACGAATTGGTGAATACCGTTTCATTATCAAGAGTCAAGACAGACGTACAGATCTCTTTCTGTCTTGTCTGCAGAGTCATGCAGACCCTGTCATTCCTCTCCATGCTTTTTTTTTTTTTTTTTTTAACTTCGTATACAGTAAACCTACTTTGCTTTCTGCCTTTGCCATACGAACGTGTGCTTCTTCTCTATGTCCCTACCATGGTTACGATCCAGACGTACAGATCTCAGTGCAGACGGTCCGGGTCTGGATGTCCAGGTCCGGTGTACGGTCCAGACATCTGGATGCACCACCACCCCTCCTCCCCCCCAAAAGATCCAACTGCAGAAAAAAAAACAAAAAAAAAAAAACTGAAAAAAAGATATGATATGCAGCATTGGAATATCAACTCGAAATTCGTAGCCAAATCCAAGGGGGGGGGAAGCTTTTTTTTTTTTTTTTTTCCTTAGGACTTAGGAGGGGGGTTGAATCCAGACTGTCTGGAGAAGTCCAGACAGAGGTCTGCCCGGACGTACGGATTGGTCCGGTGTGCGGGTCCGGCGTAACCATGGTCCCTACAGTTTTTGTGGATTGATGATCCATCGAATCATGATTCGAATGACATTTATTCTTTAAATTTCTTTTCCGTGCCCTCCTTCTACCCCGACAGATGGTGAACGGATTTTCGGACTATTTGTCATGCCATTTATAAGAAAACCCGAAGGTCTTTTTTACCAAACTTGCCACCAATTTTTGGGCCATTCAAAATTCCTCTGCTGACATTTCTGAAATGAAATTTCTGAAAACCGAATCATGCTTACAGTATTTTAGTAATTTGACTAATTTACTGAAATTTACTATTTTTATTTGTTTTACATGGTTAAGTTAAGTTGATGGTTAACCCCATTTTACCCATACGTGCCAAGATGGCAACGCCATGCGGAGGCCACCTATACTGTGTGGTTGAAAATGCATGTTCCGTTGTTTTTTTTTTTTTTTTTTTTTTTTTTTTTTTTTGTCAACGAAAGAAAGCGTTTCAGGGCAAATCTGGACCGCCCGTCCCAACATGCAACGATGGAAGTAGGGCCACAACCGCCAGGGTCAGGCTGCGCAGCTGATAAAAAGTAGTAGGCTAGTAGCTTTTAGTAGATATCCAACGAAACGAAAGTAAGTAAGAAACATCAGTGGGGGTGCCACTTGGACCTGAAGGCATGCTCCGGTTTCGCTCCTTGGAGGGGAACACACCACTGCACCTCGCCCTTGGGAAAGAGCAAAAGAACCAAGCTGCCTCCTCCAACCCTAGCCCCAAAAGCACAAGAGGCCAAAAAGCATCCTGGCAGAGGAATGCTTTTCTTTTCCATTTTTTTTTTCATAAAGGCCCTCTTAAAGGGGGTAGGCCCTAACATTATCGTATTCGTCCCAGCTCGTCAGGACTTGAACTCACAAGCTGGTTGTTGTTAACCAGTTCCAAGCCTGTACCATTTGGGCCCAAAGCATCCTTTTTTTTTTTTCATTTATTTATATAAAGCCCAGGGTGTTGTAGAGGCCAAGGACTAGACCCAAAGCATCGTGACAATGGAATGTTTTAGCTCTCCCACAGACCTGTGAGGCGCAGCTCTATTTTTTTGTGTTTTCTGTCTTTTCTTTTCTCGCATTCGTCGACTTGGTTGCATGTGTAGATTTGCGCAGGTGTAGGTGCACTGGTCGTCTTACCGGTGAAGAGTTAAGTGTCTACCGGCTGGCCTCCCAAGCAGCAGGCTCACCCTAAGCATCGGTGGTCCCATTGAAATTTGAAAGTCAAGTATCTGGTTCTTTTGAAAAAAACAATGTCTGCATGCTCTCACCTCCTTGGCAGGTGTGTCCATTGGCATGCTGTTACAGACTGGACGGATATGGTCAGCGACTATGGTTTGCTCGTAGCCGGCTCATCATGGTGCTCCAGCTGGTACATTCATGGAGGCGTTTCCCAGGCCAACCCCAATTAATGATAGTCAAGAAGTTTGTGAGCGGAATGGAAGAGCATGTTGATACACAAGCACAAGGCTTGGGAGTTTCTGTGATGAAAAGGTCGGTGGACTCCGCACGTTCAAGCAGTGATCCACGATGTAGCGGTGATACCGAGCGGGAGCGGGAGAGCGAATGTGGGGACCGCAGCAGGGAGTCTGAATCCTCTGCAAACTGTGGTCCCCACAAAAGCTTTGTTGTAGAGCAACCCAATCCTATGCTGCCATGTGCTGTGATGCGCGAGATGCATGCCTTTCCCCATGGCAGGAGCAGATGGCAGGGGGATCACCAGCCTGGCAGAAATTCTGAAGAAGCGGTGGTGAAGGAGCTACAGAGAGAGATAAAGATGTTGATCGAGGATAGAGATATGCTCTTGCGGAAACTTCAGCGGTATGCAAGTAAGTTACCTTAGTTGGTTTTCCATCCTATTCAATGCCAAATGTCTGCTCAGCATAATTACTACTTGGGCTCAGAAGTTATTAGAAGGTAGAGAAAATTAATAAATTATGTATGGGTTTTATGGAGTTCATGAAACTTCAACTTCATTCAATGGGTCATGTTGTGAACTTATTTTCCCACAATCATTCATCCTAAGTTCAGACTGTTTTGATTCTGGATCCTTCAAGTGTGCAAGTCTGGACTTCGAAATTGGATGAGGACTCATCCTCTGAGTCCTCTCCAATTTTTTTTTATTTTTATTTTTATTATTATTATTATTTTTTTAAACACGCCCCCTGTCAGTGTTAGCGGTGCTGATAAGAGCAGACACTGCTAACACCTGGGGGGGAGCTCCATCTATTGGTGGGGAGCGACACCTGCTGGAAAACGGGTCCAGCGTCCCTTACATGGGCAGAATTCGAACCATATCAGAAAAACGGAGATGTGGAATATTCCTGCCAGCATTGATTACCCTGGGGTCCAGGGGATTGACTGAGCAGGATGTTGGGGGGGGCGAACCTCTTCACCCTGAAGCTGGCGCCAGATACCTGCTGCTACACCCTGGTTCCTCCCGCCCCCTACCTTTGAGATTTACCTTCTATTGATGCCGCTGGCCCACTCATACCGCTCCATCCCATTGCATGTCTACCCTGCCAACGAGTCCTCTCCAATTTACCTCCTCTGAGTCCTCTCCAAGTCTGGACTTTGAAATGGGAGAAATGTGGCAAGGGCATTGGGGAGGCTACAGGTCATAGCAACTTTCAACTCACATCATCACATAGAATTGGATAGAACTAAAATAGAATTGGAATTTGGATAGAAATAAAAATAGAATTGGATAGAAATAAAAGTTGGTAGGGCAAGGTGAAAAAAAGAAGGTAAAAGAAATTGCGAGGCCCAAGGCCTCGATCTGCCCTATTGGGCCCTATTTTCTGTACAGTCGGCCGCCCTAAGTGAAGGCAGGCTCGACCCAGGGGCTACAGGCCTACTTTTGGGGTCATCGAGCAACTGGGCAATTTCAAGCAGCGCCAGTTGGTTGAGAGCGCCCAGGCCCAGGCTGCCTTTTTCCGTATGTAACTGAGGCAGGCCCTGGGCCAGATACGCAACATGGACCGAACACAGGCCGAGGGCAGTTGGACACGGCCAACCACCAGAGGCCCAGGGCCTGATTCATTTGGACTGGGGCACAGCCTCTCTGGGCCTACCGGAAGCTTCTGGGGAGGGGCCCAGTGCAGCCAGGCTTCACGCAGCAGGCAGGCAATTTCCATTTAGGATAGTGCCTTCCCACACATTCCTCATTCGAGCACTGGCTGCATGTTGCGCTAGACGCTGGCCAGCGCTCATGCGCTACGGGCGAGCTGGATGAGCAGGCAGCCATAGCCGAGCTGCGCTGCTGTATGCTGGATGGGGCGCATGGTGGTCCTTGGGTGCACATGGCATCTGTGAGTGGGGGATCGAGGTTGTGAGTGATACGGGAGACATACCTGGTGCTTGAAGCGAACGGCATTGGCCGAGATCTGCTCGTACTTCGGGGGAGCTGTCGACGTCACCAGCGGCATTGTAGATTAGGCTAGATAGGATCTGCCATGAGCAGTCTGGGCGCAGAGCGTCAGATAGGAGGTCGACAATGGTTCTTTGTTGATGATGAGAGACTATTCCAACATTGTCACTTATGAGCTTTTGCTGTGCTCTTATTTGGTGGAACTCGTATTGCAAATCTGCTTTTGGTTCGAGGTCAGGACTATCTGGTCACATGTGTATGATGCTGTTTGGTTTCTGAAGTTCGCTATCACCCATTTCCTTGCAATTTGGTATCAGAGCTGTGGTACGGTGCGCTAATCTGGCGCTTGTCTTCTGCCTATGCGGTATATGCATGCGGTCTGCTGGGCGAGCGGCCGTAGGGAGTGTGTAGTGAGGAGGGCGAAGGCAAGTAAGGCGACCCAGGAGGTGAGGAGTATCGCCAGGAAGGCTACGTGGTGTATAGTGGGTGTTCGCAGTGTGATGAGAACTATCTGATGTGCGATTGATGCTGAGGTGGAACGACGGTGTAATGCTGGTTGTGCCGAAGCAGCGATTGGTCATCACAGTCGGCATCAGGTCATCTGGTGAGAATATCTGTGGTTGGGGGCAGCTATTTTGAGGTACGTTGCTCTGAACCTTATCTACCCTCTTCGACACTTCTTACCGTGAGGATGTGTATTCTGTCTTGAGAGTCCTCTCATGTGAGGAGTCAAGTGCGCTCCACCTTGAGAGTCGGCATTGTTCACGTGGAGCATCTGGAAGGAGAGGGCGGAGCTATCTGAAGGGACCTGGACGAAGCACTGGGTCACGGTCACCATGCCAACCCACCTTTCTCTGCCTGCTGCGTTGATATATGGGTGATGAGGGGCAGGCCAGCCCTACAGGGGAGACGAGTACTGGGCGTCTATAGATAAGCACCAGCGGGGTACCTTCCATTGGCTGTGATCGTCGTCCTGTCTGCGACGTTAAATAATTCTTGAGGACTTCGGGGGCCGTCCTAAAACGCCTCCTGATCAGCCAATCGGTCAGTGTAAGGCTCGTTGCACGTGAGGATAAAAATAGTGCAGGCCTGGCCGGCTCAGCATACACTCGGGGCACAGGGGTGGGCCGTGTGCATACCTTTAGACACGCATGTTGTTTCAGATCGCTCAGGGACACTGACGTCAAGTGACCATCAAGAGGAACTGAGGGAGGGGTATAGATTCCAGGTGATAAGTTCGGGAAAACTCCATTCTGCCAACAGACCCAACAAATGATTCTATTTTATTCTTGATTAGTTAGATGCTACAACCATTAACACATCTGACAGACAGCCTAGGTAGAAATTACTGTTTGCTTTCTGTTTGCGGACTAGTCAAAGTAAAATTGTTTCGTTTGTAGGAATCTGAACTACCTGTTGGAACCGAATGTATAGTCTCTGGCATAACCACCAATTATTTACTTTAAATTGGTCTATACATTACGCTGTGGTAGGCATCGTGAGTGACCTAGTGCAGATTGTGTATAGTTCTGTAGCTTATGAGCGACAGGGAGACCACTAGCGAGGACGACAGGATTTTGCGATCGGCTAGACGCCCTATAGCCAACGTGGCATTAGGACCCAAGGGTGACAGGTTACTGTTCCGCCAGCTTAGGGAGAGACAACAGCAGCAGCGGAGAGCTAGGCCAGCAGAGGCCAGCAGGGCGTTCGCAAGCGAAGCCGCTGCTTCAGCAGCCATGGCAAGTGTTGTGCAGCAGAGTTCCCAGGCCAGCAGTTCAGGGTCCATAGGGTCAACGATTGCACAGACCTTGAGTCAGTCCACTGGCGTTATGGCAAGCCAACCAATAGTGTTGACTCCTGAAGAGGTCGCCATACAGCAAGCAGCGCTTCGCGAGGCACAACTACAGAAGGCTTTAGGGGAGATAAAGGCGGAGAAAGAGGAGATGATTAGAAGAAGAGCCAGGATGCAGCGAAGACAAGCGGATATTAGTGAGTTAGAGGCGATGGACCTGACAGAGATGAATGATGATGTGAGGACCCTGAGGACGGTCTTGCTAGGTGTAGTAGAGATGCAAGATCACCAAATGGCGCTCTTACAGGACATCCAGCAGAGCCTGGCCGTATTGGTCGGGCGAGCTCAGGCAACCACATCACCATCAGGGCCTGTACCTGGCCCGTGATACAACCTCCTCCTTTCACCCCACCGGTGACTGGGGTATCCCCATATGCCTCTCCAGCATCGGTCCAAGCCGTTTCCCTAGGTATGCCGCTAACAGGAGTGTTCTCAGCAGGCCCAGTGTACAAATTCCTGTACAAACAGTGTATTCCCAACTTCAGTCGCAGGTTGCCGTAACTGGGCAGCCTGTTGTCTCGCAGCCAACACAACAGCTGGGCACACAACCCCAAGAGCAGTTGGTGCAGCAGCCTGCTCCCCAGGGTACACAGCCTGGAATGGGACAGGTACCGGGAGAAGGCCAATGGGTTCCAAAGACGGCCATCGCCTCGCATAAACCCTTTTCAGGGGACAAAAGGGGCGAAGACCTCGACACATGGTTGAGGTCAGTGCCAGTCTATGTTAAGTGCAAGTTAAACTTGCCACACAAGGAAGTGCTTGTGGCTGCCGCCTACCTTGAGGGGAGTGCAGCAAGATGGTTAAGCGGGTTAGTGCAACTTCAGGGGTACGGTCATGACTTCCACGCTTGGGCAGTCAACCAGAAATTGGAGGATTTCCTTAAGCCGGTGGAGGAAAGGTGGCATGATCCTCAGGAGGCCCAAAAGGCCACTGACGCGATCCTGACTCTTAGCAATAGACCGTTCAAGTCAGTTAGGGATGCCACAGACGCGGTAGAGCGTCTGATCTGTGTTCCTGGAATTCGTTACGACCCCCAGGCCTTACTCACTACTTATCTGAGGTGTCTTCCCGTGCCCCTCAGAAATCAGTTGCCGGGTGAGGCAAACATCAATAAGCACAAGTTTCCTTCGTTCAGCAAGAGCCCCTAGACCTCGATGCAAAGATAGGGCATGGGCACCAACCCACTACGGTAGGAAGAAAGCACTGCCTCCCAACTGGAAGGCGAAAGGTCGCATTATGTTCGTCGACAACGATGGTTCCACCATCGAGTTGGATGACGACTTCTAGGAGGGAGTAGGTTCAAAGACGGGCATCGTAGAAGCTTCAGGGGGTGGAGCAGTCGCTGCCTCAGTTCAAAAAGGCAAGGCGGCCGGTAGACGCTGTGGAGGTTCCCGGTCTAGGAGTCAAGTTGACCCTAACGCTCCTCCACGGGAGAAAGCGGGTCTCACAGAGGACGTGTGGAGAGACTGGTACACCAGGCAGACCTGTATTCATTGTGGTCAATATGGCCATAACCAGTTCGACTGTCGCAACAAGAAGGTGATCGAGAAGATCCCGCCTACAATGGGGCAGACGTTGGGATCCTCCGCTCCCGTAGGTAGCAATGTTGTCAGTAGTTCTGGAACTGCTCCGGGAAACATGTCGGGCCAGTAGGAATAGTAGTTGTTCCTGCTAGGGTCGAGGTGGTGGACACACCCTCACCATCTCGAGAGATGGACCAAGCTACTGACTCTGTTGCCATCCTGCAAACACATTCTGACCCAACGATCCTCTATTCGCTGAATGTGTTTGAGTCCTTAGAGGAGCTAGAGGAGGAGTGGTCTAGATCGGACCCGCTAGCTTCTTGGACGGCTATGGCCAAAGTCCCTAAGGGTAAGTTATTCGTCGGCGAGGTAGTCATCGGCGGCCGTAAGGCCGGGGCCTATTATGACACTTGTTCGACGCGAAACTTTATCAGTCGCGCGTGCATTGAGAGGTTGCGCTTACAGGGGCAAGTGCAGCGCCTGAGTCGACCTGTGGAGTCGACCTGTGGAGTCGACCTGTGGAGTCGACCTGTGCCAACAAACAGCGCATGGTAGTCAACGACTACCTTAAGGACGTTGAGTGTTGTTTCCCGTACCGGGAGGGGAATTGAGACATCGCGTATCGTTCCTAGTCAGCGATGATCTCCCGATGGACATCCTGTTAGGTATATACTATCTTTTTGTTGCACAACCCCAGCTTGACTGGGACTGAAAAGTGGTCAAGCACACTCTGCCCAGTGGAGGGACCACCAGATTACGTAAGTTCAAGGCTAGTAGTCTGATCGAGTCATATGATGCATCTGTGCGGCTGCATTCTATAATTATTATAAGCAAAATCCGGAGGAGGGTATGTATCTAGTTTATGTCTCTGCAGCAGGCGAACCGGTGAAAATGCCGCCGAAGATAGAGGGAGTAGTCGCTAAGTACCCTGATCTATTCGAAGAGCCAAAAGGGGTTGTGGAGAGGGAGGTCGTCCACGCGATAGAGATTATCCCAGGGTTTAGCATTCCGAAGGTTAGGATCTGTCGGATGTCTCCAGGCGAGCTTGATGAGCTCCGCCGGCAACTCAAGGAACTCGTAGAGAAGGGTTGGATCCGGCCGAGTGTCTCCCCTTATGAATCTCCAATTCTATTTGTACAAAAAAAGGTGGGAACTTTGAGGATGTGCATTGACTATAGGGACCTCAATGCCATCACTGTCAAGAACCGAGAGCCCCTACCCCGCATTGATGACTTGTTGGACCGAGTGCAAGGGTGTCGGTACTTCAGTAAGATAGATCTGAAGTCCGGGTGCCATCAGATTGCAATACGGCCTGAGGATCAACACAAAACCGCTTTTCAGACCAAGTACAGTCTATATGAGTTTGTGGTGATGCCTTTCGGTCTTTCCAATGCTCCTGGCACCTTTCAGCACGCAATGAGCTGGATCTTTCATGACTACTTAGACAAGTTTGTCATCGTGTACCTTGATGACATACTTATCTTCAGTAGGACTGTCGAGGAGCACGTTGGTCATTTAGACAAAGTCCTCAGTCTCCTTAGGCAGCCAAAGTTCAAGATTAACGGCGAGAAGTGCGAGTTTGGCCGCACCCGTATCTTGTACTTGGGTCATGAGATTTTCGCAGAGGGATTGAAGCCCGATGACGCGAAGGTGGCCAGCATTCGTGACTGGCCACGTCCTCAGTCTGTGACTGAGATGAGGTCCTTCTTAGGGATGACCGGCTACTACCACAATTTTAGGAAAAACTATAGCATAGTTGCCGCCCCTTTGACGGACCTGACCCGCCTTGACACCCCTTGGGAGTGGACAGACAGGTGTGAGGCTGCCCTCAAACATCTGAAGCATACGTTGACGCACCATGAGGTCTTGAAGCTTCCTGATCCTGACAAGTCGTTTATAATAACCACGGATGCTAGCCAATATGCATAGGCGTCGTGCTCGCGCAACAGGAGGGGCCAAAGTTGAGGCTTGTCGAGTACATGTCCAAAAAGATGCCCTCTCAGAAGTTGGCTAAGTCCACCTATGAGAAGGAACTCCATGCGATCTATAAGGTGCTAACCCACTGGAGGCACTACCTCCTTGGGAGGTTCTTCTAAGTCAGGACTGATCACCAAACACTGAAGTGGATGAGAACCCAACCAGTGCTCTCAAACGCACTGAAAAGATGGATCGAAGTCATTGAACAATATGACTTCGAGCCTCAGTACATCAAAGGAGAGTACAACAGAGTTGCTGATGCGCTGTCACGTAGGCCAGACTTCCTCGGTGCGCTGATAACTGAGTTTGGGCTTGCGGACGATGTCACTCGTTCTTTGGTGGACGCCTATCACGAGGATCCGTTTATGGCTGAGATCATACGCAAACTCGAGGCAAAGGACAAAACGATTTCTGCTGAGTTTGAGTTGGTCAACGGCCTACTGTTCCTTGAGAAGGCTGGGAATAAACGTCTGTGTGTGCCTAACCGTGAGTCTTTGCGTAGTTTATTTTTAGGCGAGTGTCATGATGCCATAGGACATTTTGGGTATAAAAAGACTGCAGCCAATTTGCTGCAGCAGTTCTGGTGGCCCACGATGATGAGAGATGCCAAGCTGTACGTGGAGGCCTGTCAGGTATATCTGAGGGACAAGCCACGTACACAGGCCCCTCTTGGGCTTCTTAAGCCCGTTCCGATTCCGGAAAGGCCTGGTGAGAGCCTGTCCATGGACTTCATGGACACACTGGTCACCAGCAAGAGTGGAATGAGACACATCTTTGTCATTGTGGATAGATTTAGTAAGTACGCTAGATTAGTTGAGATGCCTGAAACAGCGAAGACCAAGTACGTCATTAAGATGTTCAAGGAGAACTGGGTCAGAGACTTTGGGCTACCGAAGTCTATTGTGAGTGACCGGGATGTCAGATTCACGAGTGAGTTGTGGAAAGCTGCAGCTGCAGAACAAGGAACACAACTGCAAATGACATCCGGGAAGCACCCAGAGGCAAACGGGCAGGCAGAACAGCTGAACCACGCTGTACAGCACCTGTTAAGGCACTACATCAAGCCCAACTAGGTGGACTGGGATGAGAAGCTTGCTCTCATCGCCAACCTGTACAACAACGCTGTGCACAGCGCAGCAGGCGTAAGTCCAAACAGTTTGCTACTGACGTTCAAGCCTCGATTGCCTCTAGACTTTCTTCTACCTGAGAATCAACCGACAACTGCACCTGGTACATTGGAATTTGCATATCGATATGAACAGTTGATGCAGCACGCTGTAGAACAAATGCACAAGGCGCAGGCGGCGGTGATAGACTTTGAGAACAAGCACCGCCGCCCATCTACATTCCAGGTAGGGGACAGAGTCTGGGTCAAGTCCTCAGAACTGGGACAGAGCACGGGATATCCCGCAAGCTCATGCCACAGTACTTTGGACCCTGGGAGGTTCTAGATATTGTCGGGGATGATCCGGATGGGCCGTCATATGTAGTTCCCTGGTCACCTTCGCACCTACCCTGTCTTTCACGCCTCTAAGCTTGCACCATTCGAGGAAACTGATCAGTTTCCCTCGCGACGCTCAATGCTGCCCCCAACCATGGATGGAGAGGCCGACATCGACGACATCGTGGACCACAGAGAAATGCCAGTTCCAAGACCGACAGGCAGGAGACGTTGCCGGGCGGCCCAAGCCTTACACCGCCCTTTACTTCCTTGAGAACAGCACTTCACGGTGATCGAACTGTTATGGCCAACTTGGCCATGTCCGTTGTCAAAGACCTGCGACGGCGGGACTGCGTGAGCGACATCGGGACCGAAACGCCGGAAGAATGGGTCCGCTTATTTAAAGGGGGCTTTCCTCCAGATGGCACTATAAATTTCTATTGTCTGGGAAACGTAAAACGCTCCGCCATCGAGAGAGATGCCGGAGGCGACGAACTGATGATGAGAACGGGGAGCCTGGAGTCACACTCAAGCTTTGGCAACGTGTGAGACAGGAAGGGGCATCCGGCTCTTGCGCCGAATCTTCAGCTGAACTCAGAGGCAACGACAGTGGGGAATTACCGCAAGACTGAGAACGAAGGGAATCACTGCACCAGCATCGATGGGGCCTTGACGTTTGTCGTCGGGCCTAGGATCGAATGGAAGCCTTGGACTATAAAAGGGCGCTCTAAAGGGAGGAGCCCTATTTTTCTCGGTACCGGGCCCTGCGGATTTTCAATGGGGCCTTGTTAGTTTTCACTAAGAGGGCCAAGGCAGGCACGGGATCAGGCTAGGAAGCAGGCTTGGTACCGGGGCACTGCAAAAGGCCCGGTACCCGATAAAAACGCCCCCTTCGCGGGTGACCTTTCGGGACCCCAAAAGGGCCCAGGCCTAGGCTCGGAAAGAGCCTCAGTACCGGGGCGCTGCAACGTCCTCAACAGCGGCCAACACTTCGGGAGGCCAGAGATCTAGGTCCCACGTGAGACTGGGGCCAACAAAGTTTAAAAGCCCAACTGGGCTCGAGACGGGGGGGGATTCTCACTTGCACACGGAACCGGTGCACGGGCTGGCACACGAAGTGTGCTGGCTCAGAAACGCACGGGGGGACTTGTGCACGGGACACTGGCGCACTGGCTGCCCGCAGAGGGCTAGCTCACGAAGGCCATGCGGACGAACGGGGACTTTGATGCACTGAGGAGCAGGCTACACGCACGAAACGGGACACATTACCAGCAGGATACGGGCGGAGTGGATTGACACAGGGACTGATGAGAACACGCCCGATTCGGTACGGGTTGAAAAAGCCTATCGCGCACGGAGGGAAAGCTCCTTTCCCAACAACCACTGCACACAATTCAGCCACGTGCCCCCTTGGAACACAGCATCAGGCCACTGGTCCTCGGCGGCGAATGGAAGGCCCTGTCGAGCAACCAGTGAGAAAACGGGGTTGCGCTCATTGCCAGCACATCGGAGTGCGTACCAACTCGAGGCCTCGAGATCACTGGGAACGTCCCTATCACGGGGCAAGGACAGGTCGGGGAGGTGCAGCAAGAGAGTGGCGCAGAAAGGGGAATCCGACTGTTCACTACGGCGCGCAAGCGGCAGAAGAAGCTGCACGAATCATGATCGGGGCAGCGCGAAGTTGCGCAAGTGGCAGAAGAGGCTGTGCGGGTGATGATCGGGGCAGCGTGAAGCGGCGTAAGCGGCAAACGAGGCTGTGCGAATGACAAATGGGGTGCTGCGAAGCTGCGCGCGCGAGCGCAGGAGCACGGGCACAAGAGAGAGAGAGAGAGAGAGAGAGGAGGGGGGGGGGGGGGGGGGGTGCAGTCCACAGACGCACCTGGGCGTGATCGCACACCAGGTTCATTTCCTTTTCGAGGGAGAGAGCGAGGGGGAAGGAGCAACTCTGTGTAGCGCTTGCGCGGGAAAGAAGAAGCGGTGCGGGAAAGGAAATCGAGAGAATTGCGCGCGGGAGGAGGAGATCTGCTGTGGACGGGCTGCTCGAGCGGAGCAATCACCAGCGCGATCGAGCGGAGCATCGCTAAGCTGCGCGAGCCGGAGAATGAGTGCACGGAGTGGCTGCGCACGGGCGGGAAAGGCTGAGCGAGCTGATCTGGGCCGCACGCGGATGAAAGCGAGCTGAGTGCGAGGTTGGAGCTGCATGTGAGGTTGGAGCTGCGTGCGAGGTCGGAGGAGCTGCGTGTGGGATAGCTGCTGCGCGCGGATGTGAGGAGCTGCGTGAGAGAGAGGGGGCTGCGCTGGAATCGGGGTTGTGAGTGATACGGGAGGCATACTTGGTGCTTGAGGCGAAAGGCATTGCCCAAGATCTACTCGTACTTCGGGAAGCTGTTGACGTCACCAGCGGCATCGTAGATAGTAGGCTAGTTAGGAACTGCCACCTGTAGCCTGGACGCCGAGCGCCAGATAGGGTCTCGACATTGGTTCTTTGTTGATGATGATGAGACTACGCTAGCATTGTCACTTATGAGCTCATGCCGTGTTCTTATTTGGTGAGACTCGTGTTGCAAACCTGCTTTTGGTTCGAGATTACGACTATCTGGTTTCATGTGTATGATGCTTCTTGGTTGCTGGAGTTAGCTATCGATCATTTTCACGCGGGGAGACCCTGTGCGCGCTCACGAGGGAGAGAGAGAGGAAAGAGCTGGCGCAGGCAAGGGAATCCGACTGTTAACTCAAACGCGGGCTGAGCTACGTGGGTGGGGAAAGAAGCCCTGTTGAGCTTGACTCAGTTGACTGCAGTTCGACTCTGTGTTGAGCTCGAGTGCAGTTCGATTTTGACTGGAGCTTGACTGCAGTTCGACTCTGCAAAGGGACTTATCAGACCAGACCAGATCCGGACAAGACCAGATCCAGACCGGATCGGACCAGACCGGATCCGAGCGAGACCAGTTCAGATCGGATCAGACCAGGCTCGGACCAGACCAGACCATACCGGATCAATCAGATCAGATCGGACCTGATGGGACCTGGGCTGGATCAGATCAGACCAGATCAGATCAGACGAGATCAAGATCAGATCAGATGAGATCAAGATCAGACCAGACCAGACCAGACCAGACCAGACCAGACCAGACCAGAACAACAGGACCCCTTGGCCAATGGGAGTGGCACCGGCGACATCCCATTGGACGCAGGACCCAGCAAAGAATATGACACGTTCAGTCTTGACACAAACTGAACTCCAGGACCGGCGGGAGGGAGGCTGTCCTGGGATAGGATGTCGCGCGTCTGCGTCTATCATTATTAATTGAATAAAACGATTTTCTCGTTCTTTCTGCATTCTTGGTCGTCGTCTAGTTCACACCCTGTGTTTATATCTGACTCAGTGGTGATTTTGCAGGTTACAGGAGCCCGGGACTAGCCCTCCTGCGGTTGACAGACGCGGGGCAGACATAGGGTTAGATCCGCGGGCCGGCAAGTTCATTCTCCCGGTCGACAACGTCCTCCTAGCCGAAGCTGCAGTACCGCGTTCGGTTTAGGCATCACTGATCCTAAGGAGGACAGATGGTTCACTCGGGAGGAACTGATGCAGACTGCTCCACAAGCTGTCGCTCATTATGAGACGTCACTGCAGAAAGGAAAGCGCCAGATTGAGTAATGGAACTTCTCAGAGGACTGTCAAAGTATGGAGGAGGGAATGCGAGGCCCAAGGCCTCGATCTGCCCTATTGGGCCCTATTTTCTGTACAGTCGGCCGCCCTAAGTGAAGGCAGGCGGCTACAGGCCTACTTTTGGGGTCACCGTGCAACTGGGCCAATTTCAGGCAGTTGCGCAGCGCCAGTTGGTTGAGAGCGCCCAGGCCCAGGCTGCCTTTTTCCGTATGTAACTGAGGCAGGCCCTGGGCCAGATACGCAACATGGACCAAACACAGGCGGAGGGCAGTTGGACGCGGGCAACCACCAGAGGCCCAGGGCCTGATTCATTTGGACTGGGGCACAGCCTCTCTGGGCCTACCAGAAGCTTCTGGGGAGGGGCCCAGCGCAGCCAGGCTTCATGCAGCAGGCAGGCAATTTCCATTTAGGAAAGTGCCTGCCCACGTATTCCTCATTCGGGCAATGGCTGCATGCTGCGCAAGCGCTGCTGCGCTTGACGCTGGCCCGCGCTCACGCGCTCACGGCCGAGCTGGATGAGCAGGCAGCCATAGCCGAGCTGCGCTGCTGTATGCTGGATGGGGCGCATGGTGGTCCTTGGGTGCACATGGCATCTGTGAGTGGGGGATCGAGGTTGTGAGTGATATGGGAGACATACCGGTGCTTGAAGCGAACGGCATTGGCTGAGATCTGCTTGTACTTCGGGGGAGCTGTTGACGTCACCAGCGGCATTGTAGATTAGGCTAGATAGGATCTGCCATGAGTAGTCTGGGCGCAGAGCGCCAGATAGGAGGTTCACAATGGTTCTTTGTTGATGATGACTCATTGGTGAGAGACTATTCCAACATTGTCACTTATGAGCTTTTGCTGTGCTCTTATTTGGTGGAACTCGTGTTGCGAATCTGCTTTTGGTTCGAGGTCACGAAGATGGTCACATGTGTATGATGCTGTTTGGTTTCTGAAGTTCGCTATCACTCATTTTCCTTGCAAAATGGGCAAGTAAAAAAAAAAAAAAAAAAAAGGCACTACAAGATGAAAACTTGAAAAGCAATTTTTTTCTAATATTTTCCTGATTGAAAGGCCACACCTCCAATGGTATATCAGCTTGTAGTGGCTATTTGTTTTTGGAAAAAAACTTAGGCCACAACTCCATAATATATACCATGGCAACTGTGGACCCGGACCCGGACATGTCTGGACCGAGGCCCAGACATTTGTCTGGACTGGTCCAGACGTCCGGTGGTCCGGACAGGCACCGGACAACCGGACAACCGGACAGGACCGGACCCGGACCGTCCGGACCGGTACACCAGACACAAAAAATGTCCGGACTGGAAAAAAAAAATAAAAAAAAATAGTAATAAGCAGTACTGACCACAGCTTACTGTCTTTCACTACTCACAACTTGACAGCTCAATAGAGTCAATACTGTCACAGACATTCACAAAGGTTTACACAACACTAGAAAGTTGAAACCAGTTCTCAACAGACCAATCCCAAGTCACTTCAGAAAGGAGTACGAAAATCAGAAAAAAACAGAACTTTGAACTTTGAAGTTGGACTTTCTAATTCATATTCATATGAAAATTGAAAATTTTAACTGTTTAAGTTATTCAGATCTGCATCTCTTGGAAGGAGTGGCACAACTCCGCTTCAAGAAGGAATCTGGAACAGCAAAGCACAGAATCAGGGCATGGAACCCTCGAGCCAGAATCTAATTGAGACAGTTCTGCTTTCGGGTCACTACTTTTGATGTAAAACCGTGGGGACCAGGATGCAGGCTAGTAATGAAGGCGAGCAAGGGAGGTTAGGGCCAAAGCAAAGGGTTTCGGAGCAATGAGGAGGCGGTCCTTGAATGGAAATGGTATATTGGGGAGCGGTTAAGAAGGACGAGGGTTTAGGGCTTAGGGTTTAGTGATTGCTCAGGTAAAAGGAAAAGCAGGTGGAATGGGAAGGGCTCGGGTTGATGATCACAATAGTGGGAATCTTTCTAGGATTCAGCGATGGAATTTGGCAGACCTAATTGTCCGGTCTGAGAGGAAAGAGCGAGGATGGGCAAGCTGGCAGTCAATCCTCCACCGAGGTGGAGCAATCAATGCTGTCCAGGGGTCCTTCGGCCAGACGGAAGGAAGCGTGAGTGAGTCCCAATGATGTAATTTTTGACTTGCCGGTGGAATAGGAACCGGACTGACGCTCCCCAGAATAGAATGGAGCCGGGACCATAAGGCCCTGATTTT
>BFEA01000286.1:785078-799896 GCA_003427395.1 Chara braunii | reverse complement strand
TCTGAATCTCTTCCCTCTCTCGTCTATCACCACCTTTCCCACATTCTCCACTAACTGACCTACCCCCTCGTCATAACACTGTCCTATAGAGTGCCGGGATATATTTTCCATGGCCCAGAAGTTAGTTTCTGACGGGCCAGGGGGGATGTACTCCATGTCCACTCCCCTCCCTTCCACCACCCCCCTCCCCCCCCCTTCCCCCCCCCCCCCCCCCCCCCCCCTCCCATCCCTCCTTCCATCTATACTACAGAGCACATTGCCCAATACTACCTGTAGGCAATGACAGAATTGAACAGCCGACGATACCAAGAGTGGGCTGAAATTCGTTAAAGAGCGAAACCAACAGACAGGAGTTGTGCTTAACTTTAGACCTAATTTAATCCTTGATTGCCAGGGGAACAACAGTTCAAACACGCAGCGCATAATCCACCTACACTCTGTCAAACTTGCAATCCTTCCACAAGTACCAGTGAGCTGAGTGATGTGCGATTTCAAATTCCTCCACGGATACCCTTATTTACCGTTCCCGTGCAACTCGCCTCCCTTAACAGCCACTTTAGCAGCACATGAACGAATGCACTGTCTGTCAAACTTGCAGTCACTCCCCGAATATCGGCAATGTGGAAATTCTAACTTCCTCCACCAATACAATTCGTCATCACTCCCATGTAAAGCCTCGTTCTCTTCAGCAATTTCAGCCACACATTCTTGTGTGGCAGCCACCTCCACCATATATAGCCACTGTTGTCACCAGTCCAACTGTTGCCTCTGTACTCTGGACACATAGATCAAGTACATATGACCTGACCGAAATTACGGTCCGAAACTGTTAATTGGACTGCAATTGCAGTCAGGTACAATTAGAACTCAAGGGTATGTATGACCTTCCCTGCTGTCTACCTTCCTCGCCAAGACGGGAGTGGGCGGTAACAGAAACTCCTGGCCCAAAAACCAGATCCGACCCTGGAAATACACACAGCAGGTACAGAAAGCAGACCTGGTTCTGAAAATAGATTCAACAGGAATAGGAAACAGACCTGACCGTAAATGCGGTCAAATACATTTAGTCGGGGTGTAATTGCTGTCAGGTAGTTTAGGAAGTGCTAGTGCTAGTGCTAGAGGAGAGAAGACATAAACTGCATGAACAGACTGCATCTAGGAGGTACAGAAAGCAGACCTGGCCCTGTCGATGGGTTCGGTAGGGACAGAAAACAAATCTGACCGTAAATGCGGTCAGATATATTTAGCCGGGCTATAATTGTGGTCAGGTACCTTTACGAAAGTGCTAGTGTCAGCGGACAGAGGACTGGAAACTGCATGGCTATGCACACCGCACGTACAGAAATCAGACCTGGTCCTGAACCGTTGTACCTGGTCTCCAACTCGCGGACCGCAGAGGCGTCAATTTTAACTCCACATCCTTTTCACCCAGCACCAGGTTCCTGCCCCTTGGATCTGCCATCTCTTCTCCACACACCCCGTTGCTGTGCCCCGCGTCCGAACACACAGAAGGAGAATCCCTCTCCTCTTCTCTTGATCTGGTCGAACGAATCTTCCCTGCGTTACCTGTTTCCCAAATATCTCTCAAGTGCCCTATACCATCCCTGCCGCTCTCCGTGCCCCCGATTGCTTCCTCCCCCTCCAACTAGAAAAGTTACCTAAAAATTGTTGACGACGCGCCTTCAGATAGCTAACTCAGCAGTACTTTATCGAGGGCACCGCCCTTAAGCCACCTTCCTTTTGCCATAATCGAGACCCGGTACCACTCGAAAGAGTTCCCGACACAGTAAACTCCTCTTTTTCCCCAACAGCGGGCGATCTTCACTTCTTCGGCCACGTCTCTAGCGGATGACGACACCTATACACTTCGACGACAGAGGAATTACTTACACACACCTGGGAGTATGCCCTTGGATTGTCTTACCTAGGGGTTGACGTAGGCTACCTCGAAAGGAGTCCTAGCTGGCCAAGCCAGCACTCACGTAGGGTGAGTGTGATGGATCCCTCGCTCCTCGTCATCGATGGCGAGGGTGGCGACGAGGCAGGGTCCGGGTCCGACCTACGGAAAAGCATGGACTCCACGTCAGCCCGGGCCAGCGCCAGTTCGGAGCGGGCCAGAATAGCGCACGATTAGCGCAGCCGCCCAGCCGCGGCGCCCTTTTCCGAAAAATTTTACAATCTAGAATGTAATTTCATGTGTGGCAAAAGCTGTCGAAGTGGCCAATTGGTTAATTCAGAGAGGAACGATCAAGCTAGGACTGGGTGGGAAGGAGTACTCAGTCTTGGTCAAGCCGTGGATGACTAAGATGGAGCTTAAGGAGTGGAAGTTAAGGGAGGCTGAAACAAACTTCTGGATCGTGGCGCTGAGAGTCCCCTTGGATGCGATGTGCTACTTACCTTCAGCTGCGGAAGGACTCATTGGTGGAGTGCTGCAGATGCACCCCCCAGAGGCGGACAGATCAAAACCGAAGTTGATGAACATCAAAATTGACATGGACCCCCAAGCCCGGTTCAGAGTGGAGGACTCGCTGACAATAGAATCCCCGAAGGGGGAATTATGGACAGTGGAGGTGGCCACCCCGTATTCGGACTGGTGCAAACGCTGCAGGTGGTATTTTCATACGGAGGATAACTGTCCGAGACAATCTTCTGCAGGATCAAGGCGTACTTGGGTAAATTTGAGGCTCCCGCCACAGCACCCTCAAGCTTCCGCCTCTCAAGGTCGCCAGCAGGGCCCACTGAAATCGGCACCAATCCAGAGCAATCAAGCATCGGCTCAACTTCAGGCCAATCAGGATCCTTTACCGGGGCAAGGAGGTACTCACTCAAGACCAACCCTGCAGCGTCAGCATGCCCAAGCACTGGGCACACACACTCCTACACATCTGGGATCTCAGAGGGGTTCGCAGGGCTGGGAAGGTCCACCTGCAGCAGTTCACGCGGAACAGGTCCCGGTCCAGTATTACGAGGACCCAGGGCAGGTGATCCATCCGTCATCATATGTACCACAGATGGGAAATTCTTTAATGCCGTGGGCTGGTACGGCAGTGGGGACGTATGGACCGTTTCCGCTGCAACAAGTAGGCCATCAGCAGCAATATGTTGCAGGTACCAGATCCACACAGGCCCATGGTGGTGAGGAGTTTCCAGGTTCCCAAGCTGTTCACGGCCCCACCCCAGTGATAAGAGCAATACCAGTGAGGGCGCATCAGGAGACAGTAAGCAGGGTCGCTGAAGTACCACCCTTAGTCTACTATAGAGGACGTCAAGGGGAAGGCCCGAGCCGCTCGAGGATGGGACAGGTGGAGTTCCAGGACTCGGATGGTCAGTATGGAATCAGGGAACAGACGGGAGTGTACATGGATTTAATGGGAGGTGCGCGAGGAGGCTTGGACCAGGATTTGGGCAGCCGGTCAGCCTCCTCAAGGTCCAGAGTGGCAATGGGCAGCGAGTTCATTGGCGATGATAGGGTGCTGTGAGGGTCAGGGTTTCTGCAGGCGGACAGCTCTGTTTCGTCTACAGGTCGCTCAGGAGAACTGATGGGGGGAAGAGAGGCTGACTCAGACACATCCGGTAAGCGGGGTTACATAAACAGACAGGGGAAAGATCCACGGTCAATCGAAAGACGAATGGTGCCGTTGGTCTGCACAATGATTGGGAGCACTGCATTCTTCCTGGGCCTGACGCAATCAGACGGAAGACCGTATCTCCCGTTGGTGGCTACTGTTAAAACTCTGTTACCGGGTGAAATTCTGACATGGACAAAATTCCTATTTGGGGAAACTTTCCCCATTAGGATCGTACCAAGGTCGGTGATGGTCAGCTGTATGGTGCCATTAGAGGATAAGATTTTAAAGTTCTATTTTCCATTATTGGATGCTCGCTTGGATTCTCCGACGGCAGAGACGCTGACACAGGCAGGCGTAAAATGGTTTCACCTGGATGTTGTGAGGGAAGCAAACAGCCATGAACTTGATGCTATTGCCTTGACTAACGAAGTCTCTGCACTTCTGCTGCTGAAGGTCAATGAGACGCTACCTGACAGACTTAACCTACGCTCCAGATTCATGCTGGATTCGCTGGTAGAGGGCTGGCGTTCTGCGTCACAGCGAAGCCACTCAGGAGGGAACTCAAGACACAGCCCGATGCACCAGTCCTCTGTCCAAGGAACACCCAGGTGGGGTGATGGAACAGATTCCCGTATCCAACACACAGCGGAAGAAGGTGCTGCTAATGGTTAAGTTAAAGTTGGCTACATGGAACGTGCGGGGCCTGGGAGATACAACAGGGAGAGAGAAGAGGAAGAGGGTGAAGTCGTGGATGTTTAAGCAGAAAGTGGACTGCTTATGCCTGCAAGAAACAAAGTTGGGAGAGGAGAAGTTGCATCTAGTGCAGGGGTGGTGGGATGGTCCGCAGTACTGGTCTCCAGCGCAGGGCACGAGAGGAGGGGTGGCTATGCTCTTGCACATATCTTTGCAAGCGGACATTGTGGACGCTGAAACGGATCTATGGGGAAAATGGTCCTGGGTGAGACTGATTTCGGGGCAGAAAGAGTGGGTGGTCATGACTGTCTACGCGCCATCAGATCCATCTCCGCGTGCATAATTTTTCCAAAATCTGGCTATGATAGTGCCACAGACAGACAATCTGGTGATCATGGGGGACTGGAATCTATCTTTAGACGAGGTGCTGAGCAGGGATGCCCGATCAGCAGGGAGAAGAGATATTGTGGCTCTGACACAGTTCATTCAGGAAAGAGACCTATTGGACCCCTTTCGCAGTTTGAATCCGGAATTACTAGGGTATACCTGCTACTCCAGCTCCCGGGCTCAGGCGGGTGACCACCACAGGGAGGTGGTGAGACGTAGACTAGACTACTGTCTGGTTGGGAAAGGGCTGTCTCAGGCAGTTACTCATGTTCGTCAGCAGTCCCACCCCTTGTCGGATCACAAACCTGTGTTAACTGACCTAGTGCTCTCAGGGGTATTAGGGAGGGGGAGGAGTTATTTTAAGTTGAACGCTTAGAATTTGGAGGACCTTGGGCTGTTGAGTTGGGTGCAGGCCCACTGGGAGAACTGGCAGGGCACGAGACCCCTTTTCTTTTCCACAGCAGAGTGGTTGAATGGGGGTATAATAGTAATCTCTGGAATGTTGGATGTCGGCTCAAAACTTTTAGCATGCCCACTGGGAGAACTGGCAGGGCACGAGACCCCTTTTCTTTTCCACAGCAGAGTGGTTGGATGGGGGTACAACAGTATTCTCTGGAATGTTCGCTGTCGGCTCAAAACTTTTAGCACGGGAGCGGAATATGAAAGAGGATCAGTGCAGAAAGAGGGTAGAGGAGGCTGAAAGGAGAATGGAATTGCATCCAATCTCTGAACTGGTTTAGGTCAGAGAGAGGGAAATCAGACTTTCGAAATGGGAAGAACTGCAGTTGGATAAGCAGTCGCGGTGGGAAGAGATGCTAAAAGTCAAAAGCATATTGGTCCATGATCGAATCACGAAAGAGACGTTCCGCAAGTTGCTGCCTAGCTCCTCATTCCATCAACTCGTGCAGCTGAGTCATTCGTTTGTGCAAGACGCCCCGCAAGCCACTACTCAGGAGGATATGCTGGAGTACGCTAAGTTGTACTATGCGGACATCCTTACGTCAAGGTGGGTCTTGGATTCAGTAAACTCTGACCTGTCGCTTGAGTTGGATACGTGGGAGGACACTACAGTTCAGCTAACAGTGGAGGAGAGGCTGGCCCTGGACAGACCGGTTACGCTGGAAGAGTTGAAGCAGACATTGAAGTCGATGGCCCCGGGGAAGTGCCCGGGACAAGACGGCCTAACGGTGGAGTTCTACCGAACCTGTTTGGATGTGTTGGGGCCGTCATTGGTGGCAGACTACAATGAGGTGTTGTTGGAGGGTGCATTGGGAGGAGCTATGACCCATGGGGTTATCTCAGTGATGTTAAAAAAAGGGGATAAGGCGAATATCAGGAACTACTACCCCATTTCGGTTCTGAACGTTAACTACAAACTGTTGGCAAAGACCTTGGCCATACGCCTTGGGAGGGTCCTTCCAAGATTGGTGGAGGGCGATCAAGGAGCCTTCGTTCAGGGTCGCCCCATCTTTGTTAATATCCTCACAGCGATTGAAAGCATTGAGGTTATTCAAGCGGAGAATTTGGATTTTGCGGTACTGTTGTTGGATATGGAGAAGGCGTACGACAGGGTAGGGTGATCCTTCATTCTCACCACACTAAGGAAGATGGGGTTTGGCCCGGGTTTTTGGAAATGGGTGATTGCGATGTATACATTGGCCACCTCAACAGTCCAGGTTAATGGTCATCTCTCCAACTCCTTCCACCTCTCTAGATCTCTACGACAGGGCTGTCCATTGGCCCCTCTTCTATTTGTGCTACAGTTGGAGATCCCGATGAACCGCATCCGCAAGCACCCACGGATTAGAGGACTACCGGTTTCCACCACGCGAGAATGCGAAACGAAAGCCTTAGCGAATGACCTGTTCTTGATCTCAGCCAATACTGTGGAATCGATGGAGGCGGTGAAGCAAGTGTTGGCAGAGTATTCGCTGTTATCAGAAGCCTTGGTGAACTAGAGTAAATCTAAGTACTTATTGCCAGAGGTCCGGGTCCTACAGGTGGATTGGGGCATGCAAGAGGTAGATCCAGAGACCGGGGAGCGCTTTCTAAGGGTAATGGTGAGTACCTGGTTGACGAGTATCACACAAGGGGCGATTCTACAGCAAAGAATTAAAGCTAGATTAAAGGTGTGGGGATCGGCCTGGCACCCATCGCTATTCGGTAGAACAATGGTCATCAATGTGGCTTTATTCTCTCTCATTTGGTTTGTGGGAACAGTTAGGGAGCTCGCAGCGGCAGTGGTCACAAAGATTCGGAGGCTGGCATCCAGATTCCTATGGAAGCCTAGAGCGACAATAGAAGAAGGATTCGTGTCGAAGGTTGTCTGGGATCTTATCACCTACCCTAAGGAACAAGAGGGTCTTGGGGTGATTGACCCGCAGCAGAAGAATCAGGCACAGTTGAGACAGTGGCTGGCCAGAGTGGCTATGGCGGGTAGCAAGGATGATTGGATATTGCTGGCAGAAAAATTCCTGATGAGGGATTGGGGTCTGCGCTGTACGGAGGATGTCTGGCTCTGCTTTTTCATGAAATCCTTCATGAAGAAGAAGCTCTCATCAGAGTTCTGGGAAGCGGTAAGAAAGGCCTAGCTTTGACACCCCCTTGAAGTGCAAGAGCCGCCAAGCACAAAGGAAGAGATTTTGAGGCAAAGCCTGTTTGAAAACTGTTTCATCTTGGATAGTGAGGGGAACCCGTTCTCTGCAGGATCAACCCAGGGCTCATTTGGTAGAGCTTCGATTCGTAGGGGCATCCCTAGGATTGCGGACCTGCGGGCCGATCTATAAGGTACTTGGAAACCCTTTAGAGAGATTCTCTCTATTCTGCATGGACTATGGCATTCAGAAGCACACTGGCATCAGCTGTTGCGAGCTATTCCAGATCATTGGAAGCAACTGTTGGGTCCAGAAGGGCTAGACCCTGTAGGCACATGGTATGCCTCGACACCAGAGGAGGAGAGACAGGGAGGAGATGAGCTCTTGGAGGTGCAACGGTTGGCAAATTGCGGTTTCCGTGAGGTTCGGAAGTGGACTGTGGGGGAACAGTCTGGGATGGTGGTACAGGGCGAGGAAGAAATTATCAGACAATGGACGAACCCCCCTCAAGTAAGGGTGATCCAGACTCGGAACGGGAGAGGGACTCTACTATCTACGAGGTGGGTGGGTAGGATTTCACTGCGAGAGTTATCCATAGATCCACCAGCATGGCGATGGAGAGGAGCCACAATCTCAAGAGCTAATCCCCGGGGATTGGATCTCTCCAACTTCACAGTAAGTGAATCCTCAAGGCTGGCAACCAGCAAAGGGAGGAATCCTGCAGGGGTGGCAGTAGCCAGATGGAGTGCAGTTCTGTTGGAGGACCTTCAGGGAAAAGAGGGAGAGTTTCTGAATCTGTGGAATATTCTTCTTTCTCTAGCAGACCTTAAACAAAGGGAGAGTTTCTGAATCTGTGGAATATTCTTCTTTCTCTAGCAGACCTTAAACAAGCGAGCCTGTTGTGGATGTTGTCGCTGTTGGTTACCCCATCGGCTGTTTGGCTATGTAGCAGAGGGATGGAGGTAGAGCTGACCTGCCCCCGCTGCTCCTGGCCTTTTGAGTCCACTAAACATTTGTGGTGGGATTGTTCGGCTTCAAGAAGGGTGTGGAGATGGTGGGAGGACCATTGGGAAAGAATAGGGGGAGAGGGGATTGAGTGGAACGAAAGATGGGTATTGTTGGGTTTTGAAGGGGATACGCAGTCAGGGAAAAAAGGTTGGCCATATGTGGCACATGTGGCCAGGGATGTAATCTGCTCTGTGATCTGGGCAGATAGAAACAGGGCCAGGTTCGACGGTCACCCGTTTTTGGATCTGGAGATCAAGGCAGGCATTAAAAGGGGACTGAGGAGAGCGATATGGGCTGATTGGCGCAGGAAAGCCAGGTGTGGCAAGGGTCCAAGGAGGAACCTTTGGTGGTTTCTGAGATCATGGGCAAAAGGTAATCAACTGGCGGGAGTACAGACCACGCGCGGGCTTGTGGTCTCGAAGTGGTTGAGTAGTTAATGACAGAGGAGGATAGCTGGGAATAGGATAGGAGGGGTCATTGGAATAGGGGACCTTGGTACTCAGTCAATAGGGGGGAGGCTAGTGGGTACCAGTGTTGGAACCAGGACACTCGGTTATGTAGGGACGCAGTGGTCCGATAGGAGAGTGTCCGGAGGAACAGTCTGTTCCACCGGGTCGTTTAGACCCGGTCATCGCTATAGATGCCTGTAGGAGACCTGGTGTTGGATTTAAGTAGGTTTTAAGATGATGGTATGTACCAAGGAAAGCATTATTGTGTGATCCAAAAGGTTAACCGGGTTGGTAAGAGAAGAAGGTTAAGTGGGTTTCCAGCTTGTCTGGGACCGTAAGCTAAACCGGCTGAAGCTGCCGGGATAACTCCGGGTTGAATTGTGAGGTTCCCGGCCTCCTATTATTGTTTTCTGTTAATGATGGTCAATTCTTTTGGGGGGGAAAAAAAGAAAAAAAGATCAAGTGTAGTATCTGTTCTGATGATCTGATCAGTTTTTATATATGGAAAAAAGAAAAGGAGAGAATCCAGATAAGTTGGCCCTTGCCCCAGGAAAGAGGATTGTTGCAAGGTGTTTGTACTACTATGGGCCTAGCTCCACTACTCACCAAATGTGCAAAATGAGAATGAATCTTCTGCTAGAGCATGGAAAGATACACTGCCACACTTTTTTGTCTTTTGTGCATGTACACTGCCACACTTTTTTTCTTTTGTGCATGTGGTGAGTAGTGCAGCAGAGAGGATGACATGTAACCGCACGCAAAGCATGCAATAAACAGCACTCAGGACAAACCCGACATCGGGCGGTCCTTCCTGGACTGAAGAGGCTTTCCTACCCTTTTTTATCATACACTTATTGCAATGTACTGTTGGGGACGCTGGACCCGATTTCCAGCAGGAGCAGCTCCTCACCAATAGAAAAGGGTCATACAATCATTAGAAGTTCATTATTATCATCATCATCATCATCATATGAGGGACGTTGAGCCCGGTTCTCAGCTTGTTCGGTTCGATTTCTCCGGGTAGACTGTGAGGACCCCACCCTCAATCTTCTTATTGGTAATATCAGCCTTGGGCACTGGGCCCAGTTTGTACAACAACAACAACAACAACAACAACAACAACAAAAAAAAAAAAAAAAAAAAAAAAAAAAAGTAAAAAAAAAAAAAAGTATAATCATCATCAAACATGAGCTTCATATAAAATTGACTCACGTTAACCAGTGGCGATTAACTGTGGTCGTCATGTAACCGCACGCAAAGCAGATAGGATGATATGTAACTGCACGCAAAGCACGCAGTAAACAGCACTCAGGACAAAGCCCACCAAGTCAATTTCTCTACTGGCCTGGCCTATCCCCCGACTGGTGCGATGATACTGGGACTTGAAATGACAATTGGTACCAACACACATATCTATAATTATAGGAAATTCAGAAAATGTGTGGTCGCACTGTGCCCTAATCTCATTTCCATGCCACTAGCAAACAATAATGTGAAAACATACCAACGGGCCTAGCTCAGATGGTACACCCCCCCTGAACTGTTGAAATACAGACTCAAGTTCGAATCCAGATGCCCGCAGATGTAGATAATAAAATCATTCTGAATTACCTGGAGCTGGTCGGTTCAATGATGGTATCTCACGGCCGTCGCCCTTTTTTTTTTAATAATAATAATAATATAATAATAATAATAATAATGTGAAAACATCTGTAGGACTAGTCCTACAGATTATAGAACGACACAGCTGTTTCATCCCATAATCTGAAGGCACCTCCCAGAGGTACCTTCAGATGAAAGGATGGGATATGATTGCCCCCCATCTGCAGGTGTCAGACTGCCCAGCTGCTGTAGCCCGAGTGGCATGGAACTCAGCAGTTCCCCCCCGTCACCCTTATAGGGTCCGCCGTACAATTATAAGAGTGCAGAGTTTGGTGGAACCAAGGATGGGTCGGCGCAAATTAATTCCGCTTCCACCAGGCTTCCACCAGGGCTGGGCAACCTATCAGCCCTGGTGCCTATCACTGCTGTTCAGTCCAAGTTACCTGGCAGTGCCCATTGGTAGGGTAATGGTCCTGAGTGCTGGTCACACTGAGGTAGGATAGTGGGATAGGGGGTGCGCTAGGAGTATTGACGTGAGGATGGGATGGGAGGTGGTCTCATATTCCAGGACACCCACGGCCTACTGCTCCGGGTGATCACTGTGTACTCAATGACTGGCCTCTACAACACCATGGACTTCAAAAAAAAAAAAAAAAAAAAAAAAAATCCAAAAGGCCGTGATGAGCGATCTTTTTTTTTTTTTTTYTTTTTTTTTTTACGCAAAACACAACCCCCTTTTTATTCTGGGAGGGTGCCCGTCCAGTTAGATGTGTTATGAAACTGTGTACCTTGTCCTGCCGTGCGAAGTTTTCCGCCAATACATGTACCTGCGCAAGACAACTCAATCCACACACCTGTGGACAACCAACTCCAGCCCTTTGTAGATGCACACAGAGATTGAGATAGAAAAGAATAGCCCAACGATTCTCCTCCCATCCAACCACCTGAATGCCATCCACAATTATTATCCCACTTACGTTGAGTACAAAGTTTCAGCTCCTGCGAGGAACATCAACCCGTAACCACCCAAGAATAGTGCCCACCCAAGTTTAAGTTCTTCCGTCATGTCACTCTCTGATGTCCATCCACCATAGCCTCCCACCTAACACCTACATAGGTGGCCACTCCCATCTTCAAGTTCCAGGAGTCATATTGCAAATGTTGGGCTCTCTTTGATTAAGTTTGATACCCTTGTGGTTAGAGATAGACTCAAAATTACCCACAATGCTGTCAGAGGGTTAGTTTCGCCCCCTAACGAACCACATCGTAAAGTAAACAAGCATGTCCACCACACCCATGCTTTAGACCTCCTCCTCAACGCCACTCGGTCTGCCTTAAGGCTGTCCATCCTTTTTTTTTTTCTTTCTTTTTTTTTTTAATAAAAGTCCATGGTGTTGAAGAGGCCAGTCATTGAGTGCACAGTGATCGCCTGGAGCTGTGGGCCGTGGGTGTCCTGGAATATGAGACCACCTCCCATGTCCATCCTTATACTTATTATATACTAATCTCTTGCCCACTGCTGCGAGGCCTGTGCCGCGGGTGTAGAACTCCTAAAACGTGTCACCAGGAAAGGTATAAAAAACCAAAAAAATAAATAAAATATCCGCCATAATCAAACAATCAAATTAAATTAGGGGCTCGACACGCGGGGGTGTGGGTACTCGGCGTGCTTATCTACTCAGTGTGCATCTTGATTGCTGGGGCTTCGATTACGTTCCCGAAGGTTCCAGCACACAGTCCATTCTGGTAGAAAAGTCCAGGGGGACAAAAGAAAAAAAGAAAAAAAAAGTACAGTGGGCTTTCTGCAGAAAACCCAAAAAAAACAATGGGCTTAGCTCAGTCGGCACACACACACATAAACTGTTGTTGAAATGAGTTCGAACCCAGATGATGGAACCAGATGAACCAAATTCCTGAATTACCCCCCTTAGGGCTGGTCAGTTTCACGATCATATGTCAAGGCTGTCAGGCTTCTTGGGAAAAAAACCCAAAAAGAGGAAACTGTGGCTGTGAGGCTATACGCACACTAGGACCTTTTTCTCTAAGCTGTGGACGCAATTGCCGTCAGATTCATCTGGGTCTGACCGTAAATGCAGTCAGTATACATTTAGAAAAGTCCTGAGTTCGAACCCAGATGATGGAACCAGATGAACGAAATTCCTGATTTGCCTGGGGTAGGTCAGTTTCGCGATCATATGTCAAGGCTGTCGGCCTTCTTTTTATTGAAAAAAAAAGAGAGGAAGAAAGAGGGAATAAACTTCATTAAAGAGATGAAAGGAAACCAAGAGGAGGACAAACAACGAATTTTTCAAACGATAAGGGTAAACAAAACGTCACGCCACACCGCTCAACAAACATATTCACAATTTTGGTACACTCGCTGGTGCTGCAAAAGCATGGGCCTTCGCAGATGTTTGCGAGGGGACCCCTTGTCCCCAAAATGTCTATGCACTGAAGCAGCATGGAGTCTCGTTCGTTTTCGTCAATCGCTACGCCATTGCTAAACACAGGTCATGGCGACCTTCCCTCTCATACCTTGAACCCTTGACCTCACTAACACCAGTGCCACACTCTCGCTCTATAGCACAAGTGCCAACAGGATGAAGTCTAGGAAAATGAATGCCGGTCTCCCTCCTCCTTCAGAGTATTCTTCTTCAGCTAGCTATGGACGCCAGTCAACAGGTAAGCTTCCTCTTCCCTCACTCTTCAATGGTTACACCTCCTTCCAGTCTCGACCACGAACACTCCTCTGTATTGCGGCAGACCTATACCACTCAGCACCATCACCTCTTTTTAAGTCTTGGGTGGAGAATTACTATCACACGCAACCACTGGGCTCCTTTACAGCAGCTATGGCTGAACACTAACCAGGTAAGAAGCACTCTCCAGGTAAGCTTCCTCTTCCCCGACGCCGTGGATTCTACTTCATATCCTTCTTCTTCTCTTGCTCGCATCTATGTTGCATCAGCACCTCCTACTCTCTCTCTCTCTCTCTCTCTCTCTCTCTCTCTCTCTCTCTCTCTCTCTCTCTCTCTCTCTCTCTCTCTCTCTNTCTCTCTCTCTCTCTCTCTCTCTCTCTCTCTCTCTCTCTCTCTCTCTCTCTCTCTCTCTCTCTCTCTGTGTGTGTGTGTGTGTGTGTGTGTGTACCTGGCTATGGCAGCCTCATGCTCTTTCTGTCTCCTTCTTCCAGCGCTGGTGCTCTAGCAGCAGCACTCCACTCTCAAAATAGTGCAAGGCAGAACGAATGCACGAGCCGGGGCAGCGGCTGCTGCTGCTGCTACCCCCCTCTACCCCATCCCAGCTTTTGTGAATCGTATCCTGCCACCCTCCCAACCCTCTACTACGCCCCACCATGCCGCTGCAAGTCTTTGCCCTGGCGCCTTGTCGTTTCTTTTTTTTTTATACTTTAATAGTTTTTTTTGGTGTGCTTGGCAGTGAATTGCAGCAGTCTCTGGAGCGACGAGAGCGAGAACTTCGGGTTGTTAGAAATGAGAGAAATATGTTGATTGCGCAGCTACGGAAGCTGGAGACATCTGCGAGAGCGGGGACCGAGAAGCAGCCGGCTGCTTCTAGACCACATGCAACCGCCGGGTTGGGATTCGCCTCAAACTGCTTTGTTCCGCAAGGGTACATTCCATCGAAACCGTTTCCGGGCAATCTTGCATCTGCGATGGCCCTCGCAAGCGCTCCCTTGCCAGAACCATCAGGTAAGCTTTCTACGCCAGCATGGACCAACCAAGACCACCTACCTCTCCCAGGCTATGGATGTATTAGCAGTAGTGGTAGTGGTAGTGGTAGTGGTAGTGGAAGTACTTACCTATCGGGAACCCATCAAGAGATTGCATCGATGCTCCCTCCACTCAGCAGCAAAGCAGAAACCAATAGAATGGGTGCGGGGGTGGAAGACCTCAGCACAAACGCGGCATTTGCTTTGGCGGGAAGCCGTCAGCATGCCGGCAAGGAAAGTCTTGGGGGTGTCGACTTTGGGGGTCCTCGCGTCAACAAACAAGGGTGCTCGTCCCCAATCAGTGTGGCCGTAGATTCTGCTAAGATCAAGGAGCCTTGCCACAATGCAAGGGTGCACGGCGACGGTCACCATCCTCATCAAAGCGGTGGTCAGTTATATTATAGCATCACCACCAGGGATCACAATGCATGGGTGGGTGCAATCGCCCCAAGTCTTGCATGTGCAGAAGAGCCGAGTACTAGAGGGCCCAAGGGCTTGTTAGGGCATTTGCAACTTCAAGATGAGACATTGATCAGCAAACTTGAAGATCTTGCCAAGCTAAGTGCCACACTACTGGATGAGGGAGAGAACCTTCAAGAGGGACCCTTAGAGAACAAAGGTGTCAGCAAGTTGGACCTTGATCCACCAGAAGAAGGGGGGCATGCAACGGGGGCATGAATGTAAATTGCTTCGAGTTCAGCAGGGGCATGAATGGGAGTGCTCCAGGTGCCCCAGGGCCATGCACACCATTCACTGCTCTGCCAAATACTTGTCACTGCTCTCCCAGGT
>BFEA01000286.1:739210-771349 GCA_003427395.1 Chara braunii | reverse complement strand
CTCTCTCTCTCTCTCTCTCTCTCTCTCTCTCTCTCTCTCTCTCTCTCTCTCTCTCTCTCTCTCTCTCCGCCAAAGCGGGGAGATTCATTCCCGCTTTGCGTTTCCGACACAAGGCGGGAATGATCCCGTTCGTTTTTCTTATTTGCTTTTTTTTTTGTTTGTTTGTTTTTTCCCGTTTTTTTCGTGGCTTTCATGTCAACGTTCGGGATGCCTGCGCCCGGTAGTCCGAGCCTCGGCACGGATCGGCATACCAGTCGGCCGAGGCTCGGACTCGATAGCTGCGCCAGGTACTGGTGGTTTAATCGACGCCATTTTTTTTTTTTATTTTTTATTTTTTTTTTTGAAACAGTATCTCCAGTGCTAGCGATGCTGGTAAGAGCAGTCACCGCTAGCACCTGGGGATAGGCTCCATCTATTGGTGGGGAGCATCACCTGCTGGAAAACGGGTCCAGCGTCCCTTATGAGTATGATACAATTGAGATACTTCAAAACACTTCAGGATAAACCGTTGGAGAAAACTGCCAGCATTGATTGCCCTGGAGACCAGGGGATTAACTGAGCAGGGGGGGAGCCTCTTCACCCTGATTTCGGCGCCAGATTTCTACTGCTACATACTGACTCCCTCCTCCCTCATCTAACCCTCGTCTCTTTCTTTTCTTAAAACTAGAACCAAGGGAGCATTTTCTGAACACCCTGCCAGCATTGATTACTCCGATCTCCGGAGGATTGACTGTGCAAGATGTTGTTCGCCTTGCAACAACTAGTCCTCCCCCCTGAAACTGAACTTGGAACTGGAGTTGGGAAAACCATTTTACTGGAAGCCTGGTCCAGCATCCCATACCTCTGACCTGTCGCSCTCRTACACTAGCCTTTCCTTTCTTAATCTCTCACTCTCCACCTCCCCCATACCATGACATCCCTACTATAGAGAAAGGCGCGGGGGGGAAAAGCTCTGAGAAGTCTGAGAGGGGTCTTAGTGGGACAGATTGGTCTGAAAGAGTCCAATCGTGGAAGGTGAGGGTATAGTTTCTGACCAACATTTCCTGATCCTCCCCATTTCCCAATTCCTCTCCCATCCCTCCTTTCCAGACCACTGTCGCCATCCTACCCCCTTGTTCCCCCCCCAGCCAGACCGTGCTGAACTTTTGGATGGTTGTGTGGATCTCCTTTTTGGGAGCTGAGAAATGTCAGCTTTTCCTTTGTCAGATCCCATTTAATTGTTATCTCTGTCTGAATGTGTTGCCTGATTGAGTCTATAAACTCCGGACCATCCAATCGACTACCTTCCATTTCCATTGTGCATCGACGCCACCATATGGCCCATAGGATTGCTCTCCTCCCTATTATAAACATGTTAGATTCGTAGTCGCTCAGTTTTTCCGGATTCCAAGTTTCACAGAGCAGTGCTTTCCAACTCCAGGGCCATTGTGTGGATGTGCCTAGCTGACGCCAGATTCGGTCCCACCACCTCCAAAGCCATACCGAGCCGGGCCATTGAAGAAAAATGTGTTCTATGGTCTCTCGGTATTTTCTTGAAGGGTAAGCAGTGTTACAGAGCTTGCACCATGGAAGGGCAAGCCCTTTCTGCTCTAGATGGGTACGGTCTATCAACCAATCATTGGTTGGTAGACATTTGTGCTCGATCTGCCATTGCAGAGATGCCAGTTTAGCAGGTCTGGTCTTACTGTGCCTGAACCAGCGTATTCCTGCCAGTGATTTTTTTGCCACATTCATGTGTCTCATCCATCGAGACTCCACCCTGTCCCGTATTTTGAGTTTTGGTCTCAACAGTCGGTAAGCGGCTTTTGTCGTCAGTGACTGCAGATGCTTTTGATGGGGGGTTCTTTGTGGGTTGGGTGTTGTCCAAGTTAATGTGTCCGGGTCACAGGCCAGGAGGGAGATCGGGATGTTTGGTTGGTAGGTTATCCATTCCTCTCCTTCCTTCAGCACTCTTATTCTGAAGATCACTGATGGTGGAACCCATCTATCCTCTGACGGTTGAGTCCTGGTCAGATGATAATTTCTTTGTAGATTAAAACAATTGACCAGCACTTCACCATCAGGATGTATATCTGTTATATTTCCAACCTTGTCCTTTTGATCCCGAATGTTGACCCAGTCTCCCTCATTTAGCTGTGGACCCTTTCGCAGTATCCGGACCCAGTCCAAGGGGACTGCGTCTATAATTGTTTCAAGTGCTTCCCCAGGGTTGTGACAGTATCTCAGTTTCGTTCTTAGATGAGTTTTCGAGACCCAATCCCCCCGTTCCTGGTCCGAGATATCCCCTACTCTAAGAACCCCGTTTTTAGTCCACCCTTGCCACGGGTTTTGGGTGCAAAGAAGCACAGTCCCCTGGGGGTTGGTGAGCCATCGATTTCCAAACAGAGGTTGCCTGTAGACTTCTTCCCATCTCGTGGGAGGGGTCTTGTCGGGGAGGGGGAGCTTGCGCTCGATTTCTATTAGGTGGATCCAAACGGGGTCATTCCTTAGATCCCTTCTCGCTGCTTGGCGGTCCGTTTCGCCGGTTCGGGTGGAGGACCGAGGGATAGGCCAGTAACGGTCTTCGATCCACATTGTGGGGTCTGTTCCGGCTGGGACAGTTGGGGCCAATCTTGCAATTTGTTCCAGCGCCAGGGCTCGCCATGGAGCTTGCGGGTTTAGGAGGAGGGACTTTATCCATTGGATTGCCAGAGCCATCACTTGGGTGCCCGGGTCTATGATGCCCTGCCCTTCTTTGGATTTTGGTTGAATCACTGATTGCCAGGCCACCCGGCTGATGGCATTCTGACACTCATGATTCCCCTCCATAAGTAGGCCACCACTTGTCGCCGCAGGGAGCTTAGACCCTTTTTACTGAGTGCCCATAGGGCCGACCGGTACCACAAGGCTGCCAAGATCACATTGTTTATGACCAGTGATCGGCCAAACAGTGAAGTATGTTTGTCCTTCCACTAGGTTAACTTTCTAATCACCGGATTGATGATCCACTCGTCGTTGGTTGTAGGCTTCCCTTCTGCTGACATGGATACCCCCAGCACTCTGATCGAGGTCTTCAGGGGCACCCATTTGATTTGTGGGTTGTCTGGGGGTCTTCCCCCTTGGTAGTGGACCCACCAGCCCAGCGTCTTGTTACCCCAGTTGACATTCATGTCCGAGAGGTTGCAGAATCTATCAATTAATGCCTTAATTTCTATAAGGTTTTTTGTCGATGCCTCGACCATTAGTGTCAGATCGTCCGCAAACAGGGAGCAAACAGGCACCGCTTCCTCCGGGATTGAGGCTATCTTGATCTTTTGTATTTTTTTGTGGGCTCTCAAGTTCGCCGTCAATGCCTCAACCATTATCACAAATAGGAAGGGTGCAATTGGATCCCCTTGTCGCACCGATCTTTGGTGGCAGATCTCTTGGGCTAATGAACCGTTTATTTGTACTCGAACGGTGGCGTTTTGGTGGAGGATTCCAATCCACCTTCAGAAATGGGGTCCAAAGTTTAGTTTCTCTAAACATTTATCGAGGAAGAACCAGTCCACGTGGTCGTATGCTTTCTCAAAGTTTATAAAGATAATGGTTGCATTATGTTTGAACTGTCGAGAAAGCTTGATTATCTCATTTACCACAAGGATATTATCCTGGATTTTCCTTCCTTTGATGAAGACTATATGAGAGGGATGAATGATATCCTCCATTACATTTATCATTCGGTTAGCTAAAGCTTTTGCTATAGTTTATACACCACCGTTAGGAGAGCAATAGGGCGGTAGTTTCTGATGTTCATTGGGTCCCCCTTTTTGTATAACAGAGTGAGTATTCCTTGTCTGACAAACTCCCCCATATGTCCTGTGTTCCAGACTGCGTGATAATAGTCCATCAGGTCTTGGGAGAGATGGCTCCACTGGGATTCCCAGAATTCTTTTGGGAGTCCATCTACTCCCGGGGTCTTCTCCTCTTCCATTTGCATTAACGCAGTCCAGATCTCCTCCCTTGTAAGAGGTAATTCCATGAATTCTTGTTGTTCCTCTGTGAGTTGTTGTTGGAGGGGTTGTAGGAACTCCTCAATCTCCTCTTGCTTCTTTGGTCCCATGGTTGGTGGGAGCAGTGAGAGCTGAACAAGTCTTGGAAAAAGGATCGAGCTATTTGCATGCAATGTGGTGTTGTGGTTGATGTTGTTGTGTGGTCTTGATTTAGTGCTTCTATGGTGGTTCGTCCCGCCCTCGCTTTGGCCATAGCAAAAAAAATTGTGCCCATGGCTCCTTCCATTCTGTGACGACCACGTATGCGTGTCCCCTGACACCGCCTTTCAATGTAGCCTATCAGTTGGTCTTCCAATTCTTGGATTTGTTCCAGGAGTTGTCCCTCCACGTCTTGCAGTTCCTGATTTTCATCCTGAGAACGTAGCTGTTCCAATTGGTATTGCAGCGTCATTTCCTGTTGGTAACGGTGAGTTGCCTGTAGTTTTGAGAATTCTTTGCATTTTCTGGCCAAAAAGGTCAGTCCGTTATTAAACCACAGAATGTCGTCTTGGAAGTTCTCACGGTGGGATCTCCAGTACGTCCAGACATCTTCAAGATATTGTTGGAAGTTATCCTGTGCGAGTAGAGAGGTATTTAGTTTGTAGAATCCGGACCCTTGGTCCGTTTTTTTGCGGAAATACATTATAACCACACACATTGCGTGATCCTAGCCCGGAAAGGGGCTCCGTGGAAAGATCTCTGCCACTTGAAGGGCCCTTTCCAGTTCTTCGGACAGTAAGATAAGCTCGATGCATGATTTTGTGGCTCTGTGTATTGCACCCTTACGAAAGCATGAGAACGTTTTCCGTGTTGGGAAGGTCCTTCGGAAGGAATCGAAAAGGTTCAACGAAGCGCACAAGTAGCTGATTATTTGTTCATCCATGCCAACAGGGGGGGGGGGGGGGGGGTCGGGTATTCTCCATCTATCCATCCCTTTTTCCGGGGCTGCGTTGAAGTCCCCTGCAATAATGAGTGGGACCCCATTTAGAATGTGAGCTCGGATAGACTCAAAGAAATTCCTCCTACTACCCATATCATTCGGGCCATAGACACAGAGGATAGAGATGAGTTCCACTTCTAGCATGGCCACGATAAACACCCACCTGCCATCTTCCTGGTCCGCCACCCAATAGACCGGTTCTGCTCTCGATTCTGGCAGGAGCCAGATGGCCACTCCGGCGCTACCGGCTCTCGGGGAATGGGCCGGAAAGGCTTGGTACGGCCATATCTCCTTATGTGCATGGTTGTGATCTGGCGTATTCATTAAGTGAATTTCCTGTACACATGTCACATCTGGTCACTCTCTACCTTCTACCCCCTTTAGTTGTTCCCATATTGTTTGTTTCTTCCGGGGGTTGATAGTGACCAGCCCATTTACATTCAATGACCGTAGGTCCAGGTCTGCTTGTCGTTTTCCTTTGCTCCATTCCTTATTCTTCCCATAAATTGCTTCGATATGGTTCATTTTTGTTTCATTTTAGTTTCCTTGAGATTATCGTTGTTTCTTTTTTTAAAGGTTTTTCCAGTAAGCCGAGGTCCAGTCATCCGTCCCCTTCCAGCGTCCCGTCTTGATAGCTCTGAGAAGCACGGCCCGTATGTCTGATTCCGACCATGTGTCATTCCCTTTGAGTTTTTGCAGTTGGGTATCTAGGAGTGCATTGTGTGCGAGCCATTTGAGGCCTGCCTCTTTTGAGGGCTCAAAAAGAATGAAGATCTCTTTGCGTGAGATCTTGTTTGTGCCCCAGGTGTTGTTCCAGGTGGTCAGCGCTCCCGGTTGGTATTCTCTTTCAATGAAACCCCTCATGAGAGTTTCATGCAGTCTATCCATCCCCGGCCCAGCAGGGATAATGTCATACCAACCTTTCAGAGTCATTTTCCCATATTTGGCTTGGGGGGGCTCTTAGAGGCCAATCTCCCAAATCCCATCCTTCTATCGAACGGGAATCATCAGATGTGTGTCTGAACGCAGTTGTGGTGGGTTGTGTCCTTTTTCCAGTAGGCGTCTGAGTTTTTGCCTTTTACTCGTGATCTCGTCTTCTAGCGGGTCGGGCGGTCGAGTGGAAATTGCTTCCGGTTCCTTCTTATTTCCTCGTCGTTCCGTGTCCGTGCCTATCTCCTGTTGGAGTTCCTAACACTGTGTAGCTTTTTGGAAATCCGGTTCCGGGATTAGTATCTGGTTGCCCCTGATATCCGCCCCCGCCCCTTGTGATTTGTGTTGCTAATTTGCTGTCTCCCCCCGTCTCCTCCCTCCGTATGTCCCTGGTCTTCCTTTTCTGTGCTATCGTCCCGTGGGGGGTGAAAGCGGTGTAACACAATGGTAAGCAGCCGTTGGCATATTTCCGGCCAGTCTGTCCCCTGGGGTAGGCCATGAACAAGCACCGTTTTCAAGGTAGGACTGTTGTCTAATAAAGCGACCAACTGGCGGTAGGTGTCATCCCATAATTTAAATCCTACAATGACGGAATTCTCCGTCCCACCAACTGAGAGCAGTCTACGACAAACAAAAAAGAAAACGTCAATGTACACACGAGGAGTCATTGACCCAATCACATCACCACCCACTTTCGTCGCCACGAGGGTCAATCGAGACCCAGCGCATCGACGACGGTCCGAACACGACCACAACGACGACGGAAAGGCTCACACTTTCGCGCCATCCACATCCATGGAAGCCACAATGCGCACAACGAGGGCGACACCAACTCTAACGCTCACGAATGGCCTTCGCTATCTCCAACAGAGCATGGCACATCAGTTTGTTGACTTCGTCCGACGCTGAATAGTGTTTTTTTTGCACTTCAACCTCCGCTTCCAACGCTTCGCACTGCTGGATTTGGATGGAGCACTGACGCTTGTTGGCGCTCTTCATCGTCGACGCCATTAACGGTCTGTGCTTTTCCAAGCATTCTGTCATCGCTTCGAAAATTTGCTGCCTCGTGCTCTTCCTCTTGCCGAAACCGTCGGGGCTATCCGTCGTCTGAGAAGAACCTTTAGTCGACCCGTCATCGTCGTCGTCGTGCCCTGCACCAGCGTCCCCATCGCCCACAGATTCAAGATCCATAGAAGAGGCAAAAGGCAGACGCACACCACCTGAAGCACCCGTGTCAACGACGTTCTTCGGGTGTATGGTGTGGTTCTTGGCGGTCGACCCCAGTATCTCGTCGTAAATCGCACAATCCATGTTCAAATTGAAGCCCTTGGACGTCCTCTCCTTCGCCGACCATTGGAAGAAGTTTCGTTTCTCGAACAAGCCATGAACTGCTACATCAAATTGTCCCACTTCTTCCCGCACTTATCTGCGTCTCTGTCGACACCCACCTTCTTCAACCTCTGCGCCACATCTAATCACTTCCATTCTCGTGGCTTGATCCGAACGTAGGCGTGACCCATCCCCTGGAGATGTGCATCTTGATCACGTTTAGCCCTGATGAGGGCTAAAATGTGGTTGACGGACCAGAAGTGTCGACCTCCTTCCGCATCACCGTCCCCGTCGGCATCGCTCCCCTTTACCGCCGCTTTTTTCCCTCGACGACCATTGCGGGCAGACGCCTTCGTCTTCACGCCCCTACCTCCCATGTTGTTTTGCCTGAACGGCGAAACGTAACCTTCGTCCTCCTCCCCACCTTCTCCGTCGTTGTCGTCGTCGTTGTGATCGTCCGCGTCCAGAACTGGTGCCTCCTTTTCCTATCCGTGCTCCCCCACACGCAGTCACTGCACCCCCTGAGTTATGGATTCTTCGCACCCCGACCGGAGCTCCCGTCGGTGTTCTGCCCACACCGCCCTCCCGTCCCGGTCGTCACCAATATTGGTGAAGCCAGAATCCATCTCCCCGCATTCGCCACGACGGTGGGCCGCACTCGAACCGGCAAACAGAGGAGACGAAGACTGCATCCACTGGGGTGAGCGGAGGCACTCGTCGACACAGACGGCAACCGGAATTGCTGCTGCGGAGGATCCTTGTTTTTCCCCGACGCCTCCCAAACCGGCGTTGGAGACTTCGATGATCGCACAACAGCCGTCACTTGCCTGTCGTCGTCATCGGGGTGGGGACACACGACGACCGTTCGCGAGGTGGCCGACGACCTCCCGCTACAGAGCTTGAACGACAGATTCACGCCGCCATCGCCTTCGTCTTCGGTGAGCCCCTGCTGGAGGAGTTCGGTGTAGGACTGCCGATACGCACCGTCGCGGCTTCCGCACAGCTCTGTAGCCGCCCACTCCTGGGTGGACCCACTTCCCAACGGCACGGTCTGTGACCATGTCTCATCCGCCTCCTCGTCGGACGTATCAGGCAGAGGTTGCAAGTGCGGTGGTACTTGAGCGTACCCAGACCGCTTCGACGACCTTGAACTCCTCAACGGGCTTTGCCCAGCCCGCTGGCCACCACCCTGCTCCCCTGCAGACCTGCAGATCGCCTGGCGCCCCTCCATCGTGACGTCCTTCTTCAAAGGGCGTCTTCTGCGTACACGTCGCGAAACGTTACCGAGGATGCACATGTGGAAGACGACTAAAACGAGGAGCAAGAGGACGACCAGCACCAGCAGCGGCAGCCTCCGAAAGACGTCGGCCATGGAAGGCACGTGGACGACGGCAGCAGCTAGAAAGACAACGGTGGACGTCCAGGACACGACGAGGAACAGTGGTGCAAACGACCGATCGCAGATATCGACAAACGAAGGGTAACGTATTCCGTCGTGGAAGACACTGCGCAATCGGGAGAGCGGGGGCCGGCTGAAGTATTCGAATCTGCCGACCATTGGGCGCCTTCCCGCTCGGGGCCAAGGGAACCGACGCAAGAGAGCCCCTTCGTGGAGGCCAGCAGGCCACGGCAACAGTGACCGTTGGCGGACAATTCCATGACACCGAACGTTGCCGACCGAAGATGTCCGTCAACAGGCCGCCAGGAACAGCAATGGACCAGCTGAGTTTGAAAATTGTCGTCGAGAGAGAGCTGCTGTCGACGCCCCGATTCTTCCGGATGCTCGACCTCCGAGGGACCTCGGGAGGCCCCTTGGGGAACGCGTTGAAATGGCTGTAGCACGAAGAATCCCCAAGGAATCCCCGGGGAAATGTTTTCAACTTTTTTTTCAATTTCTTCCCCGAGGTTAAGTGGAACGATGAATTCCTCGCGGGATTTACATGCCCGAGGAGTGTCTAACGAGCACCTCAATCGCTTATCTTACTTTGCGTTCTACCCCCTGTAAGAGTTTGTACATTTTGCGGAAAGGGACACTGGATCCATTTTCCAGCAGGTGCAGCTCCCCACCAACTGACATACCGCGAGGACGCTGGCCCGCAGCCCGTATTGTCACCGCAAATCTGGTAGCAGTGATGGGGTGCAGGACCGAGGCTTACAGACCCAAGTTCGAATCCAGAAACATGATGAGCAGGATAAAATGAGTGTGCAATACTTAGGGCCGCCCACTTATGATACCTCACAGCAGATCTAGTGGCGCAGCTCAATTCGTCAGGCATGCCACCTGCGGTAAAGAAACAAAAAAAGAGGAGGAAAACCAGGCGTACAGGGCCTCCCGGGAAGGAGGGCGCAAGATGCATTCCCTCTGATGGCTGAAGGGAGACAACAAAGCTAAGCTATATTCTTTTTTTTTTTTTTTTGCATTATATTCCAAATCACATTCGCATAGGAGGCCGGGGACCTCACAATCCAACCCGGAGTTATCCCGGCAGCATCAGCCGGTTATACGCTAGTCTTACAGACCTCACAATCCAACCCGGAGTTAGCTTCTGTGTTCCTACAGCAGAAACCATGTCTAGCCTATATTCGCATAGGAGGCCGGGGACCTCACAATCCAACCCGGAGTTAGCTTCTGTGTTCCTACAGCAGAAACCATGTCTAGCCTATATATGCTAACGAATTCTTCAGCCAGTCCTACAGACCTAACAAACTAGTCGTTAACAGTAGTCTAATTGAAGGATTTCAGAAAAGAGGGGGGTGAAAAACGGGAGGGTAGAACTAAGGTAGAGCTAAGCTATATTCGCCGGCGTCCCCTGTATAAGCTTTAAGGATGGTGGTAGGTAGGCCTCACTCCGCTGCACAAAACCACATGCATTTGTTATCTTTCTGACCCAGGTGCAAACGAGTCCAACATTATGAATGTATGGGGTCTAAATAGCATCCAAATGCATGCAGTCTGGGCCTCCCTCCACTACTAAGCAAACGTGCAAAATGAGAACGAATCTTTCGTTAGAACCAGGGAAGATNCTCCACTACTAAGCAAACGTGCAAAATGAGAACGAATCTTTCGTTAGAACCAGGGAAGATGCACCACCATATTTTTCGTCTGTTGCACCTGCTGTGAGCAGGGACGTTGCTCGCGTTCCGTCACGCGGGCTAGGTAACGGCCAGACACCAAAAAGAACCAAAAAAAACAACAATTTTGTTTATTTTTATTTTTTTGGAAACGTGAAATTGAGAGAAGAAGGTTCTGGCTGCTACGAAGTTCCCGTATGCCTACAGTTAGGAGTAGTGGTAGGTAGGTAGTGTGAGGTGAAATTGAGAGATGAATATAGCCTTAGGAAAAAAAAAAACAAAAAAAAAAACAAAACAAAAMAAAAAAAAAAAAAAMCGAGACGACCAACCACTATCCAGYGGCCTAACTCAGTTGGTAAGGCACACAACTGGCATTCAGGAGGCCTCATGTACCTTCCTGGGCATGCTTSGCTCCAGCCGTCCYAGAGATATAGACCACTGATCCCCCGATCGGCATTGAGCAGAGTCTGTTCGTGGGGGCGGGGACCCCCACCTGAGGGGAGGCACAGGGATTGGTCCTGTTGGCATGGTCCCTGATGCTGTAGTGGTAGGTAGGTAGTGCGAGGTGAAATTGAGAGGGGAACAAAAAAAAGAACAAATAAAACACTTTCAAAAACGGACCCGCCAGACCTACCTGCCCAAAGACCAGGGGCTAAGTCCCACCCACTAGCAGCGTTGAGTTTCCTCAACGCCTGAATATGGATGTGTTTGTCGAGATGTGCAGTTGAGGAAACTCAACACCGTTTCTGCACGTCTCCACAAACTCATCCACATTCAGGCGTTGATGTAACTCAAAGGCTGCTAGAGGGGGGGGGGAAACGGAGGAGAAAAAAAAAACAGACTCTCAGGACCAAACACACCATATTCAGAATGTCTCGGAACTTCTATGACGTCTATATACACCACAACACTTCTTCTACCCGACGATTCTACGGTGTGCAGAATCGTGCAAGAATCGTGCAAATCGGCCCATACAATACAGTTACAGTTACACAAAGAAATAAAGAAAAAAGAAAAAAAAATAAAGAAAAAAAAAACGAAAGCAGAAAGCAATGACAATGCTATGCTATCGACACTGGCCGGGGGAAGCCAACCACATGCACCTAAAACATACACCTTGTCAAGATAGCCCCCCCAAACCCAGATTAATGCACAGACCAGTCGGGGCATTGGAACAAAGAAAACATGGGCCACACCCTCGTCTTTTTGAGAGCAACCACATCCCAACCCGGTTTTGGGTCCTCTTCGACTTCGCCCACCCCTTCCAACTACCCTCCGACCCAACGGGCGACCGGTCTCTGCACAACGACCTTTCGTTCCTACGTCAAAACGACGAGGTATAGCGCAGCCTACGGGCTGCGAATTGATTGCAGCCATCACATCACAGCTGGGGTGATGTTCCACTCTTGGAGCTTGCAGCTTGCTCTTGTCACCTCCAATAGCTGGCCACCCACTGATGTTTCCCAGAAGACAGAAAGGAGGGAGGGGGAGGGGGGAAGGGAACAAATTGCCAGATACAAAGAATCCGGGCAGGTGGGACCTTGCTGGGGTGAAGCAGTGCTGCTATATAGTAGACAGGTGGAACCCTCGCATCTTGAAAAAACAGGTCCTTGATGCAGATTCTTTTTATTCTTCTTTTTGCCCCCTTCATGCAGATTTCTCGGCCCGGTGAAAGCCAATTTTGTATTGAGCTGCTCAAGAGGCCAAAGGATAAGGTGCCACATCCCCTTTTTGCGGCCCGTTGAACGCCGCTCTGTGTAATTGGAGGTAGGTCCGGTAGGATTAAGACCCAGTCAGATCTTGTTGGTTCAGATAATGGCTGGATGAAGATCATCGCCAAGTGCCTAGCGATGTACCACGACCCTACCGACTTCACCCGAATAGAATGCCCCGTCATTATAACTATATACCTACACTGGAAGTCAGTGAAGTCGGCCCAAATACAGCTATAATGACCCGGCGGTCCATTCAAGGGACGACGGTAGCCTTGTGTGTAAGCCCGTATACATGCCCAATGTATTTCGTCTATGTTCAAACATCGACGGGTTCCAGAACAGTATGGGTCCTTTGGGACATTCTCTGGGACATCCTTGGGGACATCCTTTCGGAAAATCGTTACAGAGAGGAACGCTACAGAGAGGATTGCATAGTCAAAAAACAAGACGAAGAACAAATGCACGTATAGCCATGGCGCAAGTTGATGCCAATCCGGCTATTGGTAAGATGCCATTCCAATTCGAAAATATATATATATATAGAGAGAGAGAGAGAGAGACGGAGGGAGGAAGAGGGATGGAGGGAGAGAGAAGGGGGCAAGGGGAAGGGGGAAGGGAGAACCAGAAGAAGGGTGCTACGTCCGGCTATTGGTAAGATGCCATTCCTATTCGAAATAAGAGAGAGAGAGAGAGAGAGAGAGAGAGAGAGAGAGAGAGAGAGAGAGAGAGAGGGGGGGGGAGAGGGGCGAGAGAAGAAGGGAAAAGAAACGGGGGGGAGAAAAAAGGAAACCAAAGAGAAAACGAAGGGGAAAACACTTAAAAGGGACAAAACAAAAAGAAAACAAAGGCTCCTCCCTCTCCAACCCTGACAACAACGGATCTTGATTTTGTATTGTATTATATCCTCAAGATCTCAACTTTTGTCCTTTCCTGCAATTCTTTGGACGAGACCGAAGGATACCCCTCGGGGTAAATCTCTATCCTTGCGAAAGTGCCACCAAACCTTCCCTTGACAAGACGGCCAGGATTAATACATATCAATTTGACCTCTGATGGGTACTCCTCCTCCTCCTCCTCCCTCTCTCTCTCCCTCCCTTGATTATCCATATTGCCGCCATTGTTATCGCCGCCTTTAGCGACAAGAAGTACGCCTCCATCTCCCTGCTCGGCACCCACCTTCACCTCTCTCTTTGCCTCTTCTCCCTGGCTACTGATACTGCTGCTGCTGCCTGCGATTCTTCTTATTAGTCCACTAACATTAGAAGATGATGATGATGTCTGATGGGCCAGTGCTTCCCCGCCACTGGTCGTCGTTGTGGTCCTGATCGCCGTGGATTTTTCGTCCGATTTCGAATCCTGTCCGTTGCGCTGATCAACGCTGCTTCCGGCCTGATTAGGGCCCGCTGATGAGAGGACACGTGGCACGGCACACGTCAAAATCTTCGCGAAGTGCAGCAAATCCGACGGTAGTATCAGAATGTCTGGTGTGAACGCCAGTTCCAGTGCCTCTGGGGCCATCGTCATGTCCATCACAGATCCTAGCGCGGGCGGGAATAACGGGTAGAAGCTCCGCTGTCCGATGATGTGCGTTGCCAGCCTGGCCATTCGGTCCGACGTGTCGCCCTCTCTGATGCGCGACGCTTCCTCTCCACTCAGATGCCGCAGAATGTCGTGCGTCCCGATCCCGATCGTCACGTCGTCACAGACCACAATGCCTGGATTGGATAGGAAGGTGATCTGGCGGTCGGGATCTTCGAAGTCGTCGGACGAGAAGGGCGGCTGCGGAAACACGACGTCGTGATGAGCGTCTCGCGTGGATGGCACCAGCGCCACGTGCGCGTTCTCCCCCATCTTATCGCAGTACCGCTCGACACGTGTTCGAAGCTCTCTCTGGAACACGTGCTCGAAAAGCATATCCACTTCTCCCGCCTTGATCGATGGGTGGTCGGAGTCGACGAACGGTCCCGACAAGAGGAGTAGGTTGGGCCTGGTCTGGATCGCGTACTCGAGAAGGTCATCCAACGGTTCATAGAGCAAGTTGTCCGACGTGGAGAAGGGTCCCGACGCGACGACGATCGAGATCGGCTGCTGCGACGATGACGTCAACAGCAGCTTCTTCTTGTCGTTAGCGCCGACGGTGACGTTCTGTCCTTCTTGACGCCTCCTACTACGAGAAGATGCCGATCCCAATCCCGATCCCGATCCCCTCCTCACGCTGATCATGCTACTACTAGCCATCATCGCCCCCTCTTCGCTGGGGCTGGGGTGATGATGATGATGACGATGATGATGATAATGATGAGGATGGCCTCCACGTGGCGGCAGCAAAGAGGAGTGATGAGAGTAGTGGCCATTCCCATTCGTGTCGTTTCCGCCACTGGTACCATCATGACTCCCACTCCTCCCTTCCCCCGTCGTCGTCCTTCTCCTCCTCCCCGTCTCTCCCTCTAGCGTTCCCGACAATTCCGCTTCGTCCCGATCGGGACCAGGAGTCCACGTCAGCGGGGGCAGGGATTGAATTATGCGGGAGGCCACCAAGCAATGCCCACTCGGATTGCGACCCTCGATCCCGACGATCTGACCCGGGAAGATGGAGAAGCTGTCAATCTCCCGTAGATCAACCTTCACTCTGTGGCCGTTCGATTGCTCGGAATCGCCGTTGCCCTCAAGAAGGACCGAGCGGGGGTTCAACCTCCCTTCTCCATCGCAGCAAATCCGACCGACATAGAGACCAGGTTCCTGCGAGGCACGGAACACTCTCTCGGGAATGCCGAATCCGAGAAGTTGAAGATCCTCTGCAAATTTTCTGACCCGTCCGTCCAGAGCCTCGATCCTGTTATCTATGGAATCAAACATGTATCGAGATTGTCCATCGACTGAGGGACCGACCGCCTCCACGGTACACGGATGGAGAGTTCCCATCGCCATCGCCGGATCTTTCGTTCTTCTTCTTCTCCTGACAACTCCATCGTCTTTCTCCTCTTCCTGCTCCTCCTCCTTCATGGGATCATCACCATCCTTTCTCTCCTTACTTGATGGCCTCAGATGCTCATTAAGCGCAATCGCGACAGAGAGTCTATTCTGTCTCTTGCTGAAAGGGGTTGCAGGCGTTCGAGGTGGTAGAGTAACACCTCCTCCTCCTCCTCCTCCTCCTCCCAAGGCGAAAACCCCATCAAGTGCTCTCTTAGCAGGTATCAGCTTGGCCGTGGACGATCCCGGCGTGCTCAACACCACACTGGTACTTCCTGTTGGTGTCCCATCTTTCCCCATCGGAGCTGTCATGAGTACATTTGCACCACCTCCACCTCCCTCCATACTCGCCTCAGGGATGTCCGTCTCCATCTTCGATACAGGAGTCATCGCCGCCGCGCCATTCCTGAGCTCCCCTGTGTCCCAGATATCGTCGATGTCAGGTTTAGCGAACACGTGGAACTCTTTGGCTCGTTTGCGCTCCCGCGCTTTTCGCTCACTTTCCAAAAATGGCTTAAAACTCTCCACATGTTCGTTCTTGACCACGTTCGTGTCTAGTTGCCTGTTTAGGTAAAATAGCTCCCATGTGGCTGCTAGATCCTTGGCATCAAATCCGACTCTCAACCCGAGCGCTGTAATCTCGCTTGCAGTCGGCCGATCTTGGAACTCGAAATTGCGCGAGGCGAACTCGGCCGTCACTTCAGCAATGCTCGCCCCCCGCGACATGGCTTTTTTATTTCCCTTTTCTTTTCTTTTTCCTTTTTTTTTTTCCTTCGGGTAGTTTTCTTTTGTTTTTTCAAGAAAACAATCCCTCTTCTTCTTCGCCTTCGGCCGTTCAAAACTTGCTGCTGACGTGGACCCACCACCTACCCTTCGGCGATGCAGAGGCAGAGCTTGATCCGATCGATGTCGGTTACCAGTCCGTTCTGGTCATGAAAGTAACCCAAGTAGTTAAGCCGCTGAAGGACAACATACAGCCGCAGACAAGATTACAGAGTAAGCAAATTTGCTCAAATACCAGCACCTGTAAGCTCAGGCGGGATGCTTTTTTTGCCCAAAAAAAAAAAAAGACGAGATTAAAGAGTTAGCAAATTTGCGCAAATACCAGCACCTCTAAAGCTCAGGAGGGATGTTTTTGCGCCCCCCCCCCCCCCCCCAAAAAAAAAAAAAAGAAAAAAAAAAAAGAGCTCAAATAAAGGTTTGGATCTTCATCTTGATTGAAAACTTGCAGGAGATAAGAATAGATTGGCGACTGAGATAACGGTTTTCGTGTCTCCATTAATTAGTTTATGACAATATATATATATTTTTAATCGTTAATCAAATCATCTTAAACCACCATGCGAAATCTCGGTTACGCAGAATGCTGCTACGCGGGAATTGAGGAGTTTGAAAGATGTCTCTCTAGGTAACACCACCATCAACTCTTCTTACCCACCAAACTCCCGCGAATTAATCACCCGCCATCGCCTTTTCCCGCCATTGAACCTTCCGTCCAAACTCAGCTCTTCCACCGAAGGTAGAAAGCTACCGTCTTCCCCCGAACACAAAGTCATTATCAGGGTGCGTTTGGTGTTCGCGGGACGACGGTCTGAACGCCATCAACAATTTACCCGCCATCGCTTTTCCCGCCATTGAACCTTCCATCCAAACTCAGCTCTTCCACCAAAGGTAGAAAACTAGTAACACCCTCAAAACATACCCGCCATCGCCCTTTTTCCCGCCATTCAAGCCTTCCATCCAAACTCAGTAACCATCAACAATTTACCCACCATCGCCTTTTCCCGCCATTGAACCTTTCATCCAAACTCAGCTCTTCCACCAAAGGTAGAAAGCTAGTAAACACCATTAACAACTTACCCGCCATCGCATTTTTTCCCGCCGCTAAACCCTCCATCCAAACACAGCTTCCACCAACGGCAGATGCAAGAAAACCCATCAAACACTTACAGAGCGGTCTCGCGCTCTGAAGTGAGCTTTGGAGCAGAGTTCCCGAATAATGAACATCATACCGTCAAAACCCCACCCCACTGCGTTGACGCCACCCCACTGCGCACACAGTGCTCAACCATCTAAGACGTCGGAAACAGCCATGACAGGACGAGGACGGGGAAGGGGGGAGTCTTTTCTTTTCTTTTCTTTTCTTTTCTTTTCTTTTCTTTTTTTTCTTTTCTTTTCTTTTCTTTTCTTTTTTTTCTTTTCTTTTCTTTTCTTTTCTTTTTTTTCTTTTCTTTTCTTTTTTTTCTTGGAGGGGGAAAGAATTGTCATATCATCAAACTTATTGATGACAACAGAAGGGAAAAAATGGAGCGATCGATAGATTCTCTACCTTAAAGTGGGCGACAGACGATGATGATGACGATGATGATGATGATGATGATGATGATGAAGAGGCGGCAGAAGCCGATGCCGGTGGAGAGGAAACACCCAACGATGTCGAAGGATCACCTGCTCGCTTTGTTTCACGAAGCGCAGACTGTTTCACTGGAAGGTCGACGCGTACCGAACCTCTCTTCAGGACCCGCACTCACAGAATCTTACACTGACCCTCCTGCTCTCTCTTGCAACCCTTTCCCCAATTGGCCCATAGGCGCCCTCTCACTCCCTTTCCCTTCTGCCGGCCTTGTGTACCTGTACCTACCAATCGTTCAATCCCTCGGCAAATCTCTCCATCCCTAACACCCAACAAGTTACCCAAGCAAAGCCAACCTCAACTTTACTTTTACAGAGCGAAATTCCAGAGGAGGGGGGGCGGGGGGGGTAGGACTGTGCAACCCTGCTCTCCCCCCTCCTGTGGTAATCTTCCGTAGCTGCGGATGAACGAGGACGGAATAGATAGGTCCCGTTCAGTGTGCAAGCTGATTCGCTCCTCATCTTCACAAGATGATTCTCTCTCTCTCTCTCTCTCTCTCTCTCTCTCTCTCTCTCTCTCTCTCTCTCTCTCGCTCGCTCGCTCGCTCTCTCTCTCGCTCGCTTGCTCGCAGCACCATCCGCAAAAGACAGCCGCGACACACCTTCACTTTCCCTCACCGCTTCGGTGCAAGCTCGTTCCTTGAAAACGCCCGATCGAATAGCTCCGTAGGGGCAGGGGAGCGGGAGGGGGAGGGGGAGGGGCGGGCGGGGGGAACTGCGGAAACGGCCCTCTCGGGTTTGGAAATTCAAACGCTGGCTCGTCTCGAGGGGCCTAGGCTCAGTTGGTTAGCCACGCAAGTGACATTCAGGAGGTCGTGGGCTCAATCCCCACTGACGGCCAGGGCACTCTTGGCGCCAACAACTGAGAAAATTGGCTTGCTCCCAAAATTAAAAAAGACATATACAAGTGAAAAATGTGACTTTCAATTTCGGACCTCAAAACCCAGCTGCGGTGAGTATTGGTAGGGTCCTTGGCCATCACGGGTGTAATGTGTGTGTGTGTGTCTGGATTATTTGTGCTGTGTGGGAGAGTGCTGGCCATAGACACTGCTGTTACTCGATGGGGGCAGGGAGTTCAGAGGCGCAGCTACAGGCAAAATGCTCCGTCTTTGTGTGCCCCCCCCCCCCCTTTGCTGGGCAGTCCCACCCTACTCCCTCACAATCACCTATGAGGGCCGGGGCCAGCAGGCATCCCCTTGGTTGTGCAAGGTAGCCATGCTTGCAGGGGTCCCATGTATAGGCTTAGGAGTAGTGGTAGGTAGGTGGTGGAAGGTGAAATTGAGAGAAGAACATAACTTAGTTTTAGGAGGAAAAGCAATGGGAGTACACATGCTTCTGAACACAGTAATTGAAAATCTCAATACATACATTCACGGCCAGCATGCATCCTCTTGATTGGGCCATGCTTGAAGGGGTTCCATGTATAGGCTTAGGAGTCGTGGTCGGTAGGCAGTGAAATGTGACATTGGAAGAAGAATATAGCATAGTTTCAGAGAGAAAGTCAATGGGCGTACACTTGCTTCTGAACAAGGTGATTGAAAATCTCAATACATACATTCATGTTCTCTGAAACTCAGGATGCGCACATGCCTCGACGACTACACACCAGACATCCCTGCTTGGGATGATGATATAGTCTGAACTTCGTGGCGACGTGGCTGCGCTGCAGTCAATGCCGCCGGCCCTCGGGAGGCTTAGGAGTCGTGGTTTACATGACTTCAAGCAAATAAAGCAGCTACTCTGCTGAGGGGCCCATGGGAGCCTTTGCCAAACGGAATCCTTGTCCCCTTGTGGCTTACCACCAAACACCTCATTCATCTGGGGAGAAGGATTCCGTATGGCAAAGGCTCCTATGGGCCCCTCAGCAGAGTAGCTGCTTTATTTGCTTGAAGTCATGAAAAACCAAAAATCATTTCGCAATCAATAAATTAAATTTAAAAAAAAATGAATTCGCAAACATGATGTGGGCCATCTGAAAATCATTTCAATCATGGTACGTACAAAGTGTTGGGCCCGGTTCCCAGCACGTGCTGCTCCCCACAAATAGATTGGAGCATTTGTCCAACAAAAAAAAAAAATCAGTGTCATGCTTGAATTTTGTGGGGAACCAAAAAGAAATTGGGAATACCTTCAACTTTTTCGTGTGTTGGCACGAAGTGTGGTGTCAAAGTCTCAATGGTGTTTTTTTTTAGTAGCATCAAAGAAAACACAAAATTTGGCTATATGTCGAAACCTCTGAGTGATACGAGCAACATAATGAATGTGTTGGTATGAGCAATCAGCAGGGAAGTCATGCATGGCTAGACAGGTGATTTGGGCCATTGTGGAAGGGTCGTTTATTGCGTGGAGGCAATTGGCTGAATATGTTTTTTGTTCCTCGTGGGACTGGTGACATTTAAACCGCCAGTACCTTTCCCAGCTATCGGCCGCGGGCCCTGCGAGCCGAGTTTTGGTGGCGCATCTGGCCACCATCGGAGGCCGACGTCCATGTTAACCGTCGTGATTCGGCAAAATGCCTGAGAAAGGTATTGGTGGTTTAAAATGTGTATGGCTTGTTGTGCTAGTTCCACCATACTCACGCAAAATCTACCCAATGGCATTTGAGCGGGGATTTTGAAGGCCTGAAAAATATGTTGCATGCGCCTGAAAACTCCGCCCTTGACAATTGAGCGTCGGTTAACCCGACGATTATTTGTTCCCATGTATATTGTTATCAGAGGGAATCCCCTTCCTATAATGATTTATGCATCCAACCATAATACGAAGGAGATCAAAGCTCTTATGGACAAATTCTCTACATTATCTAATATGGTGGTCAACTGGGGTAACAAAACAGAAGGTTGGTGGATTCATTTTAGAGGAGATAGACCCGCATAAATTACACGAATCAGATGACTACCCTTTGAGGCACCCATCAAAGTCATAGGAGTGATAATCAAAGCTCAAGAAAAATCAAACACTAATAATGTTTCCACTCCGGTATTATAAAATATGAACCAGTGGAAAAATCAACATTCCTTTTTTGGTAGGGCATTAATTATAAACAATGTGGTGTTGACTTCTATATGGTACCAGTCTATCATGTGGTCATTATACAATAACCCAATTAAAAATCTTAAACATCAACTTAATGCTTACTTATGGAAAGGTAATCATGATGTTCAAAATATAATACCAAGAGTAGCCTAGGATACGCTTATCCAACCAAAAGTCAAGGGGGAACTTGGAGTTTTTTATCCAATAATTCAATGTCAGACATTGAATATCCAATGGATTAAACATCTAACTTTTAAGACGAAACTTCCATGGAACAGATTGACACCGGAACAAATTATAAGGTTAGCCCCCTCCTCCACTGAGAGATATTCATCCTCTCACATGGGTGGAGGATCCTTTTTTTACCATACCCAAACCGAATGTTCAATCAAGGCATCCATAAGAAAAAACGGTTATAGTTAAAGATCTAACCCTCGACAATTTTTTATCATAATTATTGAAAACAGGGCGTAAGCTTCCCCTTCCTAACAAAAATGTTCCATCAAGATATGAAGAGGTGGTCATGTAACTTATTTTTGGTAATAGATGGATAATAGACTTTAGTGGGAGGGTATATATTAGTCCCCAATCTCCCTCGTCAACATGGGTCAAATCAGGTTGAATGAGAATCCAAGACCTCTTGAACATAAGGAACAAGAGATGAAAATCTCCAGAGCAATTGAAGAAATAAATTAAATATGCAAAAAATTAAGAGAAAATTTGGACCAAATCATTGTCTTCATACCATTAGCCTAGGTTTTGCTCAGGCTCCTAAAAAAGGGTTTGGAATTTGAGGAGGGAAATTGAGTTTATGCCATCATGATCCAATCTAATTGATCTACATAATGGGACAAATAGTAGATAGCAATCACGAAGGAGTTGTAATCAATTTCTATAAAATCATAAAAAATCGTTTTATTTATCGGGTCGAGTAACACCAAGTAACTTTTTTTTCTGACTCAACAATATACAAGATCAGGGTATTATATTGTCCTAACACTGGTACGTGGAAAACATATCTTCCTAACTTACCAATGTTTGAACTTTCATTTGGTCTTATGGAGTGGGTGTGGAGGGCTAATAGAAGATGCAAATCTTATAAATTACATTATTTGACAGTCAAAACTTTATACAGACCCCTTCAACCAAGAATAAACATCATGGTCATAATACAACAGAAAAATTCCCACGAGAAATGAAAGTTGGAAAAATATTCCATAAAAAAAAATCCTTCATATTTATAAATTATCATTTCAATGTTTATTAAATTCTAAAATTTCCAGTTTTATTTGATAAGTTTCCGTCTAAATATGAGTTTTCCCTTCCAACTACATATACTTGTTCAAGATGGAATGGAAGTCTGGACGAGTTTATGAAATGTTTTAATTAAACTTTCATTCTACTACAACAAATATCTTCTAATTAAGATTGGATTAACTTATTTATGACTGGAAATCCTTACTTAGAATGACAGTCCAATTAAAATATTTCATGAACTCATCCAGACTTTCATTCCATCTCTAGCATGCAGTTCAAATAAGAAGGGATACCGCATTCTTGAAAGGAAAGTTATCAAGTAAGACCAAAAAAATTAAAATTGGAATAACATTTTTTAAGATTGAATAAAAATTTAAAATTTAAAATATAATTTATTATAGAATAAATATTTAATTATGGAAAATTTTTCTGTTGTAAAGGAATACTGGGTCGGAAAACTCAAAATTTATGAAGACTTGCTCATATCGGTTAAATGGTGCAAGGGCTTCAAAGAAAGTTTGACAAAGTTCGCCTCATTGTAGTGGCAAATCGCTCATAGATGACTGTCAGTTTACAACTGGCTAATTGACCATTCCTCTCTGGGAAAAAGAAGTATAGCACTTTCATGGTGCCCATCATGTATCTCAACATTCTCAAACAAAAAAATAAGAGAAACTATCGAACAAATTTTTCTACAATGCCCTAAGGCGAGGCTAATATTGAGAAGATGGGATCATATATGGACCAAATTCACAGGTTTATAATGACCATGGGACTGGAAGACTCTTCTGTTAGGACGTTGGAATCCAGCACTAGATAACGTATCTGAATTTAAAACTAATGTATTCAAGATAGAAAGGAAGGTTGTTTTGTGGGTTTTATGATACATAAGATGTGTGCTTGCATGGGAAGGTGTCAAGATAGAAGGAAACGAAATTAGTGAGATAATTTCAAACAGAAATCAGGGCACAATGGTCCAAAGTAAAAATTACTATAATAACACTAACCCAAAAACAAAATATAAAGAAAATTTTCAATAAGCTTCAACACAATTGGCTGAGGGACCATTAAAGGGAGAAGTTGGGAGAAGTGAAGTGTCTAGGTGGGGAAGGAAATGTTAGTTATCAAAAGAGACTGTGATATTTTTTTTAAAATTGGTTTCACGTTCACTGAGATCGCCTGGTTTGTTTTTGATTTTTTCCCACCCTCAGAGCGTGCATTGGTGGATCTACAATGGTATGGAGCAAATGCAGACTGATAATACACTTTAGACCAACCAACAATCAACACTTTTTATCATACACATAAGAGTTTGCTTGGAGCATTAAATCTGAGTACTTGAATATGGTAATGGGAGATTGGTAATGGTCCGACCACAATCAATACTTTGTGTCTAGGTGGATTTCTAGATGAATCAAGATTTTATCTGGCAGCTATTGGTTAGCTGAAGAGGTAGGCCTCCTTATGTATAAATGGTGGTAGGACCATGGTGAAACCGTTTCTTGAACATAGGCAGAATCCTACTTGATTGTTTTTTTTGTGGCTAGCAGTACGTATGGTTCGCAAATAAAACCTTGGATGATTTATTTATTTATTATTATTATTATTTTATTTTTTTTAATTGTTGGACGAAGCAGTATATCGGTTTCAAATTGTGGATCTTTCCCTGACGATTAGAAATAGAGACGATTGTTGTATAGGTCTCTAGTTTTTCTTGTTTGAAGTTGTTCTTGATACCCGTGGTGTGACTTGAAAGTCTCTCGACAATTAAAATAGTCTTTGATGACAACAATTCCGGTGGCTCAATGAATTTGGTATTAATGCTTACGCACTAGTTACTTGTCCTCTCTACTTTGTGCGCGTATATAACAATTTAGTCGCTCTGATCATTCCAAACGACCAAACGGCTGTTGGCGGTGGTCAGCCGAAATGGTGGTAGGACCATGGTGAAAACGTTTCTTGAACCTAGGCAGAATCGTACTTGATTGTTTTTTTGGTGGCTAGCAGTACGTATGGTTCGCAAATAAAACCTTGGATGATTTTTTATTTATTTTTTTGTCCTTTTGTTTATGTTTTTATGTCCCTCTGATGTCAACATATGTATGTCGGAAGCACGAATTGTAATCTGCATATTCGTTGGTTAGAGCATGTCTATCCTACATGCAACCAAGATCTGATCGAGAAAAGCAACATAAATGAAGGACTGCCTAGATGGCTTAGGAGATGCGGTCCTCATTAATATGTGACTGTTCCGCTAATGCATTATTTTCCTAATGATCTACTCTGTAATATGAGATTTTTTATTCGTCGTTTTCATCCTTGCTAAGTATGCGTGATAAGTCGCGTAGAGTGAAGAAGTGCAGAGCAGGTAAACATGAAAGAAAACGCAAACATGGAAAATCCCGATATGAGGATTTATTTACTGTAGGCGTCCCACGTTTGTTTGTCGTCTTTCATTCATCTGTTGCGATACTGTCGACAAGTTTAAGAAAGGTTATCGATTATTGTTGGGATCATGATGTGCATCAGTGTGTGGTTGTGTGTCATGGAGGCGAGTTATTGGTGGATCCCTGAAAGGTGTTCATACGTTCATACGGGTTATCTATTGTGTCTTGTGCCTTTGAAACCGATCAACTTCGTTGTTCTAAAGGTTGGTTGGTGGGTGGTGTAAATATTATGTTCGAACATATCAATTTTTTTTTTTTCCGCAGTGCTTTATCTCTGAAGGAACCTTTATCCCATTTCTTGAGTCATCCGTTCTTTCATCATGAACTCTTCAATTGGGACTTTTAAAATCCCGTATACGCCTTTTCAATAGTTCGTGTGTTCGGAGAAAAACGATCACGTTCTAGACTTCGTTTTGTTGTGTTTCACGTCATCAGTTTTTGTTTTCACGTACAAATATGACAATGGTTGGTTGTAAAAGTTTGTTATCATGAGTCTCTTTGCAAGGTAATGATTCAACGAAGATGTGCCAAGATTATCAGTAATCTTGAGATTGCCTTAGCATGGAAGGATATGCTCGTTAGCAATATGAGGGTGGTCTGGTGCCATAATAAAATTGTGGACGATCATCTTCATAATTCTCGTCAATATTAAAGGCTTGTGGAGGCAAATTTGTTGTTGTCAATCCGCCGATTCTTCTTTTCCGCGAGTGAATGGGCATGTTTTTTTTCGTCTCAGCGAGTCAATTTCTTCCCTTCATTGGATAAAAAACTCAAAAAAAATCCCTCTTCCTTCCAGTGGATATTTTTTTTCCTTCCTAAAAAAAAAGATTGCGTTTTTTTTTTTTTTTAATCCTTGTCGTCTGTTCCTTTCAATGAACACAATGTTTTGCGAGACGATCCGATGATCTGTTTCAACAACTCGTCGATCCTCCGTCCGTCAAATCTCTCCTCTTTGACTTCTTCCTTGTTTTCGTCTACTTCTTCCCTCTTTTGCTCTTGTTCTTCCTCCTCCTTTCGCTCTCATGGACAAATTGAGGAATTTGTCTCTTTCAAAATCCACCTAGGTGACCTCATCCGTTCCCCTATTGATCATAATCTGGGAGTTACTTTTATATGTTGTACGAAAGTTTATCGTTCTGGCTTAACAAACTCGTTTTGGGGTAACACCACCTTTAAGCGGTGGTTCATGAATGAGAAAAAAATCATGAGCAAGTGTTTGTCTAAGTACAATCGGAGTGAGTCACAACAGGTGGGAAAATGAAATCCAAAAGGATCAGTAGGAAACACGTACTGTATGCTAAAATACAAGGACGTATCGAAATCGCGTCATATTTGTCCAACATACTCTGAGTTCAGCACTATTGGTGGAAAACGGATCTCTAGTGTGGTGAATCTCCTTCTATGGCATCTTTTATCTTCCACGAACTTCAATCTTCGGAGTACAACTAATTGGATAGAGAGGGTATGAAAGGTCAACAAAGTACTAAACAATGACGAGTCCCTAATTTAGGCTTGTTTTGACACTAAGAAAATATTTTTGAATTTACTGCATGCATTTATTCTTCTGGCTTTGGAATGGGTATCGGACTATTGGATCTCTTAAGGTTTTCATGTTGTAACTACTAAAAGCAGAGGAAAACAGGCATGACTAACTAAGAGCTCTACTGTTGAAAATGGATGGTATCGACTCACCTTCAAACAAATTTTAGACTTTGTCTAGTTCGAGTTGAATAATTGCTTTGTCTGAGTGTCGGTGTACTCCTCTGTCAAACGGTTGGAATCCCGATGAGAAAATCCTCAAGCCCTGCTCTTGCTTGTCTTCTTTTTGCACACAATGAATTCAACTTCTTATCTTCTACGTGATGCGAAGTTGGTGTACGGTGTTCTATTGGTTGATGATGCGTCATTTTTCGTTACTTGTCGTAGACGCAAGTTAAGCGTCAATTTCACATGGTCAAAGTATCTTGGAGAGTTTTGAGCGGTGCTACGATAATAGTCTTAGCTTGAAGAGAACAAGTCAGGATGATTGTTGGGATTTTCTTGGTTGTATGTTGAAGATTTCGAATAGCTCACAAAGTCTGGCTGCTTTGCATTCCACAAGAATCAACGTAGTATTTCAAGAGGACAATTTTTTTTTCAAAGCATTCAACATTTTTGTTCATATTCTAACCGACAACAAAAAATGGTTGTGATTATTTCCTTTATGCATAAAGTTCGACAATTTACCACTATCAAGAGAGTGGAGTTTACCTTTTTGATTTATCTCAAAATCGAACTCTGGTTTCAGGGATATCCTGAGAATTACTTCGATCCAGCTTTGATGATTTTTTTTATAAAGTTTGCAGAATGTTGGGACCACTGGGTACCTGTTTTGACAAAGTGGGACCGTTTCTTTGGCAGAGTTGGTGGTGGGACCGCTTACCGAACCTAGGCAAAATCCTATATAATGATTGTTTTTTTGGTGACTAGCAATACGGTATGGTTTGCAAATACAACCTTGGACGAATGTTTTTGTTTTTTGTTATTGTTCGATGAAGCAGTATGTCGATTGCAAACTGATGATTTTTCCCTTACGATTTTAGATAGTGACGATTGTTGTGTAGGTTGTTTTGAGGCCGCTCAGACGGGTTCAATCTATATTTTTCCTCTTTTTAAGTCGTTCTTGGTATCCGTGGTCTAACCTGAAAGTCTCTCGACGATTAAAATAGCCTTTGATAACAACAATTTTTGTGGTTCAATGAATTTGGTCTATAATGCTTACGCACTAGTTACTTGTCCTCTCAACTTTGTAGGCGTATATAATAATTCAGTCGTTTTGATAATTCCAAGCGACCAAAGACCCCTGAGGAGCTGTTGGCGGCAGCAAACGGAAACCGATCGGATTTCGCCGTTCAATTTTTTCTCGTATTTGCCATTGTGTTATTAACTATCTTTTTGACAACGTCACGTTCAGGAGATTATTTTTTTATCATTGCGTATATCTCCTTCTTTGTTATCTCTCACTTTTTTTTTTTTTTTTTTCTCCTTACCTTGTCCTCGTCGGTTATTATATTTGCATCTATGGTTTTGGTCTTGTCGTTCCCTGGTCTGTCTGAACAACAAAAAAATTCCCACGAGAATTGAAAGTTGAAAAAAAAAAATCATAAAAAGAAAATCCTTCATATTTATAAATTATCATTCCAATATTCATCCAATTCCAAAATTTACAGTTTTATTTGGTAAGTTTTTGTCTAAATATGAGTTTTCCTTTCCAACTACATCTATTTGTTCAAAATGAAATGAAAGTCTGAACGAGTTTATGAAATGTCTTAATTAAACTTTCATTCTACTATAACAAATATTTTATAATTTATATTGGATTAACCTACTTATGATTAAAAATTCTTACTTAGAATGACAGTCCAATTAAAATATTTCATGAACTCATCCAGACTTCCATTCCATTTCTAACATGCAGTTCAAATAAGAAGGGATACCCCATTCTTGGACAAAAAGTTTTCAAGTAAGATGAAAAATTTTAAAATTGGAATGACGTTTTTTTAAGATGGAATGAAAATTTAAAATTTAGAATGTAATTTTACTATAGAATGATTATTTAATTCTGAATTTTTTTTCTGTTAAAGTCAATGCTTAATTTATATATATTGTTTGTCCATCTCGTGATTGACAACCCCTCAAGCATTTTCCCATTATCTTACACTACAATTGTATTATAGGGACGCTAAACTCGTTTTCCAGCAGGTGCAACTCCCCACCAATGGAATGGAGCCTGGGGCCGTTTGTTAGAGGTGGGTGCTCATATCACCACATCTAGCATATTTGGGTCCAGTATTCGTATAAAAAAAAAAAAAATCCCCTTCCCGTGCTTTGGCATCGGTGCATATGGAAGTACGTGGATGTCAAGTGGGGTTGGGACATTTGCAAACGTTTGGGATTTAAACCACTAGTACTTGGCCCAAACATCGGGCGTGGCCCCCTGTCGTTAACCTGCCGCAACTTTTGGGCTTCGAGACTATCGAACCACAATGGCTAGCAACGCTAGCCAAAAAAAAAAAAAGTGATGCGCTGATAGTTGGGCAGAAAACGACACGCAAGACGTTTGTAGGCTCGACACCAATAGTTGAGCCAAGTACTAGTGGTTTAACCACAACATATCGGAAAACAGTTCATCTTTGGCACCAGTTTGACAGGCCTGTGGCACCAACAACCGCACGTGCATATCTTGCAGCAGGCCATATCACAGTCTTGGGCTCAAGCGTTGAGAACATGAATATTGCAAAACAAATATCCAATACAAACACATCCAAGACCTAACGCGTAACCAAGTGTGGAAGGTGGGATCTGATACAACCTAAATGATGTCTGTTCTACCCGTCGGGAAACTAAGGAGGTTGTTTTTTTGTTGGGCTCCAACATGCAGTTAGCAAATCACGTGTGTGTATGCAACCTCACGCCCCGCGAGACAACTCATGCCCGTGGAACGCCAATCATAGTAATTGGGGCGCGGCCGATGTTTTTTTGCGGAGGTTAAATTGCCAAGGTAAACTGGGGTTCTCGCCTTAGTCCGAAGGGTCGTTTCATGGGACCACCATAAAATTATAAGATTTTGAAAGCATCGAAGGACCGGTGTTGGAGCAAAACCCCTTAACTATGTTTTCATGAAAATTGAGTTTTTTTCCATTTCGCAATTTGTACTTGAGTACCCTGAAGAGGTCATTTTGGCCTATCCGATTGACGGCCTGGTACTTTGAATGTCGGAAGCTGCCCGACTTTTATAATAAAAAAAATACGTAATGAGGCTGACGTGTTTGCCAAAAGTTAAATCAGAGCTGACCTATGACTGAGAGGCTAAAACTCTTCTTAAAAACTTAAATCCAAATGTATGTCAACATCTTGGAATGGAGGTGTGACTGGTTCTATCCCGTTTCTGACGAGGCCGCAAAAAACGAGCGGTTGATGGAACAATAAATCTTAAACTATCTTTTAAAAAAATAAGGACGCGTAACTGTTAATCCGCGAGATTGAGAGTGTGAGTGGTTGGTGAGGACAGTCACGTCAGGTGCACGATCGCGGAGTAGCAGGGAAAGGCCGGTCCTATGGCTGGAGTTGGCCAATAGGACCTGCCAAGCCACGGGTAGTCGGCACTGCTGAGCTATGCTCTTCATATAATTAATCGCTTGTACTATACATGTAGTAGGAGCTAGCCCAGTAGGTACCGTGTCAAACTGTCACTCGACAGATACCGCGATCGAGTATGAACGCGCCCTACTAGCGCTAGGTCCTTTTGGAGCGGCTGTGGGCAGATGCGATTTGGTGCGGCCAATTTCAATCGCGGGATCTTCTGGATCGCACGGTCCGAAACTGGTCGCGCGAAGATTAGCATGGCCCCTGCGCAAGGATCCCACGCATAAATCGAGAAATGGTCCAAAATGTTTCATTTTTTTAGGGCAAATCCATATGGTTTCGAACTTGGGTCTGTATTTCAACAGTTCGTGGCTGCATGCCACGCGATTCGAAGTGACCGTTGGCATATGCCAACGGAGCAAAAAAAAAAAAAAAAAAAAAAAAAACAGGAGGAAAATGAAAGGGAATCATTAAACGGCGCAGTTATGAATCCACCTGTCCTCACAGAAGAGGAACAAGACCCAATTTTCATGGGCAGCCTGACAGTTCCCCAATCAGGTAACCGGTCCATTTTTTTTTTTTTTTTTTTTTTTTTTTTTTTTTTTCTTCCTTCTTTTTTTTTTTTTTTTTTTTTTTTTTTTAGATCCCCCCCCCCCCCCCCCCCTCTCCCCCGTTTTATTGCACAGTGACTTGCCATGGAAGAGGGAAGAGATGGGGGTGACCACGAGGGAGGGGAAACTGAGAGATGGCGACACATCTTTCCGCGTTCTAGCGAAAGGTGGATCGCGTGGGGTAAAGAAGGCCCTGTTGAGCTTGACTCTAGTTTGGCTCTGTGGAAAAACTTGGGGGGGAGTGCCCGTTCGTTTTCAGACGACGAGCTGCCCCTCACAGGAAAAGGAGGGTTTAGGAAAAAAAGAGAAGGACGAAAAAGAAGAGGAAAGGAAGGGGAAGGGACAACAGCTGCGAATGTGGCCGCTGGTGTGCCCCAGATGCAAGCCACTCAAGTTTGAGTGTGAGTACTCAGACAGGGCCTGAAAACTGAAGTGCCATTTTGCAGAAATGGCTAAGTACAACTTAGCCATTTCTGCAACCTACCTGCACTAGAAAAAGTGTCGGGCATGTCAAACTTTGAAGATTTGTAGCTCTTCTAAGAAAATGAGAAAAAAGAAAGGAAAAGTGTTTTGAAAATGACAGACTCTCAGCTATCTCGTGAAATTCTGAGATAGCTGCGATAAAATAAACAAAAACAAAGGAGGCACGCTACTTTGTTCACTGTTGTTCCAACCACCACCATCAGATCATTTGTGATCTTATGGCTGAGAAGCGATCTGACGCGATTTTCCGTGGAAGGTCTCTGTTTGTTTGTTTTTCGTTTTTGCCTTTCTCTTGTGTTCTCCGCCCAGAAATTCGTAATGAACCTGTCAGGCCGCTGCCACTCCATGTCACACTGGGTCGGCCACACTCCTATCTGACTGCTAATGGGACCATGCTCCAGGAGGGTCTCTTGGGTCCAATCCCCATTGGCCTCATGTACCTTCCTGGGCAAGCTCGGTGCCCGCCACCTAGAAATAGGCCACATTGGTCCCCCCGGGCGGCATTGAGCAGAGACTGCTGGTGTTCGTAGGGGGAGGGGACCAGAGGGACGGCACAGTGGTTGGCCCATCGAAGAAGCTCAGTCCTGATGCTACCAGCTGATCCCTGGCGATACAGTGACTGGCCCATCGAAGAAGTTCAGTCCTGATGCTACCAACTGATCCCTGGCGATACAGTGACTGACCCATCGAAGAAGCTGGGTCCTGATGCTACCGGCTGATCCCTGGTCGATATCGCTCACCTACTGTAGCAGGTATCGCACCTGCTGGGGGGGTGTGAGGTTTTGGTGCCATGGCCTTTGCCTTCCCAGAATTGGCAGAAAACTCAGAAAAGACTGAGTCCTTGGTGGTGGCAGGGTGAGATTGTCTTCCTGATGGAGGGGCCCATTTTGAACCCTCAAGCCTGTTGAATAAAAAAGACATAAAAAGACAATTGAGTCAAATTGACAAAATTGAAAATCCATTTTTTAATTTTATTTTTATTTTTCCATATCTTTTAATCAGAGATGGAATTACCCATCCTTCTGCAGGCTTGGCATGATCAAGCTCAAGCGCGAGCAAAAGGGTGCAAAGTGACTCCAAGGCATACTATTTTACTGGCACTATTGGATCACCGGGACGTATCTGCCAGCTATTGTGTCCAGATTCAGTCCAGAGACTCGTGCCACCATGAGTACGATGAACTCGGACATACAAATCCCACAACACCCGTTCACTGTACTCTTCGTGGTCGGTGCCATGAGAGGTACGGAATCGTCAACTGTCCACTAAAAAACTACACCTCCCAACTGCCCACCACTCTCCCTCTCGTGGCACCGACCACGACATGAGAGGGACGGAATACAGTGGCTACACTGGCTAGTTAGTTAATGAGTGAGTTTTTAGCTTTTGGACAATTTCTCCATTTATGCGTGGCATCCTCGTGCAGGGGGCGTGGTGATCTTCTCTGTAATCTCCCAAAGGACTGGATTCTCATTTTTTCTGGCCACAAAAATACAGTAAGAGACCATCATTTTGGACTGCTACAGGCTCAGCAAGTTCTGGAAGAAGTAATCAGGACCGCAACCCAAGAAGCATGGAGGACGATGAGAAGAGGTCATAGGGAAGAAAAAGAGCCCCGGGCCAAGGAATCCATCCTGCACACATACAGAGTACTGTGGCAAGACCCCTCCAAGCTATTCAGTGAACTGAATGCTGATCTGGACATCCATTGGAAACCATGGAGGTCCACGGAACGGTCGTGGCAGAGGAGACCCAGGGAGGAGTTCCAAGTGCAGTACCTGCAACCTAACTTTATTCTTGTAA
>BFEA01000286.1:688508-717709 GCA_003427395.1 Chara braunii | reverse complement strand
TATAAGAGACAGGCCCATGCTGGCGCCAGAACGGACCGAGACGACAACAACAAAATAAAAAAAAAAAAAAAAAAAAAAAAAAAAAAAAAAAACGGCGGAACCTTGCAACCGCTGTACTGAATCATCTTAGGATGCGGAGCAAGCTCAAGCAAGCTCCATGCAGAGCACATGTGATGCAGCCTAAGCTACATAATGCCCACAACACAAAGAATCAAATGTCTGATTTTGTAATCCTAACTAGGACAAGTGTAATGAAAAATGACTGAAAATTCTCTAAAAGTCCTGAAGGCCAACCACTTCAGTCCCGAAAAAGCATAAGGTATATGTCACAAAGGGGGGCAAGGTCCCACTTGCGCAAATTAGTAGATTTCCACCGTTGATCTTTTTTGCTATCTACGGTCAGTATCTCTTCCATTTGGTGCAGGTGGGACCTAGCCCCGGGGACGCCGTGTCGTGTAGCGGTAACCACATAGAATGGGATTGTCTCACCGGGAGGGGTGAATGCAGCCTGAGAATCGAGACTCGTAGGGGCAGCCACACACAACCATGGGTAGAGTCGACAGGACCAGGGGATGGGTGCTACGAAACCATTTAAACCAAACCAATGGCTCTAACAGATCAACCAGGGCTGACTGTACACCCAATCTGGGTTACCAGTGTTTTACACAGAAGGAGAGCCTGTAATGGAAATGAGATGCCAAGTGAAAGGCAGAGATGGCACTAGGGGAGAGGTGTAATGGGTGAGGGGGGAAATGCACAACACTCGCCAAATAGGGTGCGGAGCGTGACCGCGGAGTTGAGCAGCCCAGATAACGCCAAGTGAGTGTGTGTGTGTGTGTGTGTGTGTGTGTGTGTGTGTGTGTGTGAGAGAGAGAGAGAGAGAGAGAGAGAGTCCCGACGGTGTTCGAGAAGAGGAAAATGGCAAAACGGGAAGGAAGAGCAACTTCTTCACAGTCGCGGTTATTTCTTAGTATCGCTTTTTCTTTTTCTTTTTCTTTTTCTTTTTCTTTTTCTTTTTTTGGGGGGGGTTCTCACGGTAGATGGCCATCTGATATTGCAAAGGAGTAAACCAGCGTGTACACATGCTCAGAACGCGCACGCATTCCTCTACGTTTCAACCGGAGCGCGTTTCAACCGGGTGCGCTCCGGTCTCATCAGGAGGCATGCCACCAACCCAGCGCCTTACGGCCCGCCTACACTCACCACCCATGAGCGAGTTTCAGATTATCGCCATGTTCTCACGGCAGGAAAAATGCAAGGCATGCTCTATTTCAGATTATTGTGTTTTTTTTTTTTTTTTTTTGGGTTCTGCAGTGATAGTCACTATCGAATTCAACTGTTGCTTTCTCCTTTTGAGTCGCCGTCATATACACAAAAGTGCATTTGCAAAATGATAGCCCTTTTTGTACATAACGGAGCCGTAATGGTACTCACGGCCCCTTTTGGAAATGGAAAATGGTTCTTCTGCAATGATAGCCAGTTCAATCACAATGATCCTTCTGCAATGAAATGCTCTCCAAATGCATGTGCATTACCGTCCCATTGATGCCTTTTTTTCCTTTTTTCTTTTTCTTTTGGGAAGGATTAGTAGAGCCAATACCATCTTCCGTGATCCCTTGGTGGGGCCGTCAACATGGCAATAACTGTTTCGTAGATCCCTTGGTGGCCCCCGTAAACATGGCAATAACATGGCAATACCATCGTTGGTGATCCTTTTTCTGTTATTCTACTACTCCTCCTCCTCCTCCTCCTTTTTCTGTTATTCTACTCCTCCTCCTCCTCCTCCTCCTTTTTCTGTTGTTCTCCTCCTCCTCCTCCTCCTCCTCATCATCATCATCATCATCATCATCATCCATCTTTGGTAGATCCGATCGTACAAATGGATGAGGGTCGTAGAATAACAGAAATTGTGTTCATTTCTAGGCTACCAGCCAGGCCGCCCGGGTCACCCTATTTTCCCGGGCGGCCCGGCCGTGCAAGCACCAGGGAAGGTCCCAAAAAAGATGAAAAAAAACTATGTTATGCAGAAAAATAAACTGAACAATTTTTGCCTTAGGGTCAAATCAAAATTCTTTACCAAATTTTTTTTTTTTTTTTCTTCTTTTTTTTAATTTCTTTTTGGCCCGGCCGGGCAAGTGGACCCGGGCCACTCTGGTAGCCTAGGCTCATTTCTTAATTAGGGGGATGGCGGCATGTACAGCCCTGGGATCATGACGGCAAATGAAGAATCATCACTTTCTCTTGATAGAATTTCCCTTTGAAAGAGATTGGTTTCGTATTTCATCGGGATATTTTGCTTTGGAAAAAAATCATGTATTTTCGGTAAATCGGCTTCATGCTTCTTCACATCTGTCTGACGCCACTCCAATGTATCGTCTGTTCAATGGTCAATGACCACTGCTCGGCATCGCCCGCGGCGCGGCGTTGATTGTAACAATAGCGTAAGCAGAACCCCAAAAAAAGAAGAGAGAGAGAGAGAGAGAGAGAGAGAGAGAGAGAGAGAGAGAGAGAGAGAGAGAGAAGGAAGACGTAAGGTTCATGGCAGAGAGTTCGTTGCTTTGTTTGTTAGTAAAAAAAAAAAAAAGTCAATTGCTTTTCTCCGTGATAGAATTGTCGTATCGAATCTATGAATATTTTTATTTTATTCACTATTTATTTCCCCTGAAATCTATGAGAATTTCATTTGAGCTTGGATATTAAAAAGGGGGGGGGGAAAAGGAAACAGAAAAAGAATTCTGGATAAGAAAGTGGAAAGAAAAATATTAAGGAGATTCCTCGTTAGAAAGCAAAAAAAATAAAAATAAAAAGTGGAAAAATAAACGAAAGTGCACTCATTCGTTAAAAATAATAATAATAATAATAATAATAATAATAATAATAAAAGTGGAAAAATAAACGAAGAAGTGCACTCATATTAAGGAGATTCCTCGTTATAAAAAAAAAAAAAAAAAAGGAACTAGTCGCACCTCGTATTGATCGAGGAGCTCTGTGAAGAAATTGTACACTTTCTGCTCTTTCTCTGCTGTCCACACAAATTCATTGTCGGGATCCAGATTGAGACTGATCTTATCCAGTTGCGACTGGTCCATCACGTGGCTCTCGGGGTCGATGTACCCAATGTACAGACGCACGTGCCGTGTTGTACAGCTCAGCCATTGGCCTCCGAAATCCCCGAGGTTGTTGGACTTCGTCTCCGCACGAACAGTAAAGGAACTGCCACGTGGCACCCTCTCCAAAGAGGATGCTGACGTGGAAGGCGCACACTTCTGCAACGCACTGCCGAGGGCAAAGGACGACCCGGCGAAACCTCGAAGCTGAGACGGGTCCCCACGAGCGGGCGCCGCGTGGCAAAGAGGGAGCGCCCCATCGCGCGCCGCCACGTGACGCGCCGAGCTGTCGCACAGCGCAATCGCGGCGGCGTTAGCCTGTCGCCCGTGGCATTGCGCGCCAAGCTGCGTGCGTCCCTCTAGCAATGACACAACGGGTGACTTGGCGTGGAGTAGAAGTCGACCCCCTTGCACAGCGGCAGTCCCAACGGCAGCCATAGCCATTCCAGGCCAGCGGCTAGCTGGAGATCCACGTGGCGTTCTTTCCAGGGGTTTAAAGGTAGGGAGCTTTCGTGCGCGCGCCTTCCTCGGAATTGGCGCGCCTCCTTCCGCCTGTCTTTCCGCCCCACCCCAACGGACGATACACCCAACCGATGGCCGCGACGTCGCACAATGTGTCGCTCGCAACGACGACAGTGATCCCGGCGACGCGCTCTTCCCCCTCGCCTCCCCCCCCGCCCCCAACCCGGAGCGCCTGAGACAGGGCGTGGGGGGGGGTGGGGGGGTCCCCCTTCCAAAACCAACCACCATTCATTCACTGACCACCACTCCACTCTGAGTGCCCTGTCACTGTATATTTTTAGGGGTGAGGTGAAATTGAGAGAAGAGTATAGCTTTTTATATATATCATATACGATGTATATATCGTCAATATATATATATATATACGGGACCGAGTGCCGTCCCGCCCCGCAGCAAAATCTTTGGGTGATTTAAAAATGTATGGTGATCAGGCAAGGCTTAGGTTTGGAGGGAAAAGGGTGGTGGGCCCAAACAAACAAAATCTACCGTCCCAATTTTAATGGATGTCCAGCAAGGATGACACCCTGTACATCGAGGGAAGATTAAGTCGCATGGGCCCTGCGCAAGGATGACATACAAATCGAGAAAAGAAAAAGAAAAATATATCCAGCTTGAAAAAAAAAAAAAAAAAAAGACGGGGCGCTACGAGCGCTCTAAGTTTAGCGCTATCGGCGATGCCGGTTCGGTCGGCCGAAGCTTCCCACCGCCATGATGGGGCTACGGTAAGGAAAAGGGTCCCGCTCGGCAACTTCCGAGCAAACCGCCCAAGCAGCGGGGGATATCCACTTCATCGACCGACCTAGGAGAAAGTATGTCTCAGCGATGGAAATTATGAACGTTGTGACTCATGCATTGGTGTGCGCCGGATAGGCGCCCACCATTGATATGTGCAGGCAGGGAAGTAAGGAAGACACAGAGAAATAGGAGAGAGTAGAGGACATAGCAGCGGGAGAGGAAGAAGAAAGTACGGTGCAAAGGAAGCCGAAGAGAATCGAAGAGTAACAGACAACAAGAAGCGGCGAGGACAAATTATCACGTACAGGATGGCGGCTATGCCAAGAAGTGAACAACCTCAGCAAGGTGAGAGAAACCAAGCAGCGAGATCGCCACCGAGGGAAAGAGATGTAAATCTCTCAGAAGAAGCAAGACTCATAATACTACTGGGTAAGTGCTTCGAGGATGGAGTAGTCCCTGAGAGACTAAACCATGGGGAGTTCGTGGAGATCAATGGAGAAAGTGTGTTCCAAGTGGATAGAAGAGTTGGGGAGTTGACTACAGCGTGGTTAAAGGAAAGGGTTGTTACGGTCATATTTCAAGGGCGCGACAAGAGATTTATCGCTAAAAATCAAGGAGGATTTAATAAGAGCATATGAAAATGAATGGCAGAGGCGGCGGGTATTCGACAAAACCGTCAAGAGAGGAAGAGTCCACAGGGAAGGTCCGAATGTCATGACATACATAGCCACGTCAACTCAAGTGGTGAATTGGATGGTGGCAAAAGGCGAAGACAAGGTGGTAATTCGAAGTGTGGAATACCCCATGATCTTCAAGCCATGGATGACAAAAAAGGAATTGGCGGAGAGAAGACGAGTGGAGGAGGAAACTAAATTCTGGGTGACAGTGATACGTGTTCCGGTGCGGGCCAGGTTCCACCTCGAAGATATGCTTCAAAAAAAGTTTGGAGCAATACTGAAGGCATGCCCTGCGGAACCAGAGACCAAAGCTAATGAATCTGAAATATGATTTCGCAAGAGAAGCAGAAGCAGCTTTATCCCCGGAAGTGCCAATGAAGTTAGATGATGGAGAGATCATAAAGCTGACTCTAGTATGTCGAACAACCCTATGGTGTGAAAGATGCAAGTGGTGGTTCCACACGGCAACAAATGGTTGCCCAAGGTTGACTGAGCAGAACGAGCAGAGCCAAGGAGGAGGAGAATCGGGTGACAATTTCAGCGGAAGGAGAAGGAACCAGAGAGAATAGATAAACTCAAGAGCAATAAGAGATGCGGCAAGAGACCAACCCAAAGGCGGGAGAGATGAAGTAGGCACAAAATCTCAAACAGGACAAGGCGGCCGAGGAATGATACACCACGAAGGCGACCCAATGCAACAGGAAATACAACAACAGGCCCAAGCGCATCAGCAGCAACAAGGAATGCAAGTCGTGTGGCCAACTCCGATAATTCCGAACTATCAGACAGGCAGTTGGAGATACCAGCCACCACCATATGCAGCAGGCCCCTCGCAATATTGGCAGCAAGCTCAAGCAGCTAGCATATGGCAGCACACAGCGCTATGGTTAGCACAGTGAGGCGTACCAGTACGATGCGGAGCATCTGTGGGGACAAGTCTACCACAAGGGGAAGTACAACCAAGACCAGCGGAGGGGACAACAACTGAAACGGGGAGAGGGGGAGCCACGGAAGATGGACAACCAGCCACGTCAGAAACGAGGATGGATGTAGAAGAAAAGAACCCACACGGGAAGAGGAAGATCCGGGGAGATGGATTAGGGAATCAAACCGAAGATCCGGAAGATGAAGGAATAATACCGACGAAAGGAGCGGTAACAACGACAGCTAGGCGGGAAGAGGAAGAAAAAAAGACCTTCAGGGATATTCCAGAGGGTGTAGAAATGGCAGGAAGAGGAGATAAAGAACTAAAGGAGTTTTTTCTCCTTCCATTTGTCCTCAGCCTCCACGGCCTGAACATGTTTGTCCTGGGTTTAAGACAAGATGGAGGAAACTTGATACTATCGGCCACTCCAATCGAAGGTCTGGCCACACCGCAGACAATAGTCGAGGTAGTGGAGAGACTTTTCGCAAACAGATTCCAATTTCGACTATTTCTCGAGGACATGATGCCAAAGATTTTGGTGGACACACCCGGAGGAAGAAGGATTAAATATTTCGTACCATTAATCGACACAAAAATTCATGACGAACACTGGGATAAAATGCCCCAGGTGGGGATGGAGTGCGTGCTGCTTTGCTCATTCACTATGGGAGACCACTTCATTCTTCCATATATCTACGTGGAACCAGGAGTAGGCGCCGACTTCCTGTTGAAACTCGACGAGAAACTCCCACGGAGAAGGAATCTAACACCAATGTATCTGGCAGAGAGCCTCAACGAAAAACGGCAGGAAGTCATTAGACCGGAAGCGGTAATCGCAGGGCAAATCCAAGCATCCTCAGCCTCAGGAACGCTCAATGGTTAGACTCAAATGCACAAGCTGGAATGTAAAGGGAATCGGAGACTCAGGAGGCAAAAACAAGGGGAGCAGGATAAAGTCCTGGATGCACAACAAGAGAATTGACATTTTGCTAATCCAAGAGACTAAGTTATCGGAAACCAGAGTGCAGAGCCTAACAGAGTGGTGGGATGGATCCCAACTGTGGTCCCCTGCGAGAGGGAGCAAGGGTGGAACAACGATTTTGATTCATCAACGGCCATTTTGTCAAAACGGACATATTATATTTTTTGAACGAAATCAAAACTGACTTTTTTTGCCAAAATCCAGTTGGAATTTTTTGCTCCTGGAGGTCCGGCGTTCCCAAAACGCCAGACCCCCTACATGTATCTAGTCTATGGTTGAGACCAGATACAAAATTATTATTATTTTTTTTTTTTGTATCTGGTCTCAACCATGGACCAGATACATGTAGGGGGTCCGGCGTTTTGGGAACACCGAACCCCCAGAAGCAAAAAATTCCGACCGGATTTTGGCAAAAAAAGTCAGTTTTGATTTCGTTCAAAAAATATAATATGTTCGTTTTGACGAAATGGCTATTCATCACGATGTAGAGACTACAGTAATAGATTTTGACGTCGATCTATAGGGGAGATGGCTATGGGTGAAACTCGCAATCGAAGAAGAAGACTGGGTGATTGCTACTGTTTATGCTCCAAATAATCCGCTGGATAGGCTAGAATTTTTTGAGTCCCTTCCTGTAGTCTTACCAAAGATAGAGACAATGATAGTAGTTGGAGATTGGAACGAAGTCCTGAGACTAGGGACCGATTTGGAGAAGGATGGTGGAATAAAAAGTGACAGAGCTTACCTGATCAGGTGGATGCAGGCATGGGGGTTGAGAGACGTCTATAGAGAGAGAAATCCAGAGAAGGCAGGGTTCACGTGGTTCGCAAACACGACTACAGTAGTGAGAGTTAAACGGAGGCTGGACTTTTTCCTTCTATCAGAAGAAGCGGCAGGAATAGGTAACAAGATAGAGGAACAAAATGAATCTTTTTCATACCATAAACCAGTCATTATGGAATTCGTAGCAGGGGCGAACCTTCAAAGAGGCCCAGGTCTGTTCAAATTCAATACCACTAACCTGCAGGACGAGGGATGGAGAGATTGGGTAAGACAATTTTGGATTGACTGGGATGCGGCAAAACAACATTTCGAGTCCCAGGCAGAGTGGGTGGATGCAGGGCTACGAATAATTTCATACAAGCTCAACACCTTCTTAACAATAGTGACAAGTATGAGGGGAAGAGAGGAGAGGGAATGCCTACGTCAAGTAGAAGAAGCAGAGAGAAGAATTGTGGGACACCCAATCTCAAAGTTGGTGTGGGCGGAGGAGAGAGTCAAGAGGTAGAAAATCTGGGAGGACCTACAACTAGATAAAGGAGAAGTGGAGAAGGTAAATATTGGAGGAAACGGGGATTGTGGCGGCATACAAAATGTCAAAGGAGGCTTTCAAGAAGTTACTACCAAGAAGGAGGTAAGTTCCAATGATGGAACTTAAACATCCATACCTCCTAAATAAACCAGTTACCAACTTACTTGAAGAAATGTGCGAGTATGCTAAAGACTATTTTCCGGACATACTCACAACGCGCAGACATTTTGAAGACATGGACACAGACATGACTCAAATGACAGACCTATGGGATGCGCTCCTAGGACGTCTCACAGACTCCTCAAGACAAAGTTTGGACCGCCCAATCACTGGAGAAGAGCTCAGACAGACGCTGAAGGATACAGCGAAAGGTAAGGCACCAGGGGACGACAGACTACCGAAAGAATTTTTTGAAGCATGCTGGGACACACTCGAAGCAGACCTACTAGTCCTATTGGACGATATTACTACGGGAGGAAGACTAGGAGTTACACTAGAGGAATCATCACACTGCTATTTAAGAAGGGGGATAGGATAGAGGTCAAAAATTGGAGACCGATCTCCCTACTAAATGCAGTATATAAGCTCTTAGCAAAGTCGTTGGCTAATAGGCTAGGAACGGTGCTGCCAGGATTGGTGGGTGCAAAGCAGGGAACTTTTGTAAAAGGTAGGTCTATTTTCGAAAATGTTGTGACAGCAATACAAGTTCTGGAGATCATTGATAAGGAGGATTTGGGCATCACAGTCCTACTCCCCGATTTAGAAAAGGTGTATGACAAAATCAACTGGACTTTTGTCATGACAACCCTTAAAGCAATGAATTTCGGACAGAACTTCTGCAGGTGGGTGAAAGTGTTGTATGCCTTCTCAATGACGACTGTAATGGTAAACAGACGCTGCTCAACAGAATTTCCTCTTTCCAGGTCATTAAGGCAAGGATGCCCACTCGCCCCTCTTCTGTTCGTCCTTCAGATGGAGGTAGTGATAAACAGCATCAGAACGAACGCGCAGATCCAAGGAATGCAAATGCTACAGAGTAAGGAATGCAGGGTCAAGGCCCTAGCTAACGACTTATTTGCAGTATCAGTAAGTGAAACAGCGTCGCTCGAAGCTCTGAAGAAGTGCCTGGAAGTATACGCAGAGTTTTCGGAGGCCACAATAAACTGGGGGAAATCATCTTTCTTCCTCCCCGCAAGGTATAAACTGAACGCAAACTGGGGAATGAGAAGAGTGAGCCCAGGGGAAGCTGAGAGGTTCCTGGGCGTCCGCATCTCTTTGGAAGATGCGTCCTCATCACAAGCGTCACTCCTATAAGGAAAAGTCACAGCCAGGATACACAGCTGGGGGTAGGCTCGACATCTCTCCTTGATTGGAAGAGCTGTAGCGGTTAACTGCTCGGCGTTCGCCCTACTGTGGTACGGGGCCAGAGTAAAAAAACTACCAGAAGACCTAATCAAAACAGTAGTAAGAGCGGCCAGGAAATTTCTCTGGAAACCGAAGGCGGGTCACGAGGAAGGCTACATTACAAAGGTGGCATGGAAGACATGTTGCCTATCAAGAGAGGAGGGTGGCCTCGGATTATCAGATCCAGCAACTCAAAACGGCATACTCCTATGCTCATGGATCCTGAAGGCAGCGGTAGCATACGAGGAAGCAGATTGGTGCCAGCTGGCGGAGCACATTCTCACCACAGAGTGGGGACTGGAGAGACTGGTAGACACTTGGGTGGCTGTAATGACAGATAGCTTCCTGGTAAAGAGACTAAAATCCAAATTTTGGAAGGAGGTGGTCAAAGCATGGAGGAGTTTGATGCCGACAACTCAAATTGCCCCATCCACGAAGCAGCAAGTCCTCTTACAACATATTTTCGAGAACCAAGCGATTAAAGATCCTCAAGGTCACCCATTATCCGCTGGAAGAGGTGCGGGGCACTTCATTTTCATATGGATTCAGCGGGGAATATCTCAGATCGGTGACCTTTGGGACGAGAACACGGGACAATGGAGAGTGAGGACCAAGTGAAAGTAAAACTAGGGCAACTCCCGCTTCAGAAGGAAAGAAGGGAAAGCATAATAGCAGCAATCCTAGAGAGTTGGAAGCTGTTACTCGGTCCAGGGCAGTTGGCACCTGCAGGAACATGGCTACGAACAACAGGACCAGAGCCAGACAGTGTGTGGTGTCTGCTCTTATCAACATCCCTAGCATTAGCTCAGGTTGTTTAAAAAAAAAAAAAAAAAAAAAAAAAAAAGGTTCTATAGATTGGTAAACTGGATCCCAAAGAGACCAGGGAGATGCGCCCTGGAGGTGTACGAAAGGAAGACACCAGACTCAAAACACCTTAAATGGTTCGGCTCGATAGAAAGATTGGGGATCACGAATATGGAGGAATGCAGAGTCACTCACAGCAATGACGGTGAAACAATATCCAGAGAAGGTCTATAATTGGTGGGAAATGGAAAGAGTTTGAGTAAGCTCATAATCGACTCAGAAGCCTGGCAGTGGACGGTAGGACAACAGGAAGTTAAGGGATTAGGCTCGTTAAATAGGAAGCTAATAGGAGAGTTGGGGAAGAGTAGACAGCTGCTGGTACCAAAGGTAATAGGACGCTGGGAGAACCTAGTGACGGGAATAGACCCACCAGGTAAGGAGGAGCTAGAAGATCTGTGGGCACAATTGAAGGGACTGCCATTACAGAAAAGGGCCCCTGCTGTGGCTATAGTCACACTTGGCTGTACCAACTGCCAACTGAAAGATGGGTGTTGGGTGGCTTTCTGCCGGCAGATATGACAGGGAACGAGGGTTGGGGATACGTAGCCCAGGTGGAGAGGGCGATACTGCTCTGGCTGATATGGAAGGATCGAAATGGCAGACGGTTCCGAAAAGAAGTAATGTCAGACCAACAGGCAGAAAGACTTTTCAAAAAGACACTGAAAAGTGAGGTTGGAGCAGATTGGAGAAGAAGAAACGCACACAAAGAGAATTCAAAAGGACAAAAGTGGTTTAAAAGAACCTGGGCTCAAGGACATCACATTGCTGCAATCTCAGAAGATGGCAAGTTGAAACTGGCACCATGGTTCGAGCAGACAGATAGGGTATCATGGGCAGCAAATGGAGTAAGAACCAGCAGCGATATTAGATAGATCTCTAGAAGGGAGGGTAGGACGTAGAGGTATAGATGAGTTAAAAGGAACCCCTTTTGGTTTGTTGAGGTCGTTTTGGTCCGTGACGATATATTTTGTTTTAACAACCAGGTCCACTCGGTTGCAGACCAGGCTACAGTAGGCTGCATAGGGAGGGTGGGGAGAAGAGTGGCACGTTACGTAGGAACGGGAGGTTCCAACCAGCAAGTTAGGCCGGAGCCTGGACCGTCCATAGGTCAGTGTATTAGAATAGGAATGGTGAGGTAAAATATACAGTCAATTGAGTAGGAGTAGGGTCCGGAAGGATATTATTTTTAAAACAAGAGGTGATTTTGTTTAAGATAAGCTAAACCGGTTGATGCTGTCGGGATAACTCCGGGTTGAATTGTGAGGTCCCCCGCGTCTATGCATAATTTATTTGGAATGACAAAAAAATATTTTCCTTACAAAAAAAAAAAAAAAAAAAAAAAAAAAAAAAAAAATTGGGCTGGGGTTAAAGATTAGCATGGCCCCTGCGCAAGGATGAAACACGAAAGGTGGCAAAATGCACTCGTTACTAAGTATAGGAAACCGATGAACGTGGCCATTTTTTTTTGTGTGATCACACTTGTTTCGCTTCTGGTTTGGTGTGCGGTGTGGCGACCCCCTCAGCCAGGGGCTTTTCCCAGAGAACGTGGCATTCGAAGAGAAAGAAGAGAAGGGAAAAAACAAGAGAAGGATGTTGCAGTGAAAGCGGTCGGATACATTCTGGCAGGTAGGCAGTAGGTAGAGGCAGGTAGGCAGTAGGTAGTGGGCCTCGCTCCACTACTCTCCAAATGTGCAAAACGAGAGTGCATCTTCAACTAGAACATGGAAAGATACACACACCTCCATGATTTCGGTATTTTGTGCATATCGACCAGAAGTGGAGCGAGGCGTAGCTAGCTAATGGCCAGATCCCACTGACAAAGAGGATCGGAATAAGTCTCTGAGTCTGGACGTGTTTGTGGAGAGATACAAACAATTGTGATTGATCTGCTTTTCCGCATCTCTGTGTGGAACACTTTCCTTCTCAGCCACTTATTCCAATTTTCTTTCCCAGTGGGATCTGACCCTAACGTTGTAGAGTAGAAAACTCATCCTACAGCTGCGTGCCCAGGGGCAAGGTCCCACTTGCACAGATTAGGAGATTGCGGCGGTTGATCTTCGCTATCCACGGTCGATATGGCATAATTCGTGCAAGTGGGACCTAGCCCCAGCTCAATGGACATACTATTCTTTCGCCTTTTACTAAAGAATACCGTGGGCTGAGCACACGTAAGCAGCTTACGTGAATTTTTCACAGGCCTTCCGGACTAAGGTAGTCTGCAGACCAATTTAAAAAAAAAAAAAAAAAAAAAGGAAAAAGAGCTCAGCCACAGAGCTGCTTGCATCTACAGGTAGCAGGAAAAAAGACCCGCAGTATTTCTCGGCTCTTGCAGACGATTTCTCGGCCATCTCTGAAAACTCTGCATCTTCCCTATCAACGCTCGAGGAGTGCCTAACAGTCTACGAGACCGCCTCGGAAATGCGGGTCAATTGGCAAAAATTAGTGGCCCTGACACCGGATGGCCGTCCGTTGGCACTAGACTTAGGAATACCAGTGAAACAGAAGTCCGACTCAGAGAGATACCTAGGAATACAAATTTCTTTCGGCGATCCATGTGAAACACAAGCCTCCATTATAGAGACTAGAATCCGAGACGCTTGCGCTACCTAGTCCAAGACTCAGTTTCTGTCACTTTTTGGTAGGGCTATGGTCATTAACACATTCATTTCTTCTAAAATATGGTATATACTTTCCATTCGCCTCCTACCTCCCGAATCCGCGACTAACATTAGAAGGCTCATTACGCGCCTCCTGTGGAAAGGAAACTCCGAGGCAAGTACAGTTCTCAGCAAGGTTAGCTGGAAGAAAATGACAGAGAAACGCAAATCCTGGGGACTAGGCATACTAGACCCTACAAACCAGAATCATGCTCTGTTAGCCAAATGGCCAATTAGAGCACTTACCTCTAAGGAGCAGCAGCCGTGGATAATCCTCCTCCAATATTACTTGGCCTCTGAATGGCAGTTAGCCGACCCTGAGGCCGTATGGCACGCCCTTCTAATGCGCCCATTTATTTCCAAACCCGCCGGCAATACCTGGTCTAACATCCTGAAGGGATGGGGGAAAATGCTCCCCCAGCTCCTAGAAGAACCCTCATCCCCTACTGAAATTTTAAACACCTGCCTTTTTGAGAACCCTGCTATTAGAAGTACAACAGGAACTCCGTTCTCTGTATCAAAATCTGCAGAAAACTTCAGATTGAGCTGGATGCAATGTGGAATTTGGCTGATAAGCCACATCTGGAACAGCGAGGGACTTACGGCCCACCCTCACAGGTCTACATCAAGTTCAAGAGCACCTTTCTGAAATCATTCAAGCGATTCCGGCCGCCTGGGTCTCCACCCTCCAGCAATCAACCGTCAGCTACAAACAACATCAATGGTTCAAACCACCCTCCTGCCAAGACATTTTCTACAGAGTGGACGAAGTTAAGGATGATGGATCGGTTCTGGCATCAGAATGGACAATGAGTAACACCAGATTAGAGCAAACCAAGGAGGCAGCCARYATCTCGCTGAAGGAAATGGAGGAGATYAGAGTCACCCAAACCAAAGCCTCGGCTTGTGACGACTATTTCAACCTGATCATGGAGGGTACTCCTCTCAGAGACTGGAAAGTAGATATCTGTCGGTATGGTTGGTTGATCTCTAACAGCGATGGTACTTCTGATAAAGTCCCCATCAAGGATTACTCAGCCAAAACGGGTTACAAGCTCGACTCAAAGCCTCAGGCGCTGCAGGCCAGCCTATCCATTAACTGGCAACAGAAGCTATCCTCCGTAAATCTCCACCCAACCTCATTAAAGTGGCTCCTGTTCTTCATACACTCGCTGTTATCCACAATAGAATGTAAGTTAGGAGAACTACAGTGGTTACACCTTCATTCCTGTGTTCCCACTGCCTTATGGTGTTCAGAGAGAGGTATGGAGATACCGGTTCGCTGTGACATCTGTCCCCACCACAGCCTTGAGGATTGGCTACACCTCTGGTGGGAGTGTGTCATTGCCAGGGGTTTCTGGGAGTTTCTTAATAAAATCTGGTATAAAGCCTACAAAACTCCAAATTTCTGGAATCAGAATCTCGTAATCACAGGCAGGGTCGAATCAGARTTCTCAAAACATCAAGCAAGCAAARTGGCAATGAGMTTCAGAGCAAGGGCATTCTGGCACATTTGGRTAGCTAGGAGAGAKAGGAGATTCTTGGGAACTYCTTCGCCTGTAGCCGCCCTAATTCCTCAATTTAAGCAGGCTCTACGTCTAGACATAACAGCAGATTGGATCAGACTCAAGAATAACACCGCAACCTCAGATCTGGCTACTTCGCTGTTTAGGAAAAAATGGTCTTCCCCCTTCCAATGGGCAAATCTTTCTGATGACAGTAAGTTATATTACTCAGATCTTCTCTGGGATCACCCCCCTATCAGTTCTTAGGATAGGGCACTGGGAATTTTTCTCCTTTGTCTCCCCTAGGTGAATCATAGCTCATTAATTATCAGTATCAACCTTTGTTTCTTATTTTCTCAGTGTTTGAGGGAATCTGTCTCTATGGGAGCAGTGGCTAAGGCTCTTCCGGCCCTAATCGGAAGAGGCGTGTGTGTTTGTGTTGTTTTCATCATTTTCAATCTGAGCCTTGGGCACTGGGCCCCGTGTTATTGAAAAAAAAAAAAAAAAAAAAAAAAGACCCGCAAGCAAAATCCTGTAAGGGCGAGGTCCCACAGGAAAAGAGGATTGGAATAAGCATCATCTGAATCTGGACGTGTTCGTGGAAAGGTGCACACAACATTGCCATTTTTCTTGATCTCTGCGTGGAAAACTTCCACATTCAGACTCTTTTTCCAACCCTCTTTCCCACTGGGATCTGCCCCTAAGCTAAGCTCAGCTGGGGGCGAGTCCCACTACACTGTAGCAGCGTTGAGCTACCTCAACGCCTGAATCTGGACACACGTGGTTAACCAGGGGTGTTATTTTCGACGAATTTTGCACCTAATTGCACTGAAACTGTCATATTGTGCTGATTTTTTGCTTTTTTTCTTGTTTTTCTTTTTGTGTGATATATATGTGCTTTAGGGTACGTCATGTGTGCAGTTTTGACATTTTTGGATCAATAATGAAAAAGTTCGCATTTTGTTGAATTGGTTGGACCTTTTTTTGTTTTTTTTTTCGTTCTTTTTGACCTGTTTCCTTTTTTGATGTTTGCACTATGGTCTCATATCGTTTGTTTTTAAAATTTTTGATGAAATTCGCACCGCAATTGCCAAAGAAAACGGCGAATATTTGGGCCCCCGTTAACCGTCTCTCGAATATGGACGTTTTTGCTGAGATGTGCAGAAATGGTGTTGAGTTTCCTGAACTGCAGGTCTCCACAAACACGTCCAGATTCAGGCGTTGAGGTAGCTCAACGCTGCTAGTGGGACTTGGCCCCTGGGGGGTCTTGTCGAGATCCCACCGGCCTCTGTTTCTCTTAAGGTTATGGAGTTTGCAATTTTGAGAAAAAAGAAACGCAAGGTCGGTCTGTCTGAGTGCTCGCGAAACGGAACAAAATTTCGAAAAATAAAAAAACCGGTTTGCATTTGCATTTGCATTTGCATTGAATGGTTCCCATCATTACCCGCTACGCCCATGGGCTGACTGTGGATGTGACCGTTTTGTCCATCCCTCTAATAAGGCCATACTCACACTAGCACTTAAAAAAATGCATCTGACTGCAATTACGGCCACACCTGGATGCATCCGACGGCAGTAACGTCCATAAATAAGTTAGATGGTCCTAGTGTAATTATGCCTGCTTGCCATGCGTTAAATATCATGGCATGAGGAAAAAAAAGGAGAAAAGACTGACACGTGGCGGCTGGTCCTTGGTTCGTTGTCGGCTACCTTAGCGAGCAGCCATTAAAAAAAAATAAAAAAAAACAAAAAAAAATAAAAAAAAATGATAATAGAGAATAGAGAATCGAGGACTTTTTTTTTTCTTCAGAACAGCCCCTCTAGTGCTACCCTGGTGCTGGTAAGAGCCGACACCACTAACACCTTGACGAGAGACTCCATCTATTGCCGGGTACTAGTATCGCAAAGGCCGAATGCTAAAAAAAGTCGATGCATCGTGAAGTTGTGCAAATCACAATCACAGCACATCGACTACTACTACCGGTAGTAAGTGTGGAGAGCAGGAGAGTTGAAAGGCTTCCGGCGGCATGGCGGCATCGACGACGGCGATGGCGTCGATGCCGCCACTGAGCGATAGAGGAGCCATAGCCACGTGGACTGGCCATCAACAACGGGAGAAATCAAGGTTGCTTGTTAGAAAGGAGGGTGCCCAGTTCTTTTGCAAATGCGAAACGTCGACATTCGTCGTTGGCTTGCAGGGAGCTCCTGATCCTGATGGCAGCGGCACCCATGGCGGGAAGCCCCCCATGGGTGCCCTTCCCGCCATGGGTGCCCATCGGCATGCCCCCCATAGGTGCCCATCGGCAATATCGATAATCTGCAGGTTCCGGCGCAAGCTGACGTGGGCAGATCGGCAGCTGACGTGGCCAGCTCGGCAGAAGCAGGGAGCAGATCTCTGCCGCAAGCCGTTGGCGGCGGGTACCAATCCATGGGAGAGGAGGGAAATAAGACGGGTTGAGCGAGCGGCTAGGATGAGCGGGAACGGCATTGGCGGGAACGACATTGGCGGGAACGGCATTGGCGGGAGAGTATCGGCGACGGCATTGGCGGGAGAAAGGGAACATGGTAAGAAGGTGGGAAGGGGTATGGCGGGATCAAACACCGCGCCATGGCTACAGTGGTTGGGGGACCAAGCTGTTAAGCTTGAGGACGCCGGTGCGATTCCGTGCAGGGTCGGATGTCAGGAAATACAGAAAACGTGTAGTGAGGAAGAGGAGGCGGAGGAAGAAGGAAAGAAGGGATTGAGGGAGATGCCCGCTCTTCCTTCCAGCGCTGACGTGGCCTCCGAGGCCGAGGAATTGGCGGCGGGTGAAGGCGTCTTTAACTGGCTTCGAGCTTGGTATCCCGTGGCTATGGCGGATAGTCTCGACACGAGACTGCCGCATGCCCGAACCATTCTAGGGCGACGCTTGGTTCTGTGGTGGGACGGCAAGATCGGCAAGTGGCAGGCTTTCCTGGACATGTGCCCCCACAGGCTGGCTCCGCTGTCAGAAGGCAGGATCCACGAGTCCGGCGGCCTGCAGTGCTGCTACCATGGCTGGGTGTTTGACGGAACAGGGGCGTGCACACTCATCCCGCAAGCGCCCAAAGATGGCGACGAAACTGCTGAAAAGCAGGGGCAGAGATCGAACTCCGAGTTGGTTAAAATGCCCCAGTCTTGTGCAGTCGCCTACCCTTGCAAAGAACACCAAAGAATGATATGGGTGTGGCTCGATGCGGATGCAAAGCAGGAGGCGGAGGCCAATCCGCCTCCCACTGTCCCAGCCATTGATGACGACTACTACTGGAAGGACATCTCCATGCGTGAATTTCCTTATTCCTACGAGACATTGACGGAGAATTTGGTACTCTCTCTCTCTCTCTCTCTCTCTCACACACACACACACACACACACACACACACACACACACACACACACGCACACACGTGGTGCTGTCCGATTGCTGTTCTTCCTGGCGTTGCCGTCTGCCTGCTTCTCCCCCGCCCCTCCGTCAATCATATGTTGAGCACTCCCTCGCTCTTTCTCTCTCGTTCAGTCCCTCCCCCTCCGTACACGTGGCCAGAAGAAGGCCGCTGAAAGAGTACGTAATGGTTGTGGCAGTGTTCGTGCGTCGTTTTTTTTTTTCTTTTTTTCCCCTTTGTTTTCTTTAGATATATCTATATATGTCTGGTAAACCGTATGTGGCAGAAAGGGAGGGAGAAGAGGACAACAAACGAGGGAGGGGCTGTGACAGAGAATGTTTCGTCGACGTTTCACCAACTAACTCATCAATCAGTAGAGCCTGAACCCTCTACAGTCTGTAGAGTCCCCTAACTGACGATACTAAAGTGACAATCAACCTTAACCCCGGTGTATACATATATATCGTGACAAACAGAACTGCCCGGTAAACCGTAGGCAGAGAGAGAGAAGAGGACAACAAACGAGGGGCTGTGACAAACTGTTTAGTCGGAGCTTTGTGACAATATATGTATATAGATGTTCTTGCGTCTTGATCTGCGTTCAGAATGACTCGTTGTGTCCCATGAAAAGCTAATGGGCGCATGCCTGAGGGCACATGCACACTAGGACTTTTTTGACTCGTCTCCGGTGGCGATTCCCGTCAGATGCATGCAGGAGAGAGGCTGCAATTTCGGTCAGATACATCCGGAAAAGTCCTGAAGAGGCTGCAATTTCGGTCAGATACATCCAGAAAAGTCCTTGTGCCTGTATGGTTGCAGCCGCCAGGGGCTTATCCGTCTGCGCTTGCAGCAATTTTTTTTTTTTTTTTTTTTTCAGGTGTTGTCATTTGACTACTTTCCCTTCCGCAGTGTCTGTTCCTTCATACAGGGCAAGTATGCTACTGCCCACCACTCGTATAAAGCTTCTTAGCTTGCTCCTCTCTGCTTTCAGTCCCTCCGATGCGGTTTTCCGTGCTGTAGCTTCATTCTCTCTCTTTTCGAAGGGCGTACTCACACTAGGTCAATCCTTTCTTCTTCTTCTTCTTCTTCTTTTTTTTTTTTTTTTTTTTTTTTTTTTTTTCCGGAACCATCGTGCTCCAGTCTATTCGTGGGGAGGACACTAGGTCAATCTATTCAATGCACCTGATTGGTTTTGGGCAGGACCAAGATGCATCTGACTGCAATTACGGCCATAAATAAGTAAAAAAGTCCTACTGTGAGCATGCCCTAAATCCCTCCGATCACTCTGCAGCTTTTTCATGAAGGGCACTCAATTGTGAAGGGCACTCAATTGTGCCACTTCTAGGTATACCGCACTTGGCTGGTGTGTGATTGCCTCACTGGAGCGTGACTTCCTTGGCCCTGGGAGACGGTCACTGTAAGAAGTACTTTTTTTTTTTTCATGGAAAACCACAACCCTGTACTACCGTCTTCCCCCTAACACAACGCACCCTTATTTTGGCTGTATCCGGCCGGAAATATAGCTTGTATACATTCGTTTTTAGGGTGCGTTATGTTCAGGGGAAGACGGTAGGGGAGGTGGTATGAGCTCACTCACCTACTAGGTGTTCCAGCTGCTCCCATCCTATTGGTGGTGGGCCTGAGCCGCACCTGCTGGAAAGCGGCTCCAGCGTCCCTTTATTTGAACAGTCTTGAGGTGCCACCAGCATTGACTGTAGGAAGTGCTTGACCCGGAAAACGGCTCAAGTACTTATCCCGAAAACGGCTCTTTTCTGTTTGTGGGCCTGTCTTCATAATCCCCTCTCCTCACCGTCTCCTACTTGCTGAAAGACTATAAGCTGCTTCTGAAACGGTTTTCACCTTTGCAGACGCAGATGCAGATGGCAGGGTTCGACCCCTAGACCTTACCTGCGCTCGTGTACAGTATCGAGTAGACCCCTGTGTGTTTTGAACCCACGACCTGTGTTTTAGTAGTGACTGTGTTTTGTCGTAGGTCCCTGTAGTTGTAGTAGTTGTCGGGATTTGATCTGTAGACCTGTCGAGTAGGGGTTACAGCTGTGTAGAGGTCCAAACTGCTAGGCTAGAGGTCTGTAGGTAAGTCGTAGGTCCAGCTGCGTCGAGTAGACAGTGCGACCCCATTGAGTCGGCAGTGCAACCCCGTGCAGTCAGCGGTACCGGTCCAGTCAGTCGCAGTCCAGTCAAGCAAGTACTGTGTGGGACTGTGTGCACCGAGGGCCTGGAGGAAAGGTGCAGACCAGCGACCAACAGAAGTATAAATCAAGAGGCAGCGTCCAGCAATTCATTCATTGGCTGCGTAAGCCATGCGGAAGCGCTGTCTCAAGCGTCTTGTGCGAGGTGGTCTGCAGAGCGCCCGAAGTCAAAGTGGGCTGGAAGAAGTTAGCATAGCCATAGTTAGTGGTTGAGCGGCCATAGCCGCTGTAGGTTGCAGAGAGGTGTTAGTGTGTGAAGTGTGATACAGAGTGTGTGTGTGGGGTATTCAGGGTGATCCAGAGTTGAGTGAGAGCAAATAGTGGTGTCGGAAACAGTATCGAGAGTTGGGATGTACAGGCACTGATGCGCCATAGCCTGTTGAAGCAAGTTTGCTGAACTGTGTTCTCGAGTTCCATATCTCTGACTTTCGAGTGGGCGTTGTGCGCCAGTGTGAATCGCCATCTGTTTGCATGTATGTGAAGCGAAGAAGAAAGCGAGTGTGATTGCATAGGTATCGGAGCTGGTTCCCGTTACTCTGCGCGCCATCGCCGTTGTTATTGTCGGGCGCCGTAGCTGCAGCTGCGCCAACGAAGGAGGACGGTTTGCCATAGCCGCACCGAAGGAGGGTGCCGCGAACCTGCACAGAAGACAACGACGAAGAGAGAGAGAGAGAGAGAGAGAGAGAGAGAGGAGCGATACAAGATTGTTGTGTGGCCTAAGGAAGAAGGTGGGGGCCATAGCCGCCGAGCTCGGACACGGAAAAGAGGAGTAAAGAAGAGAGGGAAGGAACGAAGAGAGGGAGAGGACCAAGTGTTTTTCGGCGTTGACCGGGGTGCATGAGGGCGTTGACCGAAGAGTTGACCGAAGTGTTGACCGAAGTGTTGACCAGCGTTGACCAAGGAATTGATTGGGGCGTTGACTAGTGTTGACGAAAGTGGCGACCAGGGCATTGACCGAAGCCGTTGACCACGAAGTTTGACCAAGCCGGAGTTGTATATTTTCACCAAGCCTTCAACCTACCCCCTCGCCCTATGGATGTGCACACTCCCCATGGTACTTGATGAGTCAATCTGTCTCTTCTTTCTGCATTGAGTCTCTTATGTCCAAGTGATAGGAACTCTGTGAATGAGGTCATAGAGCTGCGTTGACCAAACCCACACGGGCTGAGTAGGGCTAAAGGCCATGTCTGACGACTGACTGACCCGGAGGACAAACCCTCCCAAGGACTGGTATAGACTGGCGGGCTGCTCAGTGTGGCATGGTAGGCCCAAAATCCAAGCTGTGGGCTGCACAACCAGCTGTCTATGTCTTGAGAGGACTTGCTGATCGCGGCGTCCTGTTTGCGACGTTAAATAATTCCTGAGGAGTTACGGGGGATCTCCTGATCAGCAGTAAGTCCTGTAGTGACAGCCTAGAAGTAGAGTCAGGCTAGAGCCCATAGTTGATAGGGTCCTTCAAGGATTCTATGGTCCTTAGTTGAGTCAATTTTAAGTTAAGTTAGTCAGGGGGGTAAGAGTCTATGTGGTGAGGAGTGGAATTGTCATCTGGTTGTACACCTGTCACCATGGTTGGCATGCGTAGTGGAACGAGCACCACTCCATATACGAAGGAGCAAGAGGAGAGTGTCGCCGCTATACTGAGAGAAAGAAAGGAGAAGAAGGAGGCCAAGAAGAAGGCCCTGTTGGAAGTACAGGCGGCGAAGAAGAAGAAGCTTAAGGAAAAGACGGAGAGGGTGAAGAGAGAAGAGGAGGAGCAGCTTAAAGAAGTAGAAGAAGAAGAAGAGGAGGAAGAGGAGATGCCCCTGTTGAGGACTGGGAGGAGAGAGGAAAGAGGGGAGTCCAGTGGGACCAGTGAAGATGATAAGAAACTGGAGAAGATGGTGTCGGAATGGGTGGCTAATTTATCCCTGGGGGAGGATGAAGAAGCATTGATGTACATCCCCCAAGACGAGAGGGATGCTGCAGTGGGAGAGATAAAGGCCTTGAAAGACCCGTTAGAGCAGCAGGCTCTAGAAGGCGAGAAAAAAATGGAGTGGAAGTTGCGATTGAGAAGGCAGAGGAGGAGGCGCATAGCGGCGGCCACCGAGCAAGAGAAGGAATTGGTTGCCGCAGCAGAGCAACATTTAAATGCGCTAGCACAAGGGGACTTGCAGAGTAAGGTGGATGTGATAGCGAAAAGTATAGACATATTGATTCGCGTCCAACAGGAGCAAATGCATGCCTCCAGGGGCCATGACGTAGCCCTACAGTCCATCCAAGTAGGCTTTAGAGATTTCGCTCATGATATGATGATGCGGATGGGCTCTGAGATGCAGGCCCGCATAAAGAACACAAAACAGTTTTGTGTTGGCACCATAGAGGGCGTCAAGATTGCAGCCCCAAAGGAGGAGGAGGCACGCTCGTGTAGGGAACGAGTCAAAGTCAAGTTTCCTGACGCCTATCGCGGGAAGCAAGGGGAAGACTTCGATAATTGGGAGGCCATCATCAATTCCTACGTGCACCTCTAGGACATTATTCCTGAGGAGCAAGTCCTCGTCGCATTCCGCGCCCTTAGAGACGAAGCGTCTAGCTTCGCCAGATCATTAGCCCGTGCTGCCAAATGTGACAATGACATGGTGGCTTACTCCACCATCACTCCCCTCAGTGAATTCCTAAAGTTAATTCGCGAACGTTTTGCGGATGTAACTAAGGGAATTAAAGCCTCAGACAAGCTCCAAACAATCCACACACGATAGTGGAAGAGTGCAAGGGCACTCAAGGGGGCCATGGACGAGCTTGTCGCAGTCCCTAACCATGGGGTCATTGAGCCACAGTTGGTTCAATTATTTTATCGTGCAATGCTTGAGAGTTTGCACGGGCATTTTTACGAGAAGTCGCGAGAACAGGGTATGACTTATGATAGGTTGAGTCGCGACGTTGTTGCATATGAGGCCCAGTCCACGCCAGTGAAAGCCTTTTGGCACATAGATTTTGACAAGGGTAAGAAGTGGAAGGGCCATACCATTTCAGGGCATGTTAAGGGGAAGGACAGCCTGATCCTGACTTGGATGAAGGAGGTATGGAGGAGGTCCCGTATAGCGAGATAGAGGGGCCTCGAGGAGGAGGACAGGAGTGTAGGTCAAGAGAGGTCCTATACTGCTGTCACGGCTGGAGGGAGGCCGTAAGGAAGAGGAGGCCGGGGCCAAGGGGGTCGGGCCTCAAGTGGCTGAGGACAGGATGATCAGGGGGTTGGCAGCAAGGGAAACCACCAAGAGGGAGGTAGGGGTCAAGGTCCCCCGCAAAACCGTCCGTGTTCTAATCGGTCATGTTATAGGAGGGGTGGATGGCACCCTGGCTTGCCACAGGGCAGGCCTTGGGAAGACTCGAGTCTCGATCAGAAAGTCTGGCAGAAGAGGATAGACCAGGATTAGTGCATTTGCTGCGGTGAATCGCCGTGATCCCGGTCATATTATCAAATACTGCCCAAAATATAGGGAGGCCCGATTTGCTGCACAGGCAGCAAAAGACAACCGCCGGTAGGGGTCGCAACTGCCCTTACCTCTAGACCATGTGGAGAAGAGTGCGCGCACCATAGAGAAACTCCTAACCCACATGTGTTTATGGCAGAGGTTGCTGGCCAGTGCCTAGAAAGATGTCCAGAGACTGCTTGTGTTAGAGTCTCTCTAGGCACTTCCCTCAAAGGCGTTGCAAAAGAATTGAAGGAGAGGATGCCTGCCTAGGCCAAGATGAAGAAGGATGAGAAAGGACAACTAGTATTGGTAGATGTAGAGACTTTTAGAGGCAGAGTAGGGGCCCTTATAGACAGTGGGGCTACCCGTAGCTACATTAGCCGCAAAGCGCTACAGAAGTTGAAGCGGAATCTAAAGGTCCGAAAGCTAGAGGAACCTATAGTCAGCATCCTCGCAGATAATCGCACAATGCGAGTCAAGGATTATGTCGAGGGAGTCCACGCTTATTTTCGCCTAGAGAAGGATGGAAAGGTAGAGAGAGTTCTCCATTCCCTAACTCTCCTTGTAGAAGACAACCTCCCGTTTGATATAGTCCTAGGAATGGACTGGGGAAACGCAGCAGGGTCCACACTTCATTTGAGAGAGCATGAGTGTAGGCTCCCTAGTCCTTCAGGTGGAGTCGAGACTGCCCGCCTGTTTCATGTGTCATGGGTAGAGAATCCCTTAGCACATTGCTGCCTCAACGCTCCTCCTGCATTCACAAGGTTAGTGAAGAAGGAGAATATGCAGGATAGTGAAGAAGGAGAAGTTAGAAGAACATGTTTTCGATGCCTATGTTAGGCCAATCACTGAGCCTAAGTCCGAAGAGCCCATAGGCCCTCGTATTGCCAAGTTGCTGGAGGAGTATGCGGATCTGTCTTAGCCGCCTACAGGAGTAGTACATCGGCCGATGCAGCATCGAATTGAGATAGAGCCTGGCAGTAGAACTTCCGAAGGAGCGGTGTATAGAATGTCCCCAACGGAGTTAGAGGAGCTGCGAAAACAGTTAGACGAACTCCTCGAGAAGGGTTGGATTAGGCCCAGTTCGTCTTCGTTTGGAGCGCCTCTTTTGTTTGTCCCCCAAAAGGAGGGAGAGTTAAAAATGTGCATAGATTATAGGGGTGTCAACGCCATCACAGTAAAAAACGCAGAACCACTGCCTCGAATAGATGATTTGTTGGACCGAGTGCAGATTTCAAGTCAGGCTATCATCAGATAGAGGTCCATTCTGATGATCACAACAAGAAGGCGTTCAGGACCAGATACGGGCACTATGAGTTTATAGTGATGCCCTTCGGATTAACCAACGCGCCAGCTACGTTTCAGCGCTGTATGAACGACTTGTTTAGGCCGTGGTTAGATGAATTTGTAGTTGTATACCTAGATGATATTTGAGAGCATGTTAACCGAGCACCCAAAAAAACATAAAATTTGAGCCGAAAACCCTAATTTCAGAAATTTCAGGCCTGAAAACCAGATGCCCCGTTAACCTCTTGTGTGATATTTTGGTGTTTAGTAATACCCTCCAGGAGCATGAGGGCCATCTGAGGCAGGTCTTGGGGAAGCTGAGAGAAGCTAACTTCAAGATCAATGCGAAGAAGTGTGAATGGGCCAAGACACAAGTTTTATAGCTGGGCCACGTCCTAGATGGAGATGGCATAAAGCTTGAGGAGAACAAGATAGCAACGATTAGAGATTGGCTCACTCCTCGCACGCTGATAGAGTTGCGGTCGTTTTTGGGGTTAGCAAATTATTATAGAAAGTTCGTCAATAACTTCTCCACCATCGCTGCTCCCCTTCGGAGGTTGCTAAAGAAAGACGCAATTTGGAAGTGGGATAAAGACTGCACAACGGCTCCGAAGAAGTTAAAGCGGACCTTAATAGAGTACCGTGTCCTTAAGGTAGCCGATCCATCATTACCATTCGTCGTTACCACTGATGCAAGTCAATATGGCAGAGGTGTTGTTCTACAACAAGACGATGGTAATGGATATAGACCCGTAGAGTTCATGTCTGCTAGAATGCTTTCAGAAGAGGTAGCGACATCCACCTACGAGAGGGAACTCTATGCTCTCAGGCAAGCGTTAGACCACTGGAAGCACTACTTGCTTGGGAGACACTTCAAAGTGTATTCAGACCACGAGACACTAAGGTGGCTGAAAATGCAGGCCAAGATGACACCAAAGCTAACTAGGTGGGCTGCAGAGATAGATCAGTATGACTTTGAGCTCAAGCCAGTCAAAGGGAAATACTATGTAGTTGCGGACGCTCTTAGTAGGAGATCGGACTACTTTGGAGCGATAGTATATTATTTGGATATAGGGAGAGACCTGCAACAGAGAGTCAAAGAAGCGTATGCGCAGGACCCTATCTATAGCAACCTCCTCAAAAGAGTTAAGGAGGCACCAAAATCAGAACCAGATTACCGCACTACAGACGGCTTGTTGTTTGAGAAGACAAATGTTGTTGACCGCCTATGCGTTCCCAATAGCGAAGATATCCTAAGTTTGATCTTAGGGGAATGCCATGACACAGAGGGACATTTCGGTTGGGAAAAAACATTAGCCAACCTCATGCGCGCGTATACCTGGCCTGGTATGAAGGCCGACTGCATAGAATACGTACGCAGTGCAAAGTATGTCAAAGGAACAAGACTACTATGCGAGCCCCTATAGGTCTTATCAAACCATTGCCTATCCCAGAAGGACCCGGAGATTCAGTGTCTATAGATTTCATGGACGTTGCCGTCAAAAGTAGACATGACAAGAGTCAAGTCATGGTCGTAGTAGACAGGCTTAGCAAGTATGCCATCTTCGTTCCTTTGCCTTTTGAGGCACGTGTAGATTTAGTGATCCGGAAGTTTTTTTACCATTGCGTCAGTGAACATGGGCTACCATTGTCTATAGTTAGTGACAGAGACACCCGGTTCACTAGTCAAAATTGGCAGGATTTAACGAAAGTCTACGAATCAAAGTTGTTAATGTCGTCTGGTCGTCATCCAGAGACAAACCGACAGACTGAACAGATGAATAAAGTCCTTCAACAAGTTATGAGAATGTACATTAGACCCGATCAACTAGATTGGGATGAGATGCTTCCAAAGGTAGCCAGTGCTTACAACAATAGCGTGCACTTAGCCACTTGTCGCACTCCCAATGAGCTGCATAAGTCTTTTAAACCACGCAGACCGTTTGAAGGACTTAACCGCGATCAGATCCAGAGGCTACCGCCCGATACTAGGGAATTTGCGATACAGCACGAGAAAGAGATCGCTACAGTAGTTGAGAACCTCAGAAAGGCCCAGCACAGAATGATAGAACAAGCCAACAAACATCGTCGCCCTTTACAGTTCCAAGTCGGCGACTTAATCTGGGTCAAGTCAAAAGAATTTGCTCCTGAGGAGAACATCTCGCATAAGCTACTTCCTGCTTATAGAGGACCGTGGCCAGTCCTAGAAGTCAAGGGCGGAGAGGATTGGCAGTCCTACACAATAGAGATTCCAGCACACCTCCACACCTACCCAGTTTTCCATGCATCAAAGTTGTTACCCTGTACTGCGGGTCAACAGTTTCCATCACGAAGGTCTATGATTCCTCCCAATATGGATGGAAGGTACGACATTGATGGCATAGTAGGTAAGGATGTCTTCAGAACAGGAGGTAGGGGTCGTCCACACAAACAGTACAAAGTCAGATTCTCTTATCGAGAACCTGAAGATGACCGCTGGTTCACCAGAACAAAACTTCTAGAAACAGCTCCCCATGTAGTCCGGGCCTATGAGAGAGATAAGAAAGGTAAAGGTCCTGCCTTGGACTGAAGCATTCTCGAAGGACCTCGAATTTAGGCCGGCGGGAGTGAAACGGTTTTCACATTTGCAGACGCAGATGCAGATCCCAGGGTTCGATCCCTAGACCTTACTGCGCCCTGTGTGTTTTGAACCCACGACCTGTGTTTTAGTAGTGACTGTGTTTTGTCGTAGGTCCCTGTAGTTGTAGGGATTCGATCTGTAGACCTGTCGAGTAGGGGTTACAGTTGTGTAGAGGTCGAAACTGCTAGGCTAGAGGTCTGTAGGTAAGTCGTAGGTCCAGCTGTGTCGAGTAGACAGTGCGACCCCATTGAGTCGGCAGTGCAACCCCGTGCAGTCAGTGGTACCGGTCCAGTCAAGCAAGTACTGTGTGGGACTGTGTGCACCGAGGGCCTGGAGGAAAGGGGCAGACCAACGACTTACAAAAGTATAAATCAAGAGGCAGCGTCCAGCAATTCATTCATTCGCTGCGTAAGCCATGTGGAAGCGCTGTCTCAAGCGTCTTGTGCGAGGTGGTCTGNAAGTATAAATCAAGAGGCAGCGTCCAGCAATTCATTCATTCGCTGCGTAAGCCATGTGGAAGCGCTGTCTCAAGCGTCTTGTGCGAGGTGGTCTGCAGAGTGCCCGAAGTCGAAGTGGGCTGGAAGAAGTTAGCATAGCCATAGTTGCCTGGCCGAGCCCATGGGCCAAAATACAGTTTCGACTTGCAGTTCGGGCGATGTATACAACCCAACTTTCTGGCCAGGTGTAGGGTGCCCGAAGTGCAATTGCAAACTGTATCTTGCCACATAGTGCAATTATAGCTCGTTCTTGTGACTCTACTGAAGTTAACCCCTTCTACCTAAAATTTCGATGCGACCCTGAGGCAAAAGTTGTTCTAACTTGTTCAGTTTATTTTTCTGCATAACATAGTTTTTTGGGGATTTTTTGGGATTTTTTTTTTTGTTTTGCTGGGACCTTCCGTGGTCCTTGCGCCGTCGGGCCTCGGGAAAACAAGTTGACCCTGGCGGCCCGGCTGGTAGCCTAGGCAAGTACCGAAAAACGGAAAAGCGAAAAAAATAAAAAGTGATGATGCAAGATTGTTTCCTAGGAATTGCACGGACTCATCAGGAGGTTGAACCTTCAACAAATATGGGGAATCCCCATATTGATGGTTTGGATCATGAAAAAAAAAAAAAAAAAAAAAAAGATGCTTTGGATCATGAACCCTTTGACCCTTGTTGAAAGCAGACTGCCTATAATAATGAAACGGTTTTCACCTTCTAGCAGTGGCGGATGCAGTACCCAGGGTTCGATCCCTAGACCTCACCCTACCCATGTACAGTATCTGTGTAGACCCCGAGAATTGAACCTGTGACCTGTGTATTCGTAGGCAGTTGGTAGGCCTGTCATAGGTCCATAGGCAGCAGGGGTTCGATCTGTACGTCTATAGCGTAGGAGTCTTAGTGAGTTCCGGAAGCTTAGCTGTAGACCTTCTAGAAGGTAGGCAAGTGGGCAAGTGGTCAAGTGGAGAGGCAAGTGGTGGACTAAACTGCAGTGCAACAACAGTACAACGTCGGTAGGATAGCGGTGAGTCCACAGTCAGTCCCAGTCCGGTCCAGCAAGT
>BFEA01000286.1:625937-639789 GCA_003427395.1 Chara braunii | reverse complement strand
GTGTGTGTGTGTGTGTGTGTGAGAGAGAGAGAGAGAGAGAGAGAGAGAGAGAGAGAGAGAGAGAGAGAGAGAGAGAGAAAGAGAGAGAGAGAGAGGGTCGTGGACTGGGGTCACGACTATCTTCATCGGCCACGACATCACTTTCGATAGCCGCAGGTTAGAAACTTACGTGCTGAGCCAAGAGTTGCTCATGCGATTGATGGAAGTAGCATGAGGACAGCCAATGTTGGGGATTTACCTGGAAATGGTGTGTTGTTCCTCCAATCGATGGAAGCAGCGTGAGGATCACCACGGGTTGAAGACTTGCCTATGGGAAGGTGCATCGCTCATCCGATCAACGGGGACAACTTGAGGCCGACCGCTGATCGGAGACTTACCTGTTGGACGGTGCGTGCTCTCGACGAAGGAAGCCACTCGGTGTACACAATCGAACTGGTGATGCGGTAGGACCGAGAGTTGGACCGCAGTGGCACTAAGAGGTTTGTGGTGTAGTCAGGGACAGTCGAGGTCACTGGGCCAACTGTTGGGAACATGATTGAGCGAGCATACGCGTTGTGAGAGCAGAAACATGGGGACAAATGCGGATTGGAGACTTACTCGTTGCCCGATACATGCTCACCCAAGCGATGGACGTAGCGTAAGGCCAACAACAGAGAGAGAGAGGGGAACGAGAAAATTACCTGGCTAATCGAGCTGGCAAAGCGGCGGCTGCTAGAAGGAGTCTGATGCTAATGAGGTCGGCAGGCTGCGAGCTTGATGCTGCAGATCCAAAAGGTTGCTGCCACCTTATCCTTTGGGTGACGGTGGCTGTAAGGAAGCAGATCATTGCGCTTGAGGCTGCCACCGCATGCAGGAGTGATTGTTGTCGCTATATTGTTGGAATTACCTAACTAATTGCTCAGGTCTACCGATCTGAGAACCAGCCCACCGGTGGTAGATCACCACCAGATCCCTGAATATAATTCCTAGGATCAGGTTGGACGGGACCTATGGAAACTTGACCTGCTCCACTCTTTGCACCTGTCGGTTGCAGGACAACCGCCACTAAAGAGATGTTGGTGGGACTACCTCCTGTTATAGGAACTGTCTTGACGGATGCCTCCGGTGCAGTCCAGTAGGCTGGGGGGTTGGTTTCCCAGTTTGGCTTTTCCGACCTTTCCTACATCCATCCTTTGGAAGCCCCTCCCTTGGAGGAACCTTCAATATAGACCCATCCTTCCTGACCTGGATCCACTGTGCGCCATAAATTTGCTTTAAAGGGATCCCGCATCAAACGCCCTGTCACCAGAGGTGGGCAATTTTTTTTTTTCCTCACCCTCGACCCAACCCGCCCAAATTTTTTTTTTCCCCATCCACCCGGCCCAAGAATTTTATTTTTTACTTTTAGACAACCCCACCCACCCAAAATATTTTTTGAAATTTCAGCCCCACGCTCGATCCGCCCGTGACCCGAAAAAAGTCCTCACCCACACCCGCCCGCACCCGTAAGAGGATCATCACCCGCCCGCGTCCAATACCTAATTTTTTTTCACCCGCACCCACCCGCATCATCCCGTGCCTGCCCATGCCAGTCCCTTACACCATCACGATTTCATCTGCAACATAGCATTGCAACAAAGACATCTAAAATCCTATTATTAAAACAGGGGCAACATCAATAACGGGACTCGAACTTCTCAAAGGAAAATATTTCAAGATTTTTTTTTTCTGCCTAAGGGCAGCTGCACTGCTTTCGCACCGACGTTACTTCATCAGGACCTGGTCAACTTAATCGGACACTTTTTTCTTTGGCTCTCAACCTCAAGCCCGACGTACTACACAAGGAGGGGGGAAGAGGGGGGGGGGGGGGCATAATTTTCGGGTCAGCATGGGTCTATGGGTCGGGTGACCTAGGCCAAGCCATCACCCACCTGCCCTCCACCCAGCGGGTGACCCAGGTCAAATCTTCACCCGACCGTCACCCAGAAAGGCATGCTGGCTGCGCCCGCCCATAACCTACCCAAGACAGCTCATGTAGACCTAAATCTGACCCATCACCCTGTGGGTCGGGTGGGTGCAGGTGGGTGCGGCTCTGGGCGCCCGATGCCCAACTCTGCCTGTCACCCGTTGACGACAAGAAGGATTCTGAGAGCAGGATGAATCGGAACTAAGGTGACCTTAAGCCTTGCAACAAAAACACCAAGGTCTTAGTTTATGCGCCCTATGTATGTGATATTCTTTCCCCCCAATCCTGTATGGAATGACATCATCCAAATTAAGAGGTTGATTGGAGGGATGATCAAGTGCCAACATCAAATAGTCATTACATCTAGGTGCGTATGTTGACAATGGATCAATAAAATCTACAATATCATACAACTCCCCAAAGTCATAAATAAAGGTTGCTTGGATCTCGATTGGGATGTGACAGAATTCAACCCAATAGAGTTTCTCCATCATTTGTTGTCGCCTCTCATCTAGCCCTTGCTTCTGCGGTGACCAGGGGTAGATCCGAACTTCGGATCGGTCGCACCAAAACTTCTTCCAATTATCTATCATCTTCTTGTTTGTCACATGTAAACTTAAAATTGTAAAGACTTTTGCAGAAACCGGAATAAATAAAATGTCTTCATATGCAGCCTCTTGACTACCCTTAAAAAAGGCAAGACACTTGCCAATCCATTTGATTTTCCCATTTGTTGATTTATATCCTGCATCATCATGAAAAAACCAGTTGTTAGCATGCATCTGATAGATGACATCTCTTTCTGCTAATTTCTGGGTGGGGTACGTGTTTACCATGGATTTCTTTCCCCCGGACGCCACTACGTTATTTTTTGAGGGGCTAATGAGTTTCGACAGGAAAAAGACACGAGTTGTAGGAAGATTAGTCAGAGGGATTTGGAGAGGATGAGATTGCACTCCTGAGCACTTTACTTCCAGGGATTTTGCATGGAAGGGTCCTTTGGCTTTTTGTAGCCAGGAAGATGAAGAGACCCCCGAAGAAATAGATGATAAGATTTGGGCCCCTGTCAACTGATCCCCTGACAGTGATTGTTCCCCTATGTTATCACCCTTTCTCTTCTCTGCCTCCAACTTTCCATTCTCCCTAATCTCATCTCTTACTACCCACCACGCCTCCCCTCCACCCCGTCTTCCTCCTCCCTTGCCTCCTCCCCTGCCTCCTCCCCTGCCTCCCCTCCCTTTCAACCTGCCACCTTGACCTCCCCTATCTCCATCCTCTTTGCTTCCCCTTTTTTCTTTCCCTTTTCCCCTATCTCCTCCCCTCACCCCCCCATCTGGAAGTAATGGAAACTCCCTTGCTTCCAACACCGAAATATCCTGGAACTGCCCTGACCTCCATTCCCTCATATCATTTGCCATCATTGATGTATCCCTGTCAACCGATTGAGATACTGCTCCCCCATTTTGCCCCTCCGGAAGTGTCAAGGTCTTCGTCAATACCTTGTATGCTACATTGACCTCATTTGTTCGTATTGAGGGTGTCATCAATTGATCAGGGAGATATAATGGGTTCAACGTCATGGGGCTCTCATAATTAGGATGCGTGCATGTCATACCCTGCCCTATATTAGTGGTTAGGGGCGAAGCCATCGGTGGAACTTGAAAACTAGAGTTATTGGCTCTGGTCCCTTCAACAGGGGATGTCTGACTAAACGGAACAAGAGAGCGATTCTGCTGTTGACACTCTTCTTCTGTGAGAATATCCTCGTCAGGGATGGATTGAGTTGATTCATCCGAACGAAGTTGTTTCATACGGGGATATAACACCGTTTTCATTAGTGTATGAAGTTGTTTAGTTGCTATATGTCTCATCGCCCCTTGGAACATCAACATCGGATCCACCTGTTTATGGACTCTTTGATTACGAGTCACTCGCGACATACTGACCACTTTACCCTTAATGTCCGCTAATGAAGAATAAATAGAAAAAACAATGAGAGTAAATTTTTCAGTGTACCTGTTCCTCCTTTTTTAATACAATATTAATTAATTCACAAGGAATTACCCATCAGTACTAGTTGGAGAAAACCTATACAACAACCGAGAGGTTAGAGAGTGAGGGGAAAGGCAGGTTAAAAAAGAGGTAGGGGGGATGCACTTCATTGTCCGCCCGTCAGCTGTTGATTCACATCATCTCTCCATAACGATGTTTGCATACCAGAACTTGACCGCCATCTCATCTTGAACGCGATTCAACAACATCTTTCCAATCCTTCAATGACTCAAGATGAGCTATTATTTGGCCAGACCCTTTCCTTGAGATCACTATTTTTTTTATCTATCCGTCCTCCCCACTAGCATCCATCCTATCAGTGAGGAGGCGGAGCGTAACTTCATAGCAGGTAAGTGATTTTCCTTTTCCACTTCTATATGTTAGTCCTCACGAGCCCAACGTGGCATGAGCGCCAACGTGGCTCCCGGCTGCCAACGTGATGAGCAGTGCTCAACGCTCACGAGCAGCAAGTCCAACGTGGCATGAGCGCCAACGTGCCTCGCGACTGCCAACATGATGAGCAACACTCACGTGGCTTCCGCCCGCCAATCGTGATGAGCCCTTCGACAGTCTTTTACTGATCTTGGCCATAAATTGTCTTTCGGAAGGTCCATCCGTGTTACAGTGCGATGCGACCCTGGCCGTGGGCCGGAGAGGGGCCTGGGTACCGCCCAAAACGTGTCATCTAGCCAAAGTAGAGGGTGTGTGTGTCAAGTGGGGTCGTCGAGGCTAATCTAACGACTCCCACATGAAATTTGGTGTACAGATCAGCCTGTTTAGCCATTGGAGCGATAGGACGGTCGCCTGCATTGTAGGGTCTAAGATTCCTAACCCACCCCACGCCTTAGGTTGTACAATCCCATCCCAAGCCACCCTACTAAGTACATGCTGAGTTTCATGGTTGTCTCGTCACAGGAAGACTACTTTTTGTTGTCTTAGGGATGTGGAGGCTTTCGGGGATAAGAGTCGGATAACTGACTTATACTAGAGTGTCACAAGGATCACATTATTTATCACTAGGGCCCTACCAAACAGCGAAGTGTCTTTATCCTTCCAAGCTTCCGACCTTTTTTTTTTTTTTTTTTATCACACCCCCACCAGTGTTAGTGGTACTGATAAGAGCAGATACCGCTAGCACTTGGGGAGAGGCTCCATCTATTGGTCGGGAGCATCACCTGCTGGAAAACGGGTTCAGCATCCCATATACAGACAAAATTCAAAGTAAATCAGAGAAACAAATGCGGGATATTTCTGCCAGCATTGATTACCCTGGGGTCCTGGAGATTGACTGAGCAGGATATTGGAAAGAGGGGGGGGGATCTCTTCACCCTAGACCAGGCGCCAAATACCTGCTGCTAAACACTGGTTCCTTCCTCCCCCTACCTTTTTTGAGATACATCTTTATTGATGTTGCTGTCCTACTCACTCCGCTTCATACCATTGCATGTCCACCATGGTCAACTGATGGGGAGGGAAAGGGTCGAGAAAGTCCGAGGGTGGGCGCAATGGGGTCCCTTGGCCCACCGTTGTCCAATCTCTGAAGCAGATGTAATAGTCTCTCTTGATCGTCCCCTGGTTGCCTTTCTCGGTACCTTTGTTACTTTCCTGGGCGCAACCACCATCCCACTTGATGAAGGTGATCCGACCCCCGTTCTCACTGTCCATCATATCCCCTGAAAATTCTTGGATTTTTTATTTTTTATCTTTATGTGCCTGAAACAGATCCATCTGATTTTTAACTTTCTGCCATTGTGCCCTGAGGTCTTGATGTATATATTGTTGGATCATGTCCGTCATTTCCTCCCCGGCTATGCGGACCCCCTCCATGGCATGTATACAGCGTCTCCTCCAGATGACCTACATAACTGCTCTCCTCCCTATCTTGAACATGTTGTTTTCAAAGGTACTACCTGAGGGGAAAGTCCATGTCTCACATAGAATCGCCCTCCAGTCTCATGGCCAGGTCGATCCGGTGTCCAACAGGTTCCAGATTTTGTCCCACCATCGCCATGTAAAGACCGCCCCTGGACATTACAAGAATATGTGTTCAATTGTTTTCAAGATCTTACGGGAAGGGAACGTCGTGTGGCACAACTTGCACCACAGGAGCGTCCAAGCTTCTAACCTATGGAGGGCGGGCTCCACTATCCACCTGTCATTTTTGTTAGTTCTCCCTATGGCTGAGAGCCGGATCCCCAAGACCCTGATAGAGGTTTCCAATGAGAGTCAGGTAACCCTCAACTTTCGGGCGGTCTCCCACCATCATGATGCACCCACCATCCCAGCGTCTTGCTCCCCTAGTTGAATGTTGTGTTAGAAAGGGCGCAAATACGGTCCATCAACTTTTTGATTTCCTCCATGTTCGCCTGGCAAGCCTCCACCATTCGTATGAGGTCATCTGCGAACAAAGAGCATACCTGCATTCCTTCCTCGAGGATGACGGAGGTTTGAATTATATGGATGTCCTTATTGGCTTGCAAGTTTACTGCCAACGCCTCCATTATTACCACAAATAAATAGGGAGCTATGGGGTCAGCTTGGCGCAGTGATCGGTGTAGGGGAAATTCAAGAGCAAGGTTGTTGTTGACTTCCACCTTCGTAGTAGCATTCAAGTTGTATTGGAGGATCCGAACCCAACGTCTAAAATTCTCTCCAAAATTCATTTTGGCTAAGCATTTATGCAGAAAGTGTCAGTCAATGTGGTCATAGGCCTTCTTAAAGTCAATGAAGATAAAGGCAACATTGCATTTAGATTGACGCGCTAGCCTCAACACCCCGTTAACTAATAGGATGTTGTCGTGAATACGGAGCCCTTTTAGAAACATGTTTGCGATGCAACGCTTTTTTCATCCAGAAGGTTTCATCCGGTATAGCCCTGACTAGGTAGTTCAGTTGATTTTTATAGAAAATGTTTACAGTACATCATTTTGTATGACAATCAACACATTTCCTACCCGTGCCCCTTCCCCTTTTACCACCACCCAATCTCCCTCCTACAGAGACGGACCACGCCAAAGGATCCACACCCATGCAACGGGGAGGGAGAAGAGGATTTCCTTCAGTCCGTCACCCACCTTGTGATAGTGTGGCAGTGCCCTTCTCAATTCCTGTCCTGAAATCCAGTCTTTCCGTTCCTGATCTCACAGGTACCCCACCTTCGTGACACCATTGCAGTCCTAAGAGTCCCAGGGACAGCCAGAGTTAGGGAAGACCCTCCCATGTTGGTCTTTGATCCAACGGTTCCTCCCTCCTGCAAAGACGGACCACGCCAAAGGATCCGCACCCATGCAACGGGGAGGGAAAATAGGATTTCCTTCAGTCTGTCACCCACCTTGTGACAGTGTGGCAGTGCCCTTCTCAATTCCTGTCCTGAAATCCCGTGTTTTCGTTCCTGATCTCACAGGTGCGCCACCTTCCTGACACCATTGCAGACCCAAGAGTCCCAAGGACAACCAAAGTTGGGGAAGACCCTCCCATGCTGATCTTTGATCCAACAGTTCTCAGAAAGGGGCTGGCGAAACACCTCCACCCATCTCTCATGATGGAGTTCTATCCAAAAGTGGGAATCTTTGAAAGTCTTTTACTAATCTTGCCAAGAAATTGTCTTTCGGAAGGTTCATTCGTGCTGCAGTGCGATGCGACCCTGCCCGTGGGCAGAAGAGGGGCCTGGGTACCGCCCAAAACGTGTCATCTAGCCAGAGTAGAGGGTGTGTGTGTCAAGTGGGGCCGTCGGAGCTAATCTCGCCAGTCGCTTCACTGCCAATGGCTCCCATGGAAGATTTGGATTACAGATCGGCCTCTTTAGCCATTGGAGCGATAAGAAGGTCACCTGCGTTGTAGGGTCCACGATTCCCAACCCACCCGGCACCTTAGGTTGTACAATTGCATCCCAAACCACCCTACTAAGCACATGCTGAGTTTCATGATTGCCAAGTCACAAGAAGGCCGCTACTTGTTGTCTTAGGGATGTGGAGGTTTTCGGGGATAAGAGCTAGATTACTGACCTATACCAAACTGTCGCAAGGATCACATTATTTATCACTAGGGCCCTACCAAATAGCGTGGTCATTTCTGTCAGGTCTCCCTGCGGCCAAGAGTTGGATCCCCAAGTTTTGATAAGGGTTTCCAATGGGAGTCAGGTGACCCTCGGCTTTCGGGCATCATGATGCACCCACCATCCCAGTGTCTTGCTCCCCCAGATGACCGTTACGTCAGAAAGGATGCAGAAGCAGTCCATGAACTTTTCGATTTCCTCCATATTCGCCTGGGAAGCCTCCACCATTAGTGTGAGGTCATTTGCGAACAAAGAGCACACCTGCATTGCTTCCTCGGGGATGACGGAGGTTTGAACTATGTGGATGTCCTTATTGGCTTGCAAGTTTGCTGCCAATGCCTCCATTATTACCACAAATAAATAGGGAGCTAAGGGGTCACCTTGGCGCACTAATCGTTGTAGGGGAAATTCTGAAGCAAGGCTGCTTTTGACTTCCACCTTTGTAGTAACATTCAACTTGTAGTGGAGGATTTGAACCCAACGTCTAAAGTCCTCTTCAAATTTCATTCTGACTAAACATCTATCTAGAAAGTGTTAGTCAATGTGGTCATAGGTCTTCTTAAAGTCAATGAAGATAAAGGCGGCATTGCATTTAGATTGGCGCGTTAGCCTCAACAACTCATTAACTTATAGGATGTTGTTGTGATTGCGTCGCCTTTTGAAAAAATCTGTTTACGATGGATGAATGATTTGTTCCAGCGCAACAGCCATTCTGTTGGTGAGTGTTTTAGATAACATTTTATATACGACAATTAGTAGCGCGATAGGCATATAGTTTTGAATGTTCATTTTGTCCCTTTTTTTGTAGAGAAGTGTTAGCACTCTTGCCCCACCATCTCCCCCATCTCCCCTTTCCTCCCATACCATGTGATAGTAGCTCATTAGGTCATCCTGCATCAAATTTAAAAAAAGTCACCCAAAATGCCTTGGGAAACCCATGTACTCCGGTGGTCTTTTCCTCTTCCATCTGTAGCAGGGCTGTCCATATTTTGTTCCTCGAGATTGGCTGGTCTAGTGCCTCTCTCAGTTGGGAGGGGAGTGCTTTGGTGAATGGAGTAAGGAACGAGTCAATCTCCCAGTCGCTTTGCTCCAGCGGTATAAAAGTCCCTAACCAGCTTCATGCACTGTGGCATGGGGGTTGTCAGTGGGCGTTTCGGTGCTACAGGTCAAGGAAGGCTTCAATGGTCTGCCATCTTGCCCTGGCTTTTGCCAGGCTAAAGAAGTCAGAATCCATGACCCCTTTCGTCGAGGGTTCAGCCTCTTGATGAGTCGGTGCAGCTCCGACGAAACAATCTATCATCAGTTTTATTCTTTCGCTTTGTGTTTTTTTGGGTTCTTGCTCTTCTTGTGTGCTTTGTTGTGTCTTTGCCTTGCTGCTTCTTGGCTTGTTGCCTTCTCTGTTGCAGCGTAGTGTTGTTTGTCTGCCCACTCACCTCCCCAGTGCCCCCCAGCCTTTGTCCCTTGCTGTTGCTTGACCGTCCAACGCTGCTCCTTGTCTTGTTGTCTTTTCCTTCTTCTTCCTCTTCTTCTTTTTTTCAAAGAAAACATCGGTGGCGGGGTGTGGCGGGGGTGCTGATAAGAGCAGACACCCCCTTTACATTTCCCGCTCTTGGATGGCTCTGTTCTGTTGCTGGGGAGCTGCACCTGCTGGAAACCGGGTCCAACGTCCCTTTACAACATGCTTCCCCGAACGAAAGTTACTAACTTTCAAGGTTATGGCATGGCTACAAGGCATGAATGCCTTCTGTCTAAAGACATCCGACATACTTTGCGGACCCAACGTTATAGCTGCAAGGACACACTGCCTTCTAGCTAACAACAACCGGCCTATTGGGCCTTCACTTGGTCTTTACCCCAAGGGATGGCGTCATGGCTTTGTTTTCTAGAGCGCCACACCCCAGGTCCCATCCCAAAACCTCGCTAGGGCCTGACAGCTGCATCCAATGCCGGTGGAACCCTACACCACCGTGACCATTATTGGAGTCCTTATATGTCGTCCCTTCCAACCCTTCCTGTGTGATCCCAGAGCTTCCCTGTACCCATAGGACTGACTTTCGTGGATCATTTATTGTTCCGGAGTCTCCATCTGCATCGGCACCTCGCATTTGGTGAAAGTAAGGGGTGAAGGGCATGGGGCATGGGGGGGAGCGGGAGGGGGAAGGGGAGTGCAGGAACATGTAGGAGAGGGAGGGGGGCGGGGGGAGGTGTCTAAGCAGGTGTTGGGTTGTGGGGCAAGGAAAGGTCTTGTAGGTTATCCGTGCAAGTAGCAGCGGGTTAGGGAGGGGCGGAGGTGCCAGAGCTGAGGCTTGATTGCGAGGTGGGGGGGGGACCAGTGGACTATCTGTAACTAGCACAAAGTTAGTCCGGATATGGGGACGTCGAAGCAGCTCAAGGGTTTCCTTTGCCGGGTGGCCTTTTTTTTTTTTTTTTTTTTTTTTTNTTTTTTTTTTTAAGCCCTTGCGATATCCCTCTATCCCGACAGTGGTAAGAGAACCATCAGAATTGAGGGCTTATCTGTCTGACTGCTCCATCTATTGGTGGGGAGCGGCACCTGCTGGAAACTGGGTCCAGCATCCCATTGATACATCAGGTAGCACAGAAATTGGTGTTTGTTGATTCCTGGGGCTGTGGTTATTATTGACTCATCCCGGGGCCCATATATCCCGTGGAGCTGCTAGTGTCACCCTACCCTTTTTAAAACCACCCATTATCTATTACCCCAGCCCTATTTCAGCAGCCCCCCTATATTGCTCTGTTTAATCATTTAGCCTACCCTGGTAAAACAACCTACACCACCCCCTTGCCGGGTGGCTTCTGTGGACCTCCACAGCTTCCAATGGATATGGAGCCCAGTGTCCAACTCAGAGAAGATATTATGCGGGTCCTGTCGTAGTTGGCGATAGGCGTCACAGATATCTTCCCTGAGAACCTGGTCCTTCTCTCACTGGTAGTCCATTTTCAAAGTTTTCCATGCTTCCTGTGTTCGGACCTGATGACCTCTTCAATTGTCTGTTGTGCTTGCTGCAGCCCAAATGGATGATTTTTTATTTTGAACGAGCATCTGGCTCTCCAGGCCAACGTACGGACTTGCAGCCTTGAGAATGAGAAGAGGTTAGCTGCATAGGGTGACCACTGGCTAGCAAGTGCTGGTTCTTGCCGAGGAGCAGAAGCCCAAGGTCCCATGGAATGTCGAAACCTGTGAGGGAGTGGAACACCGCATCCCACCATCGCCAAAGTTGAGCCACCATCCAGCAGGCCAGTAGGCAGTGCTCCAGCGCTGCTCGGCCTGGCGGTGAGGACTTGCCGCAGTAGGTGCAGATGGGGGACAGCAACCTGTTTTGCTCCAGATCTGTTCTAGATACGAGCTAGTCTCGAGTGGGACGACATTGATGCAGGATCTGCCATTGCAAGGACCGAAGGTTCGTGGGCATTATCTTAGAGTATCTGGACCAAGCCACTTCTTTCAGCTGTTCGGGGTCCAGAGGCGAGTCCCGCGCCCATCTCTGCACTATTGCGTGGTTGATTGGCAGATCCGGTCGTGAGGCTTTGTATCTTCCTTTTACTGTGTAATCCCACATGCGCATGGGTTTTGGGCCAGGCCATCCCCACTCCTCAGGGTCAAACAGCAGTCTTGCAACGGGTGTTGTGGGTTCATACACAAAGAGGCCGTTTTCTGCATCCCCTACCACCCTCATCTGCACCAAGCCTCACCACATTTCAGTTGCACCCAAGTCTTCATTCCTTGACAGTTTTGAGAACCTAGCGCCTGGCAGGCTTCTAGGGTGCAGCATCCCTCCTCATTTTTTTGCACCTTGTATATTACGAGCGGAAGGGGCAGATCTGTATACTTGACCACCAATCTTCAGGCTGGATTGTTGGCCCTGTCTTGAGGGCGAGCTGCCAGACCAAGGGGACGGCTTCCTTCAGTCAGAGCACCTTTCTCTTCCACATTCTTGGCATGCTTCAATTTGTTCTGCAGCCTCTCTGCTGTGGCCCAGTCATCCCTAACTGGGTCCCACAGATCCCTCACCGTGAAGCCCCCCTTTTTTGCCCAGGTGAGCCAGGGCAAGTTATTTGTCAACTTGCAGGGGTTGCCGTCTTCATCGAGAACGTGGGGGTTGCCGAAAAGGGGTTGCCGCCATATGTTGCCCACCTAATAGGAGGCGGTCTTTGCTGCGGCCCTCGCCGGTGTTGTTAGGAGCGATACAGTTTAGTCTATAGATGTGTTTTTGACTCCACATTTCCTGTTTTTGTTATGCTTCACGTAATTTCTGCCTTGAACTTTAGTAAACAGGTAGCCTATTATGATATTTGGGAATTTTTTGGTTCTTCAAACTTCTTCTATTCTTTCTCTTATGAGGGTTAGGAAATACTTTTTTTTTTCTTTTTCTTTTTTTTTACCACCAGTACCTCCGAGCCTGTTTTTGCCGACCCTGATTTTCACTGCGCTCCAAGTTTTGCCGAGTCTGGGTCCCACTCCATTTCTTTATGGTACTCTCACGGGAAGAACAAAAAAAAAAAAGAAAAAGGAAGAAAAGTTGCGGCCGTGAAAACTCGCAAAACAAGAAAAAGAAACAAAGCTCTGGACGTGATTGCAGCTCTATACATTCCCGGAAGTGTTAGTGTGAGTGTGCCCTCGGTGAGGGCATCTCAGCCCCGTGGCCAGGTTGTCAGATTCCATAAACTAAAAAAAAAAAAAAAAAAACAGGACCAGGGATTTGGCCGTGAAAATGGCAAGATACATTCCCGGAAGTGCCAGTGTGATCAGGGTTACAATCCTCTGAGGGAACACAGCTCGAGAAGATCACCGAGTCAGATTGTCAGATTCCAGAAAAAGAAAACAAGAAAAAAAAAACAGAAACACAGATTCGGCCTTGAAAACGGCTGGATACATGACCCTGACAATCATCTGAGGAAACACAGCTAGAGCAGATCACGGATTCCACCCTGCCTCGTTGGCAGGGGGCACATAACAAACAAAAGAGAAATAAAAAAAAGAAAACAACAAGTTCAGAATGTGACCATCTTTGTTGTAAGATGCATTCAACTCTGTGAGCACGGCCTCCTGGACTGCCCTGCCCGACATCATTGCAGTACAAAGACCTTTTTTTTTCAATTTTCTTTCGTGCACGGGCAAAAGAAAAATACGATTTTTGGGACATCGTCGACCCTGTGTCTGAACCCCGAAAAATTTGGGTACTGGCCAGCATCTCGTATTTTCCCAACACTGGGGAAGGTACTGGTGGCTAAGTTAGACTTTAGAAAATAGTTGACCTACTAGGTTTGTTTGGAATTCCTTGGCTTTTTCATTTTTACCCCTTTTTTTTGGCTCCTTTAACTCAAGGAACGGGCTCCACTTGCTGCCTGAAGCTGGAGGCCTCGTGGCCCCTGAATCTGCAACTTGTTCTTCATTGTATTTTGTGAAACTTTGTGATATGGCCCTCAAGTTTCCATTCATTTGAGGCATGCCCCTCTGATGGCAGACATACCCTGTCGTGCCTCTCGGGCCTTTGAACTTTTCGTCAGGACCCTGTCGGTAGAGTGGACAACTTTCTGCAACACCCTTACTCGACAGCCGGTTCAGTTTCATTGGTCCCTCCGCGATATGCCCTCATGATTTTTTCCTCATGCCCTCGCTGCGGTGAGGCGCCAGCGATTCCAATTTGAAGTACGTGTTTTTGACGCGCTGCCACGTAAAAAATACTGTCGGGGTCTCAGTCTCGTGACGCTCGCTTGTTTGAGTTCGTCATTCCACAACGTGGGTGGGCACACACACACACACACACACACACACACACAAA
>BFEA01000286.1:574263-585169 GCA_003427395.1 Chara braunii | reverse complement strand
GCACCCTGGGTATGTGTGGAACCGGCTGCCATATTCGAGAACTGAAGAAACGAGACCCCTTAGGGGCCCCCCATCCTCTCTCTGTCAATATATCCGCTGTAGGTTGAGTGCTGGAGCTTCACATGGCTTGCTAGTGGAGACTGCCCTATGACCATATTGGAGCTGCTTCATGTTCTTGGGTAATCTGCAGAGCTGGGAGCGTGTCCGAATTGTGCCAATCCTTCCATCTTAAGAACAGCCCGTTCAGCCACGCCACCTTTTCGCCTACCAACCAGTCTCGTTTGAATTTAGACAGAATCWTMTGCTCTTGATCTGGGTGGTRCTCAACACATAGTTTGACCTTCCTCCACTGGCCAAGAATCTCSGCTTCAATCAGCCCTTTGGTTGAAAACCACACCTTCTCTCGTGGGTTCGTTGTGCCTTCCAAAGTTCTGCTGCATCTTTCTTTCCATATGGCCCACAGTGTGACTTTGCKTAGCATCCCGTACCAGATTCTCTCTGCTTTGCTRAAATTAGATGGTAGATTAGTCCAGAGGAGGAGTTGAASGGGGTGTTCAGGGAGGGCAGACGAGAAGAGAGTGTCCCAYAGGGCTGCCGCACGTGCCCAGTATTCTGTGGCTTCTTTGCATTTAATCAAGCAGTGTATTAGGTCTTCCTGTTCTTGATCAGAGCAAACTACACACATGCCGGAGCTGGTTGGATCATTCTTCCTTCTCCTAACATGCAACCATTGGTTAACCGGTAGAGCAGCATAGGTGATTAGCCACTGCATGCTCCGGATTTTTATGGGTCTTATTGTCTTATATTTTCTCCACGGGATTTTTGTTAACTGGTCCGCGACTGGTCCAATTAATTTATTCCACCTTCCTTTGATCACTGGGTCTGGGTCCTTCGTTCTTAGCAGCATTTTGTAGCCTAGCTTGACTGTGTAGTCATAGATTGGAGTTGGTGGTTTGGCCGTTCTATTTCTTTCTGGCCGCCATGCCCATTCTGCGGGGTCAAACTCAAGGTCTTGAACTGCTGTGTTTATTTGGAAGATCTGTTTAGGCCAGAGTCCTAACGTCCTTATCTTCCTCAGCGTGAACGCATTCAGCACTACTCTCTCCGGATTGATGTTCTGAATGAACACTTCATGTGGCTTGGTCTTCAAAATTGGGAAGGAGGTGAATACATCCCTTGGAGCAGGTGTGGACTGCCGGTGGGAAAATTGGTAAGCTCTAGCTGGGGAGGATTCTTGATACAGGACACCCCACTCGCCTGGCTTCCATGTGAACTCTTCCTTCAGAATATTTACCCAGCTTCACGGGATGCTCTGTATTATCCGTTGGAGATTTTTGTCCCTGTGATGACAGCCTTTCAACCGGGTCTTGAGGTCAGTCTCGTCCATCCAACTTTTCTTATCGTCAATCCATTTGTCCCCTACTCGCCAAACGCCCTGTTTGATCCAGGATAGCCACCTGTTACCTCCGCTGGACAGTGTCCACGGATGGTCCCCTTCGTCCCTAGTCCATGGATTACCAAAGAGAGGCTGCCGGAGCACTTCTTTTTTGGACCTTGGTTTACCTAGTTTTTATGGCATGATCTCCCGGCAGATCCGTAGAAGAGCTGCCCAGTAAGGGTGGGAGGACTGGGTGGGGGCTTGTCTCTTCTGTCTTCTTTGTCCTTTTGGGGTCCAGTCTTTGTTCATCACCCAGAAAAGCCCGGACATATTTGGGGGAGATTCAATCGGGGTAAGGTTCCGGATACTATCTAGTGCTAGCTTGTTCCAGGGCAAAGACTGATTAGACAAAAGCTTAACTACCCACTTGATTTGGAGGGCTTTCGTCTCCTGTCTGGGATCTATGATACCTAGTCCGCCTAGGGATGGTTTCCTTGTGATAAAGTGCCAGGCTATCTTTGGGATGTAATTCTCTCTATTTGGGTCTCCTRACCACAAATAGGCTMTAGCTTTCCTGTTCAGGTCWTTGAYTGTCTGGTCTGGTATAGTCCAGATCGAGGCAATGTACCACATCATTGAGAATATGGACGTGTTAATGGCGAGTGCTCTGCCCAATATTGACGTGAACGCTTGACTCCATTTCCCCATTTTATTAATTTGGCTGGCTAGTAGGTTATGTGCCATCTGAGGTGCTGGGCCTTCTTTCGTAACTTGAATACCCAGATATCTCATTGGCAACTCAGGTTTTTCCCATGACATCTGGCTCTCTGGACTTTGAAGTTGTGGAACAGGTTCATCAGACAACCACCAACCTATCGTTTTGCCCCAATTTATCTTCATTTCTGAGGCTAATCTGAAGGCTTCCATTTCCCTAACTAAGGCTGCCATTGACGAATTAGAGGCTCTGATTAGGACCGTTAGATCATCAGCGACAATGATTACTGTTGGAAAGTGTATGTTGTGCACAGACCCTACATTCATTTCCGGCAGCCTTTGGATAGAAGGGTCCTTACGGAGAAAGGAGGCTATGGCTTCCATTACAAAGAGGAAGATCGGCGGAGCTAATGGGTCTCCTTGTCTTACTGATCTGGAGATTGGGTAGCCTTTGGAGAGCAGGCCGTTGATCTGAACACAGCCGGAGGCATTGTTGTACAAAACATGCACCCATTTCCTGAAGTTGGGCCCTACCGTCATTTTTTCCATACTCTCTTCTAGGAAGTCCCAGTTTATCTGGTCGTAAGCCTTTTCGAAGTCGAAGAAAAGAATTGCTGTACTAATTTTTTTCTCTACTACTTTCTTGGAGGCTTCATTGAGGGTCATAACATTATTTAGGATATATCTTCCTGGTATGAATCCCGATTGGTCAATGTGAAAGCACTTGTCTGTTAGGTCCAGTATGCGGTACGCTAGTGCTTTAGCCAAAATTTTGTAGGGGAGTGTGAGAAGAGAAATCGGTCTGTARTTCTTGATGTCTTCCCGATCGCCTTTCTTATAYAGTAGTGTWACCACACTGGTGCTAAGGAGTTCTYYCATCCCTTCTTTCTCCCAACTGTCATTGTAGAAGTTCAAGAGGTCCGTACCCATTAGGGGCCAACATTTTTCCCAAAATTCCTTTGTCAAACCGTCTATGCCGGGAGTCTTGTTATTGTTCATGTTTCGCATGGCGAATTCCAGCTCCTCCACAGAAAGCGGTTTATCCAACTTTTCAGCTTGATCATCCGATATTGTTTTGTCCAGGTATGGTAGCATTTTGGCCCTAGCCGTGCGGATATTTGGTGGGGTATTTGAAGGGGTTTTAGAGCTGTAGAGCTCGTCATAATATTCCTTTGCAACCTCGAGCATCCCTTCATTGTCTGTACGGGTTCTTTGTTGGCCCCTTATTTCCTTAAGCCCCTCGATTGAGCTAGAGCGATTATTTGCCTTTATTCTAGCAAAAAAATATTTTGACATCTGTTCGTTTAGCTCAAGGTCCGTCATTCTGGCTTTGATATGGAGGCCTCTGCGTTCCCAAAGGCGCCATGTTCCAAGTTCATCTCTCGTTCTTTGCAGCACATCCGCGTACATTTGAGAACAAGGATTAGTGATTCAATTGCTCTCCGCTACTTTAAGGGCAGTTTCGAGCATCACTTTTCGTCGTCTCCTATCATTGGCCATTTTCCCAGAAATACAGTATCGAAGCATTCTGCTGTTTACTACACCCAAGTAACGAAATCTAGATTGGACTGCCCTGCCTCGTTGGCAGGGCTTACTAAAGAACAGAAGAGGAAAAAAAAACGTTCGTACTGACGTTCGGAAAAAAAAGAAAAAAAAGCGCAGGGTGGCCCACTGCTCCCCTGAAGAACAGAAGAGAAAAAAAAACGTACGTACTGACGTTCGGAAAAAAAAAAGAAAAAAAAGCGCAGGGTCGCCCACTGCTCCCCTGAAGGAATTGTGGAAGTAGAACTCTTCCAAGTAGGACGGGACAACATAATTCAAGGGAGTAAACGGAAAGAAACCATCGACTGCCAAAAAGAAGCGCTCTTCAGAATCAGAGTGCTCGAGGAAAATGAACAAAGCATTGCCTTCCAACCTGGCTCCCCGATTCATCATCTGGCCTTGGACCCGTCGGAGTGGACATGGACAAACCGCTGGGGGAAGGGAAGGAAAAGCACTAAGACATTACATGGTCTAACAGTTAAATCCACCTACAGGCTGCTAAGACCGACATTAAACCTTCGAGATCAGGTAGCGGAATGCTGGAGGAGCCACTTGAACATTAGCAAGGAAGAACTAAGATCGATCAAGTGGTTCAAAATGGCCAAAGCGAAACCAGCCAAAATCGCCTCCCTCCAATGGCAGTTGGAACACCGCTGTCTACCCACCAATAATTGGCTGATAGACATAACCTCCCTGGAACAGAGAGGTCGCGCCCTCCCATGGTGCAAATTATGCATTAACTCATTCCCTGCCAAAAAATGGCCGTAGACAATCGAACACATTTTCTCGCAATGCCCGGGTGCACTCTGGCTGTGGAGGTGGTGGGACAGAATATGGGAGCAGCTGGAAACAAGGGCCTCGTGGCCCTGGGACTGGAAGGCAATCCTGTTTGAAATCTGGCCCAAGGAACACGTAGACCAACTAGATGATTTCACTGACAACATGTTCAAAACGGGACGAAGGGCGGTACTCTAGGCACTGTGGAGACGACGCTGCACATTCGAAATGGAGGGCGCCATATTAGAAGGGCCCGAGTTCACGGAAAACATACAGCAACAGATTCAAACAGACATAACTGCGAAATGGAGGGGGTCAAAACACGAATTGGACTCCTTGACAGACAAAAAGACATCTTGCTAAAGATTTAGGAATTCAGCTCAAGCTGGCTCGGAGGACCTGATGGGGGGAGGATAGGGAAGGTAGAATGGAAAGGGGCGCATCTAGAATCAGGGGTGGACCAGGGAAGAAGAGAGATAGTAAGAGACTACCGACTGAGATTTAATGAATGGACCAAAGTTGATGCGGCCATCCCCCTAAAGCCCCCGGGAGAATTCCCTGACTCCCCCCCCCGCCCCTCTAATTGCCTGGTAGAAATGCAGTGGTATGGAGGATGGATGATAGTATAAAAGAGAGGATGTGAGAGATCTATCTTGGAGAGATCTATCTCGGATAACGGGAGCTGGAGGGGGGTAGAGGAGCTTGTAAATAGTAGCAGACATCTGGCGCCGTGTGCAAGGTGAAGACCCCCCCCCCCACACCCCCAGGTACTCTCAGTTTTTCTTGCATGCACTGTGTCCGCAACAAACCTGCGCAGTTAATCCTCTGGTGATCAGAGTAATCAATGCTGGCAGGTTCCTCAATTTTTCTGTTCATGATGTATATGGGACGCTGGACCCGTTTTCCAGCAGGTGAAGCTCCCCACCAATAGACGGAGCCTCTCCGCGGGTGCTAGTGGTGTCTGCTCCTATCAGCACCACTAACACTGCGGGGGGTGTCTTTTCAAAAAAAAAAAAAAAAAAAAAAAAAAAAGCCTTTGCCAGGAGAGCTGTGGAGATGGAGGGCCTTGCTCCACTGCTGAGCAAATGTGCAAAATGAGCATGAATCTTCCGGTAGAACATGAGTAGATACATTGCTAGTAGTTTAGAGCTTGAAATGCCCTTTTTCCTGGCCGCGTGTGGGGTGGTTCAACCCTCAGTAGCTTGTTATTCGTTTTTCAGGTTTTTTTTTTTTTTTTTTTTTTTCTCCTGCGATAGAAGAATCTGGGCTCCATCCAGCGTCCTAGCTCAATTGGTTAGGCACGCAAGTGGCATTCAGGAGGTTGCGGGTTCAATCCCCAGGACCCCCTGTGGGACTCTTGGTGCCATCCAACTGAGATAGTGAGCTGGATCCTCCCAGTCAGTAACAGTGAGGTCTTCAGCCAACACGGGTGTGAGTGCGCGTGTGAGTGGGTTGTGTGTGGTGTGTGGGAGAGTGTTGGCTTTGGACACTACCCATCCAGAAGGCTGGCTTACTGTTTAGAACAATTTGAACACGGTGTCTTTCCCGCCACTCAGAGCAGTTTAGTTTCAACATAGCTGTTCGTCTCAGCCAAAAATAGGGATCATTGGATGCTACAACGATTTTACTGTCAGTCACCACCCAGGTTCGACACTGATGGAGGGCCTAACGCCGTAGCGGTTACCAAGCCTCGTTGCCTGCAGAACTTCAAGTTATCCAGATCGCAAGGGTCAATTGCAGCCCTTTCGAGTCGCGCATAGATGATCTGTGCCTTAGTGACTCCTGGGTCTCTTTACTAAGGAACAAGCCTGGGCAGACATTTACTGTTTCTCGGTGGGATAGCCTCCTGTTGCGGTTGACATCACCGGTGGCAGGCAAAGAGGGAGAAGCGCTGTGTATCCCCAGCAATAGCCTCGCTCTTCCTCTCTAGCTATTCTTTGTGCCCCTTGACACTGGATGCTTCCACTGCTAACGAAGGCTTCGGACCCCAGTCCAAAACATCCGATCCAATCTTTCTCTAGTCTGCGCGTTTCCCCGCATGAGCGCTCTCGTCTCCCCACAAGTACGAGTGACGCTGGTTTCCTGCGCGAAGTGAAGAGACGTTGTGCACGCCGTGCACGTGCCCCGTCTCCCCTCGTCCGAATCGCTTCCTCCTTCGGATCCCCGAACCAAGCTTCTCTCCCTCGACTCGATCATGCGAAGCGGTACAACCAAGGACCAGTAGCACGAGCAGTGGGCTGTGTACACCTAGCACACCGACTGAATGATAAAAAAATCCCCCTTCTCCTTCGGCCTGCGGGAATTGTCGGCCCCTGCTGTTGGTATCTGTCCGTTGCTGAGGGCTGGCGCTGACCGAACCCGTACCAGCCCTCAAACTGCAGTAAACCGTGCCAGTACCGAATCAATTACCGCGCCAAAAATAATAAGAACAGACTTCAATATGCTGCCCTTTATCTGCCAATGCCGACCCAATATCCGCACCATATTGTTCTGGCTGCCGCAACTAGAAGGCCAGCCCCACTGATCGACCGTTCATGTTACCAATACCCGTCCCTCAGAAGTGCTGAAATAATTAATCCTCGATAATCAAGCGATGTGCCGAATTGTCGTGGAGCCAAACCTGAGCCAAAATAATACACCGGACTGGAGTCATCATCTGCGGTCCCGAACAAGACCCGACATCGTTCCGAATAAATAGGATCTGATCGAAGCACCGTGCCAGTTCCGAACCTGAAAATTAGGAGCAGACTGCAGTATACTGCCTTAATACCATATCTACGCTGACGAATGACCGTTCCAAAGTAACAAGGTCAGACTGCGATATGCCGTTCCGGTACCACGTAAGTGTCCCACCAGTGATCGTACCAAGGCCAAAGTAGCGAACCGTGGACCAGATCTCGTGCCAACACCACAAGCACCGTGCCTGTGCCATATCAGTCTCCATACTGGTCCCATACCAGATACCGAGCTAGACGTTCATCGTCATATATGTGCCAAGCCACAGACCATACCAGGAAGAGTCGCTCGTCATCACTAGAAACCAATCCTCTGACCCAACCGCGTACGTAACACATGTCCATCCCATAGAAGGTGTCGGAATAATTGACGATCGATGTCGTACGTCACTCAGCACGCCATAGGAAATGGGGAGGATACAAACATCGCACACTCAATAACCCCCAGGTTATGATAAGAGTAATAATCAGGGAAATTTCGGTAAGATTTAATAAATAGAGGAAATCTGTTATAACTTAAAATTCAACAAAAACAAATAAAGACATAAATCCAGGTTTAATTCATTGAGACCGTAATCGAATAAAAAAAAGTTAAATGATCGTTTAATTAACTTGTTTTTCAATTATTTTTATCATTTCCAATTTTATTGGTCATCTTTAATTTCATTATAAAATTAAATAAATTTGAAGGTCGTGGTCTCGCCAATTAGTCAGCAAAAAAAACGGCCACAAGGAAACCTATAAACACACCTTCATCTCATAGTTGGCTGATTTGAGGGCAGTCTCAGAACAGGCGAAAAGGGTAAATCTCTGGCGCGGTAGGAGTGGGTCTTCGACTTATTGATTTTGAGGGTTTGTTCCTGCGATCGACGCAGGGACTTCCAAGGCTCATCTTAGGACACCTAATTTTTCCCGACAATTCTGACAAGAGTATCCGACAATTCCTATCCGGGCGTTCGGTTGAGGGACAAATTCCTTGTATTTCGAGTGGCCGACTGGTCTGGGGCCACTCGATACCGCGACTGGCCCATGGAAGAAGCTGGTTGAAGAAGCTCGGTCCTGATGCTACCGGGTGACCCCTGTTCGGTACGACCCACCTGCAGGTCGGGTGCTGCCCCTGCATGTTCTCTTGTTGGAGGCTTGAACTTGGACTGGCTGCTATGGGGTTCCCTGCAATACTATAAAGATAAATAAAAAGGGCCTGAAAGGCCATCCTGTCCAGGCCTGACAGGTACTTGAATTGGTTGGGCTTTAATAGAATTAGCCTTTGAGGTAGAAAGCTATGCTTGTCGGGATCCCTGTGACGAACTAGTTTCCGTAAACGTGCGACTTTCTACGCGATTGTATTTTGGGGGTTAATCGGGAGAGGCCCACCCAATTACATAAATGCCATCGTCTTTTGGAAATAGGCTGGTCTCGTGACGATTGATAATTGATTGCGCCTTAGGGAGCGCGAAAATAACTGTTGACATAGCTTCTTTCTTGTTTTGTTGCAGGAGGGGAATTTTTGGCATGATCACCGCGCGGGGAATCTTTTTGAATTTCTTTTTTTAATTTTGAGCCCACAGGTTCTCAGAGCTTCTCCTTGCAATTAGGATTTTAATTAGGCTAGGAATTTGGGAGCGTCGTAATTTTTGGCTGTAATTGCACGAGGCTCCTTACTTGCGTGCGCATTGCTGCGTCCTGTCCTGCGCTCTGCCCTTGCCGCGCCTAAATTCTAATCGCAACTGAAATCTATTCTTGCTCCTTTTTGGCAAGCGCAAGTGTAATTGTAATCCTCTCCCTTCTTGATCTCTTCTTTTTCCGTGCGAAACTCGGCGTCTCTTTTCCAGCTACCTCATTGGCCTACAGATGCATCGATACGTGGAGAGCGGCTACGTCCCCCACACTGCGGCCCCATCATGCACTTGTAGGCACTCCCTCCTCCTCCCTATCTCTTGCTCCAGCGTAATCCGGAATTACGTCGCGCAACTACGGAATACTATAAAGCTCGCAAATGCGACTAATCCTCTCTCTAATCTACACTTGGGAGTTAGCGTGGTCGAGAGGATTGGCTAACGAGCGGAGACAGGAAGGTGAGTAGAGAGTTGGACTATCCGACGAGCTGGTGCTGGGTAGGTGGGTTTGACGTGTGTCCGCGAAGGACTGCGGCACACGGGCGAACTTGGCTTGCATACTCGGACTAAGCGGGATGACAACTTTGGGTTGTTGATAGGTGTGAGGCGATGGACTGCCCACATTGTGGGAACATTGAGAGAGGGAGAGGGAGAGAACGGTGTGCTGAAGTGAGGGTTATCTCTTCGCATATTTTGTATAATTTTGGTTTCTGGTTCTCAACCATCTTTGTTTTCGGCACCCTCGGATTTTCTTTTCTTTGGTTGATGTATGGGTTATCTTTCTCTCCCGTGGATCCCGGGGTAATCAATGCTGGCAGGAACTTCCCACAACTGTTTTTTGATGTACTTCAAATTCAATTTGTATAGGGGACGTTGGACCCGCTTTCCAGCAGGTGATGCTCCCCACCAATGGATGGAGCCTCTCCCCAGGTGCTAGTGGTGTCTTCTCTTATCAGCACCACTAAGGAAAAGGAGAGTAAATAACATTCCCATGCATCAGATGTCAATCACGAGTGGATCATGCATGAGGAAGATCCAACTCATACTCAGGCATATACGCAGATCGTAACCTACCTGTTATACATGCATCTATCCCGACCCGAGTTTGTTCGGGAAGACAGCTTCGACAGGCTTAACGCAAAATCACACAGTCAATCACTACCGCATATACAAAATCATGGTCATACCAAAAATGGGCTGGATTACATTTATTTCTCCATACATCAGCAGGGCGTTCATCCCCTACAAAAACATGTTCATACCAAAAATGGGCTGGATTACATTTATTTCTCCATACATCAGCAGGGCGTTCATCCCCTACGAGGGGTAGGGGATGAACGCCTACGAGGGGTAGGGGATGAACGCCCTGCTGATGTATGGAGAAATAAATGTAATCCAGCCCATTTTTGGTATGACCATGTTTTTGTATATGCGGTAGTGATTGACTGTGTGATTTTGCGTTAAGCCTGTCGAAGCTGTCTTCCTGAACAAACTCGGGTCGGGATAGATGCATGTATAACAGGTAGGTTACGATCTGCGTATATGCCTGAGTATGAGTTGGATCTTCCTCATGCATGATCCACTCGTGATTGACATCTGATGCATGGGAATGTTATTTACTCTCCTTTTCCTTCTGCCCGTCGAACAACTGTCTGATTTGTAAAGTTGATTCGGATCCGGCGGGAACAGATCATGTGCACGCACGTATACGAATGATCACCAGAACGACAGTCATCACATATACGCGTGTCTGCATGACCCGTCCCCGACATCACCTCTCCTTGCACGACCAAATGTATGAGTTAAGTCCCTCTTGCCAAATATGGATATCGGCGCCCCATTCTGGATCCTTGACCATGCCAGTTTTAGGAACCTCGAGTAGCGGCCAAATTCAGGACGATCGGCTGTGTGCCTGTGTGGCATACTGCGTAGCCACACGGGCCCTACAGGGCCCGTCCCAGACAGTCAGCCTAAAAGCCTAAAACTTAGGGCTTACAGGCCCCGGAGACGTTTCAGCCTGACAACCGAGTTCAGGCCCTACAGGCCCTAAAACGGTTCCCAGACTGAAGCCTAAAACTTAGGGCTTACAGGCCCCGGAGACATTTCAGCCTGACAACCGAGTTCAGGCCCTACAGGCCCTAAAA
>BFEA01000286.1:487623-516732 GCA_003427395.1 Chara braunii | reverse complement strand
AACAACTACCACCGGGACCATACCGCGCCTGAGTCACATCAGACACCGTAGGACGTAGCCTCTCCGCCAACCCAAGGAAAGCGACCCAGGGAACCCCGACCATCGGTGGCAGTGAAAATCATCAGAATCCGGGAAAAACGTTCAATCTGGGTTCAGAGGTAGTGGCGGTTGATCAAGGCGAAATTAGTCCACCGTTCCGATAATCATGTGTTCTCGTCTTTTCCATCACTTTTCATCATTCTTCCCTTTTGTTAATTCTATCGTTGAAAATAACAAATTAATCGTAAGTTGACCAAAAAATCAAATCTCAAGAAAATTTCTATAAATAACCAACTTCATTTTGTTTCCTTTCCCTTTTACCATTTTTAATATTCTTTTTATGTTTTTAATTTCATTGTTGAAAACATAAAATAACAAGGGAATTTCCCCTAAGATTAAATGTAGTAAAAAATGAAGAAAATAAAGAATATTGCGTTTTTCTCCGCTCCTCTTCTGGTCTTAATCTTTTTCTTTTATTTTTAATTATGATATTAGAATAGACAAAATTSTGAGGCCTCATTTMGGCCCCGGTTGTATGTCGTCAAAATGCCGCGGCGAGGTCTGTTTCCGCGATCCCTCTCCGCGGCAGGCCAAAACGGTCCCAGTCCTCTGAGCGACCGGAAMTGACGGTCTCTAGTTGTGCTCAGGGCACCCATCCATCTTGYTGTCTTTGGGGGTCACTCTTAAAATCTAGTGCGTCCAGAATCAGGGGTACCCTGAGTTCTCATAATTCCTGMAGCCCGGTCATCCCAAAGCACTGTCAAAACGCGGACTTAACCCTGAGCCTAAACCCCTAAACTGCCGTCTTCAGGCGGCGCACTACTTGTGGCCGCCTGACACCGCGTCCGATGTATGGGCCAAGTACTGGTGGTTTAAAGCACCAGTACATGGCTGTAAATCGGTTGCGGGTCCCTAAGCATGACTTTCAGAGGATGGAAACACGATAAAGTCCGTTGATGAAATTTATCGATGGCCAGGCCCCTAAAGTTGCAGTGTTGGAGATTGTTGGGTAGGAGAGAATCTGCTTTGGTTTTCTTCACAGGATTCAGCAGGGACATTGGGCCTTGCTCCACTACTCACCACATGCACAAAAGACAAAATATATATCGGTGTACCTTCCTCATGTTCTTGCGGAAGATTCATTCTCATTTTGCACATTTGGTGAGTAGTGGAGCGAGGCCCATTGTTGGTTTCATGGTAACCGGCCTGACGGCTCGATCGGGATCCAGATCGTCTGGCTGTCCGGTCTGGTAGGTCAGGATTGAGGTAATATTAATTCCTCATGCTTTAGGATTATGCTTCCACATCGTCCAACACGAGACAAGGAAGAAGAAGAAGAAGAAGAAGAAGAAGAAGAGGAAGAAGAAGAAGGAGAAGTTTCAAACACACCATACGCACGATATCCAAAAATATGCCATTAAAGCCCAGACGAGACAAATAGCCATAAGAAACGGCTATGAACTCGGTGTGTGACCCTTTCGGCCGGTCCCCGTACCGGCTTCTTCAGGGGTCTTGATGTCGCTTGAAGACATCGTACGATAGGACGGTCTAAAATACTAACACTTCCTACAGCAAAAGGTCCTATCCCGCTTGCACGTCCAAGCTTCCATCAAACACAAAAAAAAGAGAAAACAAAGAAAAACTAGGGAAAAAGGTCTTATCCCGCCTGCACGTTCAGGCTTCCATCAAACACAAAAGGAAAAATCCACAGTCCTTGAAAATCCCGAGCTCACCTTCCCCAGAACCCAGACAAATACAAACACAAAAAAAGACTACAGTCCTCGAAACTTTCGAGCTCACCTTCCCTAAAACCTAGACAAATACAGAGAGATCTATACCAGGTCTACTCCGACCCTTCGAAAATTGACTCTCGAAACTTCCGAGCCAAGTGATTGATCAAGCCCCCCTGTACCAACCAAAAAAACAGTCTATATCCTACCGGTTTTCACGACAGGCCTACTTCGACCATCCTATTTTAAAATTTGTCCAGAACCAGCTAGAACCTACTTACTACGCGTCAAGACCTCGTATCTTTAGTCATGAATGACCAGCTACGTCCCATAGTCTCAGAACACCTAGAAACGACTTCCCAGTCCTTCACGTGTGGCACAGAAGCAAGCCAGGCAAACAGGAACACTGTGACGAACTATTTTTTGTAATCGCGCGACTTTCTGCGCGAAGCTGTTTGGGGAAATACGACGGGTCGAATGGGTGAGGCTCGTGAGCTGTGGGAAGATGGGTCGGGCGGGCTAGTTGCATGGATGCCCTCATTTCTTTTTGTTTTCTACTAGAAGTTGTCAGATTGGTGTCGCGAAAATCCCATGCCAACGGTTGGTTAGTCGCGCCTTGGTGAGTGAGAGAAATCGTGCCATAGCTTCTTTCTTGTTCTCCTGTGGGCACTGGGAATTTTGGCGCGGTCATCGTGCGGGAATATCGTTTTTGAATTTTCAACTGATGACGAGCCCCCACGGGCTCGCGGAATTGTTTTTCTCTTCTGCTTTTTCGGAATTTATCGCGTCATAGGAAACCCGAGCCAGATTCCCTGCCACTCGTGCACACGCTCACGTACGACCGCGATCTCGAAGAAAACGAGTCGCAGCGTACGTGTGCGTCTACATGAGCGGACCTCAAATTTACCATAAGGATGCGGGAAATTGAATTTATTAGCCATATATGGCGGAGGAAAGTCCCTTTTGGATCACCGATCATAAAAGCATGAGGGATCCGGAGTATCGCGAGTACTGGGAAGGCGAACAAGTCAGACGACGGGGAAACTTGAGAAACCCGGAATTCCCCTGTCTGACAGAGAACGACCGGCTGTGCGCGGGGGATTTTCACTGGCTATAACCAGCGACCCTAGGGGCCCAGACTACCCAGATACGGACAATGCTCGATATTACATCATATCCCCGGGCTTCGTTGTTATTACTACCAGCTTCCCTCCCTTCCATCTCCTCCTTCCATATCACCAGCTCACAGTGGTACCGTGGAGTTCCATCGCTCGCTATTGGCCCAACCCACCGTGTGAAGATTGCCAGCAGTACCAGACACGTCAAGCTTCGGGATCTATCCAACGAACTCGAATCGAAGCTGAGGAGCGATTGCACGGCCTCCGCCTACGGCCCGGCCCGTTGGATTCCGAAGCCTGTTACGAGTGGCGCCGACAACAACACGACAGCCACGGTGTCCCACCAATCCGCTAGACAAGGGACCGACCGAGGCGACGCAACTGGCAGAGGCCATAGCCCCCTCCCCGAAGGCCGAAACGCCAGATACGATCCGTCCGCACCATTTTGCACCATTGTCCCTAAAACTTGCCACAGGAGATCTCAGTTCCGACCTGGGACTCCACCCCCACTCTCCTAAAATCCTTGGCACACCCCCCTTTTTTTTTGGCATTTTTGGGCCCCCATCCCACTCCTATTAGGAAGTCGCGTTGGGCGTGAGGTTGGTATCAGAGCCGACACGTGGCGAGCTCATAAGAGAAGTGGGTAAATAAGTCGCACAGTACGATCTGGCGAACAAAGGACGGGCTAGACAGCGGAACGCACCACGACGCGATCCTATAGTACTTAGAAACCGATCGGCCGGACGACCGGCCGCTAATATGAACGCCAATCAGGCGCAAAACGTCAATGTACAGTTAGGGGGGGGCCATGTTCTCCCGCCACCCATCCGAGCTCGCGCACCCGCGACTCCACCTGATTTATATCTCTTCGACCCCGCACACCATCTGGCTGGGGCATGGCTAGCTACCTTACGTGCACAACAATATGACAACGACGAAGCTCGGATCAACATCCCCGCTAGACTGGGATGGGATGCACATCACTGGTTTAGCACTTACGCTTGGATAGATCTCCCGACCTTTGAAAGGGACTTCTTGAACAGGTTCGACTATATCCACCCTGAACAAGCCTTCTTAATGATTAAAGACCGAGTTTAGAAGCCTCTCGAATATGTCACGGAATATCGCAGTAGGTTCTATGGACTGTTCGTCAAATCTGAGAGGGACGAAAAGGTTGGGAGGATCTATTTATCGATGGGCTTCGTAGTCGGGCGATGAGGACAAAATTACGGAAGCAATTTCCCCCCATTAATCACACAATGCAACAGATTATGGATGGGGCAGAAGAAATGGAACGGAAATTCGCCGCTAACTTTCTAGAAAGTGAAGATCATGCAAAAGATGGAGACTCCTCGGAACTTGCCAGAGCGAAAGCCGAGCTGGTCGCACTCCAAAACAAATTCGAAAATATGGGTTTTGTCTCCGGTCCAGTCACTTACCTAGAGCAGGTCGTAGCCAAGAGATCGATACCTGACACGGCTTCCGGATTACCAGTTATGGTCACACCTCCGCCTCCTTTGGAGGCCCCTGGAAGGCCTGGCGAATCAAATGCGATATTAAAACTAACTCGAACACTGGTTAGCCTAATGCAAGAAAGTAAGAAAGAACAAGCACAATCCTCGGATCGAATCATTGATAAGATCGATGCGCCCCATTGCAGTCAAAGCAGCACCAATGATGCAAGGCGCAGCCCCCGCTCCAGCGGTGGGCGCGGCGACAACTGACATAAGTGTTTGTTACACATGTCATCAGCCCGGGCACATAGCACGAAACTTTCCCCACCGACTCACACAAACAAGAACCGCGCCAGCGGCCGCCGCACCGATTGCTAACGGACCTGGGTGGGTGGCCACAATGGTAGAGGAAACCGACAACGGTGCAAGCCCGTCGGGGGTCACGAAGGAAGCGGCGGAGTTCATCCCGCTCGATCAATACATATCGTTGGGATACCCGGGCCTCGGCATGATAGGGGCCATCCAGCCTGCCCCCGACGACAACGAAGTTTCAGAATGGAGGCCCTGCCCAAGGGAAATGGAATTCGGAGGACCCTCGTTCGTCACGGGAGAGATCGATGTGCTAGATATAGTTTGTGCCTTGGATCACCGCATCCCCTTGCCCATCGGACACCTGCTAACCATCCCCGAACAGGCTAATGACTGGATGCTACAGCACTGCAAGGCAACCCGAAAGCGATTTACCCTCACTAAATTGGCAGCCGCAAAAGGAAAAGCTCTCGCTAGAGACCCTAAGCCGGAGGAGCCAAGCACCTCCGAACCCGTCCGGATGGGCCTGATTCGAAAAGACGATCAATTCCTACAGATCAAATCCCTATCGTGGAGATCCGCCGAGTGTGACGTGGAAGTCTGGGGAAACCCCTACAGTGCGGTCCTTGATTCGGGAGCCGCAGTCCTGACCATCTCCCTACGGGCGGTCGAGCAGTTCGGCCGGCAGAAATACGTGATTCCTCTCGCGGAGGGCGATCACTTCGTTTCCACCGACGAAGGTAAGATCCGAGTCGCAGGGAGGATGGCGAACATCGCCTTCCGAATAGGTAAGGTCCACGCCTTAGGCGACGTAGTGGTCCTAAACGTGACCACGTACGATATCCTCGTCGGATTACTAGCCCTCACAGCCTTGTGGGCCACGCTGGATTTCGAACGACAAGCAGTCATCCTCCACAGCACTGGAGGAAAGTCGTACACCGTTTCGATGCGCCTTCCCCTTCGGACGACGTTGATGCCTGAACGACAAGGACAGGAACCCAGTGAGATCCTGCGAATGATAAGGTGGGACGAATCCATTGACGAATCCGACGTTGAATCCCCACTATCATCATCCACCTCCGAGAGTGAGGAAGATGCAGACCCTCAAATTCTCGAGCTAACACGACAAAGAGTCTGCTACCCACTTCGACAGCAAGCAACGAAAACCTTCGTTTTCACAAGGGACGTGCAGCGAACCAGAGCACTGATCATGGAAGAACCGCTGGTTCAGATATCCCAGTTGGCGGATTCTTGGGAACCCCCTCGAACCATACACGAGGCAATCACCCCATTGTTATCTAGATATTGGGATAAACAGTCTTGTAATATCTCAAGAATTCCTCCCGGCTTGTTGCTCACCATACGAAAAGAAATCCGACTGCTATAGGGGGGCGTCGAAAACTGGACTCCGGAACCCCCTGGGTTGTACGACTTCGCCCCGTTCGATATTGGACTAAAGGTCGAGAAAAAGGTCGTGGACCTTTTCCTACGGGAAGCGCTGCCAAAATTTTGTTAGTTTAAAAGAGATAGATTATATTTTGACAGGTGACGATTTTGACGATCCACTAGATTATATTTTGACATGTGACGATTTTGACGATCCACCCTGTATAGGGGAGATTCTGCCACAGGTCTAACTTCTTTTGGCACTGGCTTAGAGGTAGACTTAGACTTAGTGGGCATAAGAATCTTGAGCAAGGATGTGCTATGGATATTCCTTTCCCATACACTGATAGTTTAGCCTTGGGCATTGACCTGTCTTGTGTTACAGGTCTTTGTGGTTATTCCGATTCAGGATTTAGAGTAGATTCAGCTTGATCCCACGAGGATCATTTTCGGTTATCACTGATAACAGGTCAGTTGTCGATTCGTCGGTTTTACGATTTAACTCCAAATTCATTATTGCCAACTCAACCTAAAGACTTTAACCATGTGGTTTGAATTGTCTCATTTGGGTTTTCACCCGGACTTTATTGAATAGTTATTCAACAAAGATATTGAGTGTTTTTATTTTATGGAAGGTTGGACAAAGGTTGGAGCTTGTATGGCTAAGGCAAGGGGTATGAGTGTAAAAAATGGTTGAAGTTACCTCGTGTAGTGTGTGGGTTTTGGTTGAATCTTTGATGTGATTGCTGGTATGTTTGTGGTTCAGAGTCTAAATTTGATTGTCTGTCATCATACACATATATATATATGGCCGAGAGGAGTCTCACTGTGATTGTGAGAAGCGATCGCCCTATATTAAATAACATTTTGTATATGTACATACATATGCCTTGAGCGTTCGCGCGACCCATTGCGACCGTGCGTGAGGGATAGACAAATTATGCTTTGAAAGAGAAAGGGAGATTCACTTTTACCCTCTGCTTTTTAAAATTATTATAGTAGGACGTTGTAGTCCATGACATTCGTCCAAGTCAACCCCCTTGATCTCTCTTCAGGCCCTGGATGATGGAGTTTGCCTCCAAGGTCTTGAAAGACGACTGTCACCACAGGTATGAACCTGTGTACCACCCACTCTCCGCAAAATGCAGAAGAGGGTGTGGTGATCAACCGCCTTGGCGGTTGTCTAGCGTCCATAGATTAACCCCTCAAGTCGTGTGTCAGCCGACACTTAAGTGTCGAACACGACCCTCAAAATCTTCGAGGACTGCATGATTATAGGTACTACATAGTACGTCATCATTGCGACTGCGTGCATTGCTAGTCGATATGAGAAGGCCCTGAGACCGTGCGGTTTTATACTAAGTCTCGTGTGTGTCGCTTAACCGATTTCCATGTCGAAAGGTTATGGGTTGGATACTAAAGAGACTATGAGTGTTGTTATATTGTTTGAGAGTGTTTTTAATTTTATGTTTTAAAGATTGGTGTAAAGGGTGGTGAGTGGGATGCGTCCTAGTCGACCGACGACGAGTTGCGCTTGGGACTTCAACCCCCCAATGCGTCGATTTGCGTGGGGATCCAATAGAGGCGTAGGACCTCACGTACCCCCTATGCTACAGCGTACGAGAAAACGTCCTCGGCTGACCGACCTCTGTGATTGCAACTGATTAGCTTTCGTATTGCGGACTGGTAGCTCAGTGGGGATACGCTCACCGAAGGGAAATGACAGTTCTCACAGGTGGAGGTAAGTTGTACCTCGCGTAGGCCCTATCCTGTCGTGGGGCCTCGCGAGAGGTATGGCTGTCGCACTCGGTCAGAGCGGTTGCAGAAACTTCATTTAAGTATCATGAGTAGACCAACTCCTACGTGATGAGGTCGGGAAGGTCCCGCCCGACGCGGGACCGATGTGCTCGACAACGCGCACGGTGGTCAAGATCAAGTGGGGACGAGCGACCCCCTCCTCTGTTTTCAAATTAGTTTTATTGTTATTTGTAATTTTATAATTACTGATAATTTTGTTTTCAGGTCGGGCCCCGTAATAGTATCGGGGACGACAACTGAACCAATGGGCTTAGCTCCGTTGGTACACCTGCAAGCTGATGAAACATAGATCCAAGCTCGAGTCTATATGCAACTGAATGACCAAAATAAAATAATTTACAGTTCATTGGGCCTGAAAAACTTTATGGCGTTATTCCAAGGTTGGTGACCGTTATTTTTTTCCGCTTTAATGCTACCCACTAGTTTATTGTTGAAACTTATGTTTATGTTTGGTTAGATTCATTCCCGGCACAGTCCTAGGCAACCGGACTTCACAACCTCGAGTATATTGTGGAGGCTACATCAGTTGTGCTACTTAGATTCAGTGGTTGCTTTGACTTACCTTTCTAGTATCTCATTGTTAGCGGTAACACTGCGTTAATCAGAGAGAAAGGAAAACAGGGTGAAACATGAGGATGTGAAGTTCTTATTTGTGCCATAACCTTATTGCTTGGCGCAACATTGAGACGGTAGCTAACGTGTCAGACTTACACTATGCCCAATAGTAAATTCTCGGCATCTTCAGAACTGGTGAGGTTATTAAAAAAGAAGGTAAGAAGAAAAAAGTTTGCGGGTCGAAGAAGACAACGGGAACGAGAAAAGAAGACGGAAGAACACAATAGCATCGTAACAAGGCACCAATAGCCTAACCAACAATAGCAACCTGCTGTAAAAAAAAAAAAAAAAAAAAAAAAAAAAAAAAAAAAAAAAAAAAAAAAAAAAAAAAAAAAAAAAAACGCCAGCGCTCAGGAATAACAGCAACCTCGAGTTCACTGGGCAAGCAGACTATCCACGATAGGGCGGCAACTCAAACTTGACAACAACATGACATTGCCACAGTTAAGTAGTTATTGCCTTAGAGTGCACAACTAGTCCACTGAGTGGTCTACACGTGACGCCACATGCAGCTAGGGCGGCAACTCAAACTTGACAACAACATGACATTGCCACAGTTAAGTAGTTATTGCCTTAGAGTGCACAACTAGTCCACTGAGTGGTCTACACGTGACGCCACATGCAGCTAGGGCGGCAACTCAAACTTGACAACAACATGACATTGTCACAGTTAAGTAGTTATTGCCTTAGAGTGCACAACTAGTCCACTGAGTGGTCTACACATGACGCCACATGCAGCAAGACAACACGACCCATACTTTAATGATAACATGGGTGGTTTTGACAACAAAAGTCAATAATAGTGCTCCCTCCTGCCCACTCAACTGGTAGGGACAACAAGCAATACACATAAAGGCACAACAACGTCGAGCGAGCACTCTGCCTCAGACACTTCATCGGGTCCTTCAATCAATTGGAACACTAACTATGACGTAATTTTAGTGGGCTGATAACTCACGTTGCCCATGTACTCAACGTTTTCCTGCATCCCTCCTCAGATGTGTATCTCAAGCGAAGACCACGTTCTCAACATAATACATAGAGACGTCAGGGCTTATACCCCGCCAAGTTATACCAACAGCAACATGGCCGACTGTAGTGACCCGATCGTTCATTCCCCTACTACCCCTCTTAGTATTTGTCTCCCCCCCCTCATTCTCGCTTACCTCAACAAGTTGTAGTCCTACCTACTTTTCTAACTAACAATATCCCACAACTCACTCCCACTTCGAGTCCTCTACTGCCTGTGCGATCAAAGTTGCGGTCGTCAATAGTATTAGCCAGAAATGTCGCTTCACCCACTAAGAACAATCATGCAACAATTTTCGTTAACCAAGCTAGTCACAATGTGTCATCTCCTCTCCACTCTCGTTTCCCCTCTTTCTCAATATATGCACGTTCGGTGCCCCTTACCTTCTAATGCACATGACCCAAGTCCCCAACCAGGTTCATTTATACTGAAAAATAACAAAGCCCAACAACGATGATGGTGGCCACAACTAGAAGAAGGCTAAGGTCACAACTGTGAATGCCAATGTTATTATGAACATCACATTGAGGAAACAAGCACTGTTGGAAAACACACCAACTACAAAATTGATAACTACAATGACGATCACGGACACCGCGGCCAGGAGTGGAATGACAAGTAGCTCTCGAATCTTGATCACGACCATGACCAACCGCTTGGTCAGCAGCAACCAAACGAAAGTGACGACAACGTTGACGGAGACGACGATCACTAGGATGAAGGCAATACCTTGAAGCAAGAGTTCCAAAGACACCTGCGATCCCACGTACCAAAAACAACGAGTATTGTTAATAGCATCACGGAGGGAAAGCCACGATTTCGAGCGCCATTGCACGATCAGTACCACATGGAAATGCAATTCGATGAAAAACACGACAATTAGCACGGTCATGGCATTGTGCACAACTAAGTCCATGCTCCACTAATCACTAAATGTAGAAAATGAGGATATTATTTTTTGCTAGAGCATGGGAAGATACACTGCCATATTGTCACATATTCTTACCTCCACATCTCCTATGCATGTAGTGTGGCCTTCTGTTCAGGCCATTTACCCCTTATCTCGTCACAACTTCCTCCTGCTTTGCATCAACTTGAAGCATGCTCTCCTCCATCGAAACACACCTATCCGCTAGCATTGTCCCGATACTCGTTTAGAGAACAAACAAAGCAACCAAGAGTGCGCATGTGGCCATATGATACGTTAGGTAAGCGATTTGGGCCCCTTCCCGCCAATCTTCTTTCCTCTCCGATCTGACCTTCTCTCTCATCTTCTCCTTGTTCATCACCTCCGTCATCCGCTTCTCCAATCGCTTCACCATGTCTACTATCTTTCTCTCTCATGCGCGCAGATATATGTGCTACTGTTTCTTCATGTGTCGCCCACTATTCACCAGATGTGCAAGATAAGAATGAATCTTTCTCTCACACAGGGAAAATATACTATGTTGTTGCCTCTCGTTATAGGCACGCCCACTACTTGGCCAAAGAAAAAATAAAATAAACCCCTTCTTAGGGTACGGTCATATGCACCATATTAGAGCAGTTCCGTCAAAGATTTTTCACGATAAAGACGAGTCAGATATCTGTTTGACGAAGACGAGGATTATGAAGAGGGTCACAATAATAACGATGCCGACCACGATGATGAGTTCCAACGCCACATCGGGCAAACCCACAACTACGAGGACCAGGTAAATATATGAAAATTAATATTTTGTTAGAGGATAGGAAGATGCATCGCCATAATGCAATCGGATTCGTTTGCCGCCAGGTAAGCCTCGCTCGCAATTCCCTTGCTGGTTTTTTTTTCCATCCTCAACCTCTCATTTCCCTCTTACGTTTTCTCATTGCATTCCTCGAACCCCTCCTCCCTATTTTTCTCTATATTCACCTTCTCACTATCTTCACTAAAACGTACCACTGCACGTAACGCTTCTTATTTCCACTGTCAGCTTCTTCCCTTCTCGCGCAAACTCTAACCACCATACCACCAATTCCACGCTCGTATCATGAAATTTGGTATTACCATTCAACTCACAGGAGACAAAAATCTCAATTTTGCATCTTAACTTGTAAGACTGTTGCTTCTAGTTAATCCATAAGGAGGTCGTCGTTATGACCATGATTTTCATATCGATGTTATCAACGTAGTTAGTCCTAGTACTGTCGTTGTTGCAGAGCGCTGTTGTTTTTCACAGTAGGTTGTGGTTGCAAGGTACGACTGGGATTGCTACTTAGATAACCATATTTCCGGCAACAACAACTGTGGTCTCGAGGTGTTGCTATTTCTCTTTTTCAGAGGCTGCAACTGCAAGCAGTGGGCAGGAGGTGGCGGTTACCGTTGTGAATTTGCGGCAATATTTGTGACTCAAACTTCGAACTTTGCGATTGACCGCCATTGCGGGACCTTGAGGATTTAAAAGCACTGATTCCCTCTCCATGCGAATCTGAGTGGCCCCTTTTTGTACCTTGAGAATGCTCTCTTTCTGCCTTTCTTACTTTTATTTTATACCAAAGGTTTAGGAAAAGAAGTCGGTCGTTGGGATTGCAACCCACAAGACCGTATCAAGGCCATGTGGGAGGTCAACCTACTGATTGCGAAACTCTATCGGGATTCATACGGGACCCTAGAGACAGGAATGTTAAGTATGAGATAGGCCGACGTGATTCCCCTACAACCCCTTAGGCCCTTATTGTGTTATTCCCTACTATGTTTTCACTCGTTCGATCGGTCTGCATATATTTTTGAATTTTCTTCAAAATTTTATTGGATTGAGGGAATCAACTATGCTTGTTGTAATTTATCAACTTAAACATAAACTACCCATTGTTTGCTTTTGTTGGTTTAAAGGGGTTTGGATAGGATGTCGTAATGATTGACCCAGTCGCTTAGTTGTCCTGGACCAGTTGTTTGCCTTATGAAAAGTTCGGGTTTATCATCGTGCGATACAAGTGTAGGTGAGTGCTAACAAATGGTCTGCCTAATGAAAAGGCATGAGTGAGATAATTACAGGTGGGTGCTAACAATTGGTCTGCGTGATGAAAAGGCTCATGAGACAAGTCTAGGTGAATGCTAATTGGTTTGCCTCATGGTTGTAACATAAGTCGAGGTGAGTGTTAATCAGTTGTTTGCCTGATTAAATGGTCATACTTGTCTCCTTGTGAAAGGTAAGTGCTAATTAGTTGTTTGTTCGGTTAAAAGACCACACTTATCTCCTTGTAAGACAAGTCGAGGTGAGTGTTAATCAATCGTTTGCCTAGTAAAAAGGCCAGACTTTTCTTATTGAGTGCTAACAGTTGGTCTGTCTGATGAGAAAAAAACATACTTGTGTCTTGGTGAGACAAGTTTAGGTGAATAAAAATGATCAAACTTGTCTCACAAAGAGACAAGTCTAGGTGAGTGCTAACAGTTGGTCTGCTTGATGAAAAAACCAGACTTGTCTTGTCTCCTTGCGAGACAAGTCTGGTCTAGGTGGTTGCTAATTAGTCATTTATCTGATGAAAACGTCAAACGTATCCCCTTATGAGACAAAGGTGGGTGTTAATTGATCTGCTTTATGAAAACGGTCAAACTTGACAAGTCTAGGTGAGTACTAAACAATTGTCTCTTTGTGAGGCAGTCTAGGTGAATGCTTGATTTTTCAGTATGCGTTTGAATGAGGACAATTTGCCAAAGTATAATTCACTTCTAAATAAGATACAGGGTCCTTGCTTAGAAAAATGGGTTTGATCATGACAAAGTATAAGATGAAAGTTTTTGTTAAAATAAATCATTGATTTTGATGTCTTAGTGGATATTTGTCTTGTTTTCCCCCATGCCATGCACGCCGACAATGCATTTGTCATTTATGCTTTAATAGAGTAGTCTGCTAATGCTCTCCTTGCGTTTGAGCTGCATGCATGTTGCTGTCATTTGTTTGTATTTGGATTTAAAAATATATATATGTTTGTTTTGATTAGGTCTTGACATACTTATGAGTTAGTATAAATCTTAGTAGCTTTCTTCTCTCTAGGGAGAATGTTGTCAAAAAATTTACTAAATCTAGTCAAAATATTGAAAGTTTTTAGGGTAGGGTCAATTGGGTTCCTTCTTTGACTCAATATAATTTTTTTGGACCTCCCTTGTTGGGGGAGGTGTTGCCAAAATTTTCACTAAATCAAAGGAGTTAGTTTACTTTTAGGTTGTCTCTTTCAGTTTTCAATTTACTTTTAGGTTGTCTCTTTCGGTTTTCAATTTACTTTTAGGTTGTTTATTTTTTTTCAGTTTACTTTTAGGTTATATTTTTCAGTTTTCTTCTCCAAATCTGGGTCAGTGAAACTTATGGAAGCACCCTACCCTAGGGCAGATGCTGCCAAAGTTTTTACTAAATCCAAGGAGTTAGCAAAATTTCAGTCCGGGTCTTGGGTAAATTTTATTTTTTAACCTATGCGTGAAAAAATATTCGGGGAGACAATTTTTTTAAGGAGATGCTGCCCTAATTTCGACTAAGTTTGGATGATCAATAAAGTTGATGTTGTTAGTAGATCACAGTGCGGTACAAAGTCGACCGCTATTTAATTCTATAAGATATCAGTGTTTCCATCATGGGCGCAGGATACCTTCGGTGCGAGAATGTTATAAAAAAATAGATTAAATTTACAGAATTGATCAAAATATTGGGAGTTTGTGGGGTAGAGTCAATTGGGTTCCTTCATTGACTCAATAAAAAATTTAGGAACCTCCCTCGCTGGAGTAGGTGCTGTCGGAATTTCCACTAAATCAAAGGAGTTAATTTTCTTTTGGGTTGTCTCTTTTAGTTTTCAATTTACTCTTAGGCTGTCTTTTTTTTCCAGTTTGCTCTTAGGCTGTCTCTTTTAGTTTTCTCTTCAAATCAAGGTCGGTAAAACTTATGGAAGCACACTACCCTAGGGGAGATGCTGCCATATGTTTTACTAAATCCGATGAGTTAGTGAAATTTTAGTCCGGGTGTTTGGATAAATTTTATTTCTTGACCTATGTATGAAAAAAAAATTAGGGAGACGATTTTCAAGAGGAGATCCTGCCCAAATTTCTATTAGTTGGAACAATCAGTGAAGTTGATGTTATTTGTGGATCACATTGCGGTAAAAAGTCGACCTCCGTTTAAGTCTATAAGGTATAAGTGTTTTGACCATGATTTCAGGTACCTTCGGTGCGCAAGTGTTATTGTAATACTAAGGGGATCAAAGGGAGACTTCAAATTTCACTATCGATTGGTAGCAGTTCGGTTCGTGCTTCAACCTTCACCTACCACTATACCTGCGCCCAGATGCCAGTGACCCTGTAGACGAATGACATTCCATTGATAATAATTTTCCAAAATTTTTAACATTTTTCTAAAAGGGCATGAAGAAATTGTGTAAATTGGGGTGGAAAAGGGTGTGTCATTCTTGAATAGGGATCGTAAAAGGGCGTGTGGGACATGGTCGGCTAACAAAGGGGTTGACCACGTTAGCGGCTTTGGCGTATGAATTTTGTTGGGTTTCATGTGTGTGCAAATATGTATCGGAACAAGGATTTGTTCCTTGAATGAGAATGATATGGATGGGTGAATGCAGGGTGTAGAAGACAAGATCCCGATGTGGGTGGGTGAACACAAGAAAAAAGAGTTAAGCGCGAATCTTGAGTCCAATCCCCAACCGAGTTAGGACCCAACTAGAATGAGGTGACCCACCCTCTAGCCTGCCCTTAACCCTTTTTTATATTTTCCGCAAGGTAAGTAAGAGCGAACCTGTTTGGAAGGTGGTTACTATTTAAATTGTTGGTTTGTCTGATGAAAAAAACAAACTTGTGTCTTTGTGAGACAAGTTTAGGTGAGTGCTAATAGTTCGTTTGCCTAATAAAATGACCACACTTGAGACAAGTCTAGGTGAGTGCTAATAGTTGCTTTGCTTGATGAAAAGGCCAGACTTGTCTTGTCTCCTTGCGAGACAAGTCTGGTCCAGGTGGTTGTTAATTAGTCGTTTATCTGATGAAAACGCCAAACGTATCCCCTTGTGAGACAAAGGTGGGTGTTAATAGGTCTGCCTTATGAAAACGGGTTAACTTGACAAGTCTAGGTGAGTACTAAACAATTGTTTGCCTGATGAAAAGGTCAGGTCTGTCTCCTTGTGAGACAAGTTTTGGTGAATGCTAACATTGACTTGCCTGTTGAAAAAACCAAGATAATCTCTTTGTGAGGCAGTCTAGGTGAATGTTTGATTTTTCAATATGCGCCTGAATGAGAACAATTTGCCAAACTAAAATTCGCTTCTAAATAAGATACAGGGTCCTTGCTTAGAAAAATGGGTTTGATCATAACAAAGTATAAGATGAAAGTTTTTGTTGAAATAAATCATTGGTTTGGATGTCTTAGTGGATATTTGCCTTGTTTTACCCGCATGCCGACAATGCATCTGGTTTTGCTCACCTGCTTTGTCATTTATGCTTTCATATAGTAGTCTGTTAATGCTCTCCTTGCGTTTGAGTTACATGCATGTAGCTGTCATTTGTCTGTCTTTGGATTTAAAAATACATATATGTTTGTTTTGATTAGGTCTTGACATACTTATGAGCTAGTACAAATCTTAGTAGCTTCCTTCTCTCTAGGGAGAATGTTGTCAAAAAATTTACTAAATTTAGTCAAAATATTGAGAGTTTGTAAGGTAGAGTCAATTGGGTTCTTTTTTTGACTCGATATAAATTTTATGGACCTCTCTTACTGGGGAAGGTGTTGCCAAAATTTCACTAAATCAAATGAGTCAGTTTACTTTTAGGTTGTCTTTTTTAGTTTTCAATTTACTTTTAGGTTGTCTCTTTTAGTTTTTAATTTACTTTTAGGTTGTTTCTGTTTTTTTAGTTTACTTTTAGGTTATCTCTTTCAGTTTTCTCTCAAAAGATGGGTTAGTAAAACTTATGGAAGCACCCTACCCTAGGGGAGATGCTGCTAAGTTTTTACTAAATCCAAGGAGTTAGTGAAATTTCAGTCCGGGTCTTAGGATAAATTTTATTTTTTAACCTATGCGTGAAAATAAATTCGGGGAGACAATTTTTTAAAGGAGATGCTGCCCAAATTTTTACTAGTTAGAACGATCAATAAAGTTGATGTTATTAGTAGATCACAGTGCGGTACAAAGTTGACCGCTCTTTAATTTTATAAGGTATCAGTGTTTCCAGCATGGGCGCAGGATACCTTCGGTATGAGAATGTTATAAAAAAAAATACTAAATTTACAGAATTTGTCAAAATATTGAGAGTTTGTGGGGTAAAGTCAATTGGGTTCCTTCGTTGACTCAATATAAATTTTAGGAACCTCTCTCCCTGGAGGAGGTGCTGTCAAAATTTTCACTAAATCAAAAGAGTTAATTTACTTTTGGGTTGTCTCTTTTAGTTTTCAATTTATTTTTAGATTGTATTTTTTTTCTAGTTTGTTTTTAGGTTGTCTTTTTTAGTTTTCTCTTTAAATCAGGGTTAGTAAAACTTATGGAAGCACACTACCCTAGGGAAGATGTTGCCAAATGTTTTACTAAATCCGATGAGTTAGTGAAATTTCAGTCCGGGTCTTTGGATAAATTTTATTTCTTGACCTATGTGTGAAAAGAAATTTGGGGAGACGATTTTCTAGAGGAGATCCTGCCCAAATTTATACTAGTTTGAACAATCAGTGAAGTTGATGTTATTAGTAAATCATAGTGTGGTATAAAGTCGACCTCCGTTTAAGTCTATTAGGTATCAGTGTTTTGGGCATGGTTTAAGGATACCTTCGGTGCGCAAGTGTTATTGTAATACTAAGGGGATCAAAGAGAGACTCCAAATTTCACAATCGATTGATAGCAGTTCGGTTTGTGACTCAACCTTCACCTACCACGATATCTGCGCCCATATGTAAGTGACCCCGTAGACGAATGACATTCCCGTGATAATAATTTTCCAAAATTTTTAATATTTTTCTGAATGGGCATGAAGGAATTGTGTAAATTGGGGTGCAAAACGGTGTGTCATTTTGGAATGGGGATCGTAAGAGGTCGTGTGGGACATGGTCGGCTAACAAAGGGGTTGACCACGTTAGTGGCTTTAGCGTATAAGTTTTGTTGGGTTTCATGTGTGTGTAAATATGTATCGGAACAAGGATTTGTTCCTTGAATAAGAATGATATAGATGGGTGAATGCAGGGTGTAGAAGACAAGATTCCGATGTGGGTGGGTGAATGCAAGGAAAAAAAGTTAAGCGTGAATCTTGAGCCAAATCCCCAACCGGGTTAGGACCCAATTGGAATGAGGCGACCCATCCTCTCGCCTGCCCTTAACCCTTTTTTATATTTTTTGCAAGGTACGTACGAGCGAACTTGTTTGGAAGGGGGATACTATTTAAATTGTTGGTTTGTCGGATGAAAAAAACATTCTTGTGATTTTGTGAGACAAGCTTAGGACAGTGCTAATAGTTCGTTTGCTTAATAAAATAACCAGACTTGGTGAGTGCTAACAGTTGGTTTGCTTGATGAAAAGGTCAGACTTGGCTTGTCTCTTTGCGAGACAAGTCTGGTCTAGGTGGTTGCTAATTAGTCGTTTATATGATGAAAACGCCAAACGTATCCCCTTGTGAGACAAATATGGGTGTTAATTGGTCTGCCTTATGAAAACGGTTAAACTTGACAAGTCTAGGTGATTACTAAACAATTGTTTGCCTGATGAAAATGTCAGGTTTGTCTCCTTGTGAGACAACTCTTGGTGAATGCTAATATTGGCTTGCCTGTTGAAAAAACCAAGATAGTCTCTTTGTGAGGCAGTCTAGGTGAATGTTTGATTTTTCAGTATGCGCTTGAATGAGGACAATTTGCCAAAATAAAATTCGCTTATAAATAAGATACAAGGTCCTTGCTAAAAAAAATGGGTTTGATCATGACAAAGTATAAGATGAAAGTTTTTGTTCAAATAAATCATTGATTTTAATGCCTAAGTTGATATTTGCATTGTTTTACCCACATGCCATGCATGCCGACAATGCATCTGGTTTTGCTCACCTGCTTTGTCATTTATGCTTTAATATAGTAGCGTAGAGTCAATTGGGTTCCTTTTTTGACTCAATATAAATTTTGTGGACCTCCCTCACTGGGGGAGGTGTTGCCAAAATTTCACGAAATCAAAGGAGTAAGTTTACTTTTAGGTTGTCTCTTTCAATTTTCAATTTACTTTTAGGTTGTCTCTTTCGGTTTTCAATTTACTTGTAGGTTGTTTCTGTTTTTTTAGTTTACTTTTAGGTTATCTCTTTCAGTTTTCTCTCAAAATTTGAGTCAGTTAAACTTATGGAAGCACCCTACCCTAGGGGAGATGCTGCCAAGTTCTTACTAAATCCAAGGAGTTAGTAAAATTTCAGTCATGGTCTTAGGATAAAATTTATTTTTTAACCTATGCGTGAAAATAAATTCGGGGAGACAATTTTTTAAAGGAGATGCTGCCCTAATTTTTACTAGTTGAAACGATCAATAAAGTTGATGTTATTAGTAGATCACAGTGCGGTACAAAGTCGACCGCTATTTAATTCTATAAGGTATCAGTGTTTCCAGCATGGGCACAGGATACCTTTGATGCGAGAATGTTATCAAAATTTTGACAAAATTTACAGAATTAATTAAAATATTGGGAGTTTGTGGGGTAGAGTCAATTGGGTTCCTTCGTTGACTCAATATAAATTTTAGGAACCTCCCTCGCTGGAGTAGGTGTTGTCAGAATTTTCACTAAATTAAAGGAGTTAATTTTATTTTGGGTTGTCTTTTTTAATTTTCAATTTACTTTTAGGTTGCCTTTTTTTTCCAGTTTGCTTTTAGGTTGTCTCTTTTAGTTTTCTCTTCGAATCAGGGGCGGTAAAACTTATGGGAGCACACTACCCTAAGGGAGATGCTGCCAGATGTTTTACTAAATCCGATGAGTTAGTGAAATTTTAGTCCGGGTGTTTGGATAAATTTTATTTATTGACCTATGTGTGAAAAGAAATTTGGGGAGACGATTTTTTAGAGGAGATCCTGCCCAAATTTCTATTAGTTGGAACAATCGATGAAGTTGATGTTATTAGTAGATCATGTGCGGTATAAAGTCGACCTCTGTTTAAGTCTATAAGGTATCAGTGTTTTGGCCATAGTTTCATGTAGCTTTGGTGCACAAGTGTTATTGTAATACTAAGGGGATCAAAGGGAGACCTCAAATTTCACAATCGATTGATAGCAGTTCGGTTTGTGACTCAACCTTCACCTACCACGATACATGCACCCATATGTAAGTGACCCCGTAGACGAATGTCATTCCCTTGATAATAATTTTCCAAAATTTTTAACATTTTTCTGAATGGGCATGAAGAAATTGTGTAAATTAGGGTGGAAAAGGGTGTGTCATTCTTGAATCGGGATCGTAAGAGGGCGTGTAAGACATGGTCAGCTAACAAAGGGGTTGACCACGTTAGTGGCTTTGGCGTGTGAATTTGGTTCGGTTTCATGTGTGTGCAAATATGTATCGGAACAAGGATTTGCTCCTTGAATGAGAGTGATATGGATGGGTGAATGGAGGGTGTAAACGACAAGATCTTGATGTGGGTGGGTGAATGCAAGGAAAAAGAGTTAAGCGCGAACCTTGAGACCGATCTCCAACTGGAATGAGGCTACCCACCCTCTAGCCTGCCCTTAACCTTTTTTTATATTTTATGCAAGGTAAGTACGAGCGAACCTGTTTGAAACGGGGTTACTATTTAAATTGTTGGTCGGACTTTGGTCTCGAACATGTAAAGTGAGGTTTTGTCAATAACATTTCTGGTTTTTGCCCCACACATAAAGGTTTTCCCTATGTGTTGGACATTTACTAATTACCCATCATCACGTCCTGCCTAAGGGGGAGAGACACTACAGAGGTTGAACAACTCATGCTTCGGTCGTTCTATGTCGGATGCACCCTTCACGGTACTTCGTATTCGACATTTGTGTCGTGGGCGACCCTGGAAGGTCCTCTCTGCGTGACCCTGCGTTCGACACCATTGTTTTTTTTCACACTTTTCCCCTCGCATCCGCTTAAACAAAAATAAGTCATTTTCGAAGGAAAAAAAAAAGTTATTCCACCGTATTTGATGCAACGACATAGAGAGAAAGAAGGTGGTGACCGTGTGTACCACAATGTTGTTACTTATTGGATTCGAGGTCGTTGTTATGCAACAACATTGTATGTGAGACAAGGAGATATATCATATGAGAAAGAGACGAAAAAAACAAATCTCTCACATGAGCAACAATGGGCATCGAGGAGGAAGAAAAAGATCATGTGAAAGGGAGAGCGAGTGAAGGAGAGGGATAGTGTGTTTATTTCATAGTACCTAACCTCCTTTTGTTTTTTCTCTCTCTCAATCACACGCACACACACACACATACAAACACATACACACATATACGCACACACTCTAATATGCAACCCACCCAAAAGAGTCAACGCAACAGCCACAATAAGACAAACAACTTATTTTATTTATCTATGCGTCTTCGGTCTTCGCGTTCGTTGGCTCGTTAGAGTCATCTAGAAAGGACTCACTATGTTCACTATCTCAAATTCCAACGAATTGCAAACTTTGGATAGCCCGAGACTTGGGAATCCACATGACATTTTCCATTGCATTTCAAAAGTTAACAAAGCAAAAAAAAAAAAAAAAAAAAAAAAGTGAAATCGTTCTATGTGGTATTTTACTATTCAATGCTCTCTCTCTCTCTCTCTCTCTCTCTCTCTCTCTCTTTTTGGGATAATCAAGCATATGCTATCACCTAGATATGTTGTGGTAATTGGTCATTCACCCTTAGACGGGTATCTACTAATTCATATTTGTATTGGGCATGACCAAGCGATGATGTGAAGACAAGGTTGAGGGGACCGTACCTGGTTATGGAAAAATGGTGATACATGCATTTTTTTAATAACTGTTAGTAGACATTGTGAGGCAAAGGAGGTTTAGTGAGGGGGGGAGGAATGACGAGCATCGTGTTGTCGTGCTGACAATATATGTGGTGGAAAAGGCAAGGGTATGACAAATATATATTGACGATGCGAATTATGTGGAATCCCGATATGATGAGGTTCATCTATTGTTTTAAGCTAAGGAGCAACGTTTCCATAATTGTTAATGAGCGTTGTGTGATTGAGGGAGGGGGAAGGGTTTGAGTGAAGGAAGGATGATGGGGTGGATGAGCACGCGATCGTGTTGGCAACATGTATGGCGAAGGGGGATGGGGTATAATCGAAATGTGGTGCAAAAGGGGGGAGGGATGTGATTTCACCCTCTATATGTGGCAAAGGGTGCAAATGAAAATTATAATGTAAAATCTGTATTTGAAGAGGGAGGTTGACTTGTTTCTTACTTATTTATTAAATTGTGGCTAAACTTTGTGTGAGATTTCAAACTTGTGTTGAGAATAGAGGTGGGATATTTTTTCTCTATCTATGGAGAGATATTTAAATATTTCATCTCTAGTTACTTTGTACCTTCTTTATTGTTTTCCGCTATTTTTGTTCGCAAGTTGGACCTCGAGCAAGTTTGATAGCAATATATGTAAACAAGTATGTCTCATCAACACAAAGTATGTATTGATGTGGCGGTAAAACGGCACACTCAACGTGGTCTGCAAACTTATAATGAGATTATTATTTCATATAATATATTGTTAAGCTCTTGCAATGCCTATCTATTTTATTCAAAACGTTTCTCACTGCTCTCTGCTCAATTTCAACATCTGTTTTAAATCTTTAATGTTCGGAGGAGAGGTAAAACAGTTTTTATAGTACATGTTGGGGAGGCATGAGTCTTGTGTTTTGATATTAGTGGAAAATTTGATTGCTCATCTTATTCAACAGGTTCCTCGCTACTCCCTGCTTAATTAAAATTTATACTTCGCATCTTCAGTGTTCAGAGGAGTGACAAAATACTCTATATAATACATGTTGGGGGGAGGGGGGGGGGGGTCTTATGTTTTAATATTAATGGGAAGGTTTAAAGTAATTCTTACAAATATCAAAACATAAAACTTTGGTCTCCCCCACACGTGTTATTCATGATGTAGCTATAGCAATATAGACCTCTTTGTAACTCCTCTGTTTAAAAGTTTTTTTTTTTATTCGTGATTGTGATTGTTCACTTCCCTAACGATGTTATATATGCGAATGCGACACATGTTGTAAAAGAAAGACCAAGGCAGATGACAATAACAGAGGATGATAATTGAAAAATATAAAGAACATAAATAATTATCAAACTTGTATGCGTGTTACAAGAAAAATGACTACAGTTGGGATCCATATAGTAAAATGTACCTTCGTCTTTGTTATCCATTTTATTTTTTATAAGGACTTGTTTTTCCCGATTGTACCTTCATTGATACGTTATTTTCCCCATTGAAAAAAAAATATTGCAACAAAATTGAATCGCACAAACACAATGAAACAAACTTTTGCTATGCATATTATTATACAAATAAGCATGCCCTCGTTTCTGCCACATCCACTGTAACAAAGTGAAACTTTGTCTATTTTGAATAACAAATCCGTCGTCTACAGTTTTGTTAGTCATTGTTTGTAACTGCAATAAATCATGTTATTTACTTTATTTAAACCAAATAATAAAATAACAACGTACATACATTTATTTTGTTTGTTTAAAGATTATGACTATAAAGTGACTAAACTATACGTCTTTTGGAAACTTCAATAATAATTGCAATGAAGAGGTGCTGTGAGGTGCATAAAAACATTACAACACACATACATCTATTTCGTCTGCTTAAAGACTATGGCTAAAAAAATGTTTGAATTGACAATCTTTCATAAATTTAAATCGTAATTGCAATTTGAATAAAGAGAAGGGTGAGACACGGTGAGGGTTGGTGTACCCCCCCTCTCTGCCATAATTGTTCATATATAATAGACACTATAGTTGAACTGAACAGGTCTTTTGAAAAATTTGACAATTAATGTAATGAAGAGGGGATAAGGTGCGGGAACTCTTTACCATCATTTTTTATACATAATAGTTACACATGTATATAAAGCACCGTGTATTCATATATAATTTATTTGTGCTTGTTCATACATAAGAGCTGCAAAAAACTCAACCTACACTCTTGGGTTAAAATATGTAAAAACACCATGCCATAAATTATTGTACATAATAAAAGACACAAGAATATGCATTTACACAAAGTTTGTGTTTGTCCAAGTACTTCAACCCATACATATTGTCAACCTTTCCAAATACATTTTTTGTTGAAAAATGAAAACTCATATACATCTGTATCCCCTGCGTAAAAAGTATAGTTAAAAAAAAATAGTTAAAAAAAAAATATTTAACCCCTCTTGTTTTTTTTTTTAACTTCAACCTTGGTTGAAACCATCATTTTTCGTACATAATAAAATATATAACTACATATAAGCTTCGACTGTAAAAATAATTATACATTCCGCCATCATCTTCCTTGCAAAATGAAAAACATAATAGCATATAGTTTTTTATTGAAAAATTTGAAAAAATGATAACACACCTTGCCATCGTTTTTCATACAAAATAGATGAACCATTCGTATGTTTTTGTCAAGGCTAAACCGCTCGTGTCTTATGAAAATTTCAGCACTGATTACGATGAGGGGAGGTCATGCACTGCCTCCATGCCATGACGTTCCGTACAATGAAGGTTGTCATAGCATATAAAATATAAAATGACAACATGCATTTATTTATCCTCAATAAAGATCGCCACTCATAAAATGGTAAAACTGCCCTTAGCTACTACGAACTTTAATAGTCGATGCGATACAATATGCCCCCTTCAATACACATAGTAATAACACTTACTCGTCCACTTTTTACTGAACATCTACACTTTGCTCGACTCTCCGTCTCATTTCAATACCATTTGTTTATTTATTTTATTTTATTTTTCTCTTTCTGATACTCTATATATATATTTTTTCCTTCTAAACATAACGAACTTGAGATATCACCACCGGGGGGACTGACATAGCTTTGTTTGTTCGGCACACAAGTAGCATTCACGAGGTTTTGGGTTCAATCCCTACGAACCACCTGGTGCACATTTGGTGCCAACCAGCTTAGATAGTTGGGTTGCTCCCCCTGGGCGGCAACAAGGGTGTGAGTGTATTGTCATATTCACTATACACTAAAAAAAGCATAACTGTGCTTGACTGTTTCATAGAACTTTCAGCGACTCACCAGGAGTGTGTGTGTGGGTTGTGTATGGTGAGTGGGAGAGTGTTGGCCTTTGACACTGCTGCTACTGCTACTCTATGGGGGTGGAGGAAGATGAAAAGGGAGGTGTGCAAAAGGGAGGCGTACAAATGCTCGGTCTTTGTGTTAGCTGGCCCCCCACCACCAGCGGCCCCAACCCTGCACCCTAAACTACTGGGGCAAGGGGCAACATGCAATCCCTTCACTGCAAGGTAGCTATGCTTGCAGGGCCCCCCCTCTATAGCCTTAAGAGTAGTGGTAAGTAGGTAGTGAAAGGTGAAGGAGAAGAGAGCAAGAAGAGAGATATCATCGCCTTTTTTCTTTTTTTATCATTTCATGGCTGTACCAAGTCTGCCACGCCACGCCATCCCCCCCCAAAAAAAAATCCCYCCCCCCCCCCCAAAAAAAAAGGTTTGCCACGCCCGTGGGTTTTTAATTAATGGGCCCGCATGCGCCGATGAGGTATCAGATGGCAAACACTGGTTTGTGCTCCAGACCAAATCTGAACACCCACGGGTAGGATTTGGGCCTTGCCGCGCGGCGCCTGACCTTTTTTTCCCTCGGCGTTGGCGGTCACACCACAGGGGCTACGAGCGCGCGCCCTCGCGGTATGTCAGTGCCCCCGCCCTTACAAATTCTGCAAAAGCGAGGACGACATTCTTCAACAGTCGTGAATTAGGGTGAGAGGTTGGGCGTAGGGCGGTCACCCCTGTGGGCGGCAGCGGGTTAGTAGCTTCAAGTACTGAACGCGCATCGGTCGGGTCCTCTTTGGTCGGCAAAGGCGCAAGCAAAATGAAGGTGAGCGCACGCTGTCACCATCTCCTCAACTTCATGTCCGTTTCTCCTCCACGAACGCCTATTGTCTCCGTCGTCCACAGGACTTCATCGGCTTTGTCCCCTTCCGCGTCTGTTTGCTTCCCTTTTTCTCCGGCAATCTTGTTGCTTCATAGCGATGTCTCCTTTTCCATTCGACTCTCTGCACCCTGCTATACAATGAAGGAGAGGTGGGATTTAGTGACTCAGGATTTATGTTGTATTGATGCGAAATTGATGCGTGGTTTGTTGTTGACATTGAAGTACTAGGTATAGTTGGGCATTTTGGTTAAGAAGAGTGATGCTAATGTTTAGGGCTTTGTTCCTTGTGTTTGCCTGTGGATCTGTGCTGTGATGCGTCTGTGATGGGGGTTGTTCACTTGTGTATTTGCCGCCATTGGCCGCCACGCAGCTCAACATTGCCAACCCCACCACTGGGTGCCAGAAGAAGGTGGAAATCGATGACGACCAGAAACTGTGAGTGATCTGAAAACTGATGTTCCCTAATTTCTGAGCACACACACCCATCAATAAAGATTAAAGAAGAAGAAGAAGGCGGTGATGAAGAAGAGAATAATAAACTGACGCGTTTTTCGTGTCATTTTTTGTCCCGCTTCATCTTCTTCTCTTGATTCTTCTTCTTCTCATTGGCTTGGTCGGAAAGTCTGGTGGTGCCGCAAAGCGGATCTGGGGAGAAGCCCCCTGAGGAGTGCCAGGAGCGCAGCCTGGCCGAAACGCGTCGGGGAGATTGCGTGTTTTTTCTGAGAGTTGTACATCGAGAAAAAATGTAAGCCTGTTGATGCGTGTACGAGAAGCCGTCTATGGCCACTGTTTTCACTATTCTTCTTCTCTAGGTCTTGCGTAACGTGGTCTACAGCATAGGAGGACAAGGCCGTTTTGCACGCGTCATTTCCCCCCCTTTCCATCGTCTTCTTCTTCTTCTTTTTTCTTCTTCTTGACAAGTAGGAGGGTGCCGTAAGTCGGATCCGAGGAGAAGGCCCGTGATGAGTGCCAGGTGCGCTTCCTGGCTGAAACGTGCGTAGGGCAATGAGCGCGTTTCTTCTGAGCTCAGTGCGTGCGGTTGAGCATGGAAATTTCTGTTGAAGCATGCACGAAAGACGGTCTATGGCCTCTGTTTATCACTATTCTTCTTCTTCTCGAGGTCCACTAACGTGGGATTCTGTAGAAGAGGTGGGCAAGGCTGTATGGGGCCTGCATGTTTGGTGGAAGGATAGTCGGTGGACGTAAGGCGTGGTTGTGTCTGAAGGCGCCTCGGGATGATCGGACCGTAGCCGATTGAAATGTGCGTCGTCGGGGAATATGCGCGTGAGATGAGACATGTATGCGCGGCTATGTATTGAAAACCTTTTGAAGCGTGTACGAAAGGCTTGCCCCTGTATCTTATTATTGACTATAGGCGTTTTCTTCGCCTTTCGACGGTTATCGGTCGGGTGAGTAGAATGGAGTTGGTTTGGGAGGCGACTAAGAAAAGATGACGAAAAGAAAATGAGAAATAGACGCGTTCTTACGCGTCAATTGTTTCCCCCCTCTTCTTCTTGGGTGTTGTCGTGTTTTTCTTGGTTTTGACTTTCTCCGATTATCAGTCACGGGAGTATCGCTACCGTATGTGGAGTTGTTTGTTTGGAAGACGACTTAAAGAGTTAGGGTTTTGGACTCGTGACGTGTATGATGTGTATATGTAGGTGTTGATCAGAAATTGCGAGTGCTCCGAAAATTGTAGTCTCCCAATTCCTGTGCCATAATATGGGTCCTAATTATGGGTCTTAACTTTCTACGATTTTCCATCGCTGTGGTAGAGTCAGATTTGTGGAGTCGTTTGTGGGGGGCGGGCGGCTAAACGAGGTAGGGTTTCCTACTCTTCTTGACGTGTATATTTTCGTGTAAATGCGATCAGACGTGGAAGTCGCTGCTGTTTAAAAATTGGACGTGGCCCTAAATACGTTGATAATTGCTGTGCTTTCTCTTCGCCTACAGATGGTAAAATCTCTCAGTTAGCCGATATTCCCGTCTATCGGATTGGAGGATTCCTCTCGCGTATTGCAATCATGTTTGGAACGTTTTTCTCTACTTTTTAACCCACTGAACTGAAAGACGTGCCTGAACAGCTGATATTTTTGGCCGTTTGAGGGCCCCGTTTTGTTGTGTAATGCACCAGTTCTGGCCATTCAAGGGCGCCCATTTCTGGCCGTTTCCGAGGGGCACAACTGCACTTGTTGCGCTAAAATACCGTAGAATGGGTTTTCCGTACACGCGATCATTATTGTCCTCGGTACTTAATCGAGTTAGTAATACGAATATTCTAGGGAGTAGTACCGGAATATTCTCAATGAAACTGATATAATGTGTGATGTGCCTATTGAATCCTTTTGATGACTACGATCAATTCTGTTCTACCCATTGATGCCGGCAGTCGGCAAAGGAATCAGTAAGCACAGATCACATTATAATACCAGTTTTGATGGGTCGGACTTGTGTGACTGATGAGGAGGCAGTCGCCCATTCGCAGTCGTACCTATCTATGCACGGCATTCTGTTGTTGGAGTTTGTGGGCTGGCAGGTGTCTAATGAGCAGTCTCCCGTAATAAACAGTGCCTTACCTATCTATGAGAAAAGGCGATGCCTGTTGTTGGAGTTCAGATGGGTCGGACTTGTGTCTATTGAGTCATCGTCCTTAGACAGTAACCTATCTTTCCTCGGAAATGGCTGTTGCTGTTTAGATGGGTTGGACTGGCACTTGCTGAGTCCCTCGTACAGTTTTTAAATTCGATCTGATGGCAGTTCGAAATCCGTCAGACCACCAGAGGGCCTATACCTTCTTCCCCCGAATACAACGTACGCCCACTGAATCATCGAAATACGGTCGGAGTTCAAATCCAGATGCAATCAGATGAATAGAATGTGCAGAGTGCATTCTAAAAATCTGAGTTTTCTGGTGCTGGTCCATTCAATGATGATACCTCAAATGACCGTCGCACTTTGATCCCCCAAAACAATCCGTCAGACCGATGCAAGGCTTGGGGGCTATACTACAAAAGGCCGATATTATTTCATTATCTCCCCCTTCTTGGCTATGGATGGCGTACACGCATCTGTTCACGGCAAGACCTTTAGTAGTTGTGATGGGTCGGACTGGTGTCTATTCCAAGGAGTTTCCCATAGACCCCTTGAGCTCTTGTTCAACGTCGTCCGGGGCATTCCGTTCTCGTGTGTGTGGGGCCAACCCTTCGGCGAGCCAAGGTGTCTTTTCCAGCTGTACTCTGCTCTTTGTTGTTGTTAACATCGACGACCTATTCGAAAGGTGGAACTTGTATCGGAACCCATCTCCCACTTCTTGCCTATGGACGACGTACACCTATCTGTTTACGCTTAGGCCTTTTGCAGCGCTAATGGTTTGGAAGTGGTGTCTATCAAGGCGTCTCCCATGCATAGATTGTGTATAGGCAGGCTATGTTCTTCCTGGCGCTGTGCCCCCTACCCCCGCCGGCTGTTATTGTGCTTGGGTGGGTCTTTGACCCCTCTTT
>BFEA01000286.1:472976-487298 GCA_003427395.1 Chara braunii | reverse complement strand
GTAAGGGTCTTCGTCCTCCACTGTTACTGATTTCCCAGCAGTGTGTTGTCCCCACATCATATAACTATCCGATGCACTCCCTAGAGCAAGAGGGATGAAGAGTAAAAAATAGCAAGAGAACGGAAGAGGGATGGAGAGAGGGGAGATAGGTAAGAGAATGGAAAGATTGGGGGAGAAAGAGATGGCGGGGTAACGGGTAGAGAGAACCCAGCGGGGTAGTAATATTCGTGCCACATGACGGCTGCTCTCTCCATTCGCAAGACGTGCGCTTTGCTCGGATTTTCTGTAGCCTCCCTTGTTTCTGTTAATTTCTTCTCGCCTAGTGTACGTCTATCTCCTGCGCAGGTCTTTGTTGACTTCATTCGTAAGGCGTAATCATTCGAAAGCAGCTGATTGGGTGTACCCTGGCGATCCGTTCGAGAATGTCGCAGTGAGTCGCGCGGTTTTTCTGATGTAGGTGTGTCGGATTTGAATCCAGTAGAACGATATGGTGTGTCGTGCGCATGAAGGGGATTTATCTTGTAAAGCTACTCTATGTTGTCGTGGGGAGATGATGGGTGCGAAGAGTGTGTGAAAATTGCGGGTTGCAAGTAGAGTTTGCAAAATTGCCCCTGACGTGTTCGGTGTGTTTTCGGTTGTCGTCGGTCTTTTGCAGGCGAGCGTTTTTCGACAAGCGTCTCGCCCAGGAAGTGAATGGCGACGCCCTTGGAGAGGTGAGTTGCTGGAAGATGTGTTTTGAGACCACAGTTTTTTTGTCGAGTGACAGTTACGTATGGAATGCCCGTCAGCCGTTTGCATGTTTACCGGAGGCGAAAATGTGATGTGTTTTTGTGTGTTCTGCTGTTTTTTGATGGCCAATAGCTTCGTGAAGTATATGACCATGAGCTGGGGAAGAAAACAAGAGCCGTACCGTCGTTATAGCTGCATTTGGGTCAATTATGTGATGTGATTTTGTGTGTGCTTCTCGTTTCAATGGAAATCCTTGCGTCCGAGGTTGGAATAATGAAGTCTTCATGTTAGGGTTTGTTCTATGGGGTACCGTTTTCCTCTCGAATAGAGCATGTACCTTCGTTATAGCTGCATTTGGGTCAATTATCTGTCTATAGATACAGCGATCATCACCGCTACGTCCTATTCGGCTGAACTCGGTATAGATGAACGACTGGTGTTTGTCGCGATGGGAAGAGTCAACGTTAGCATACGGTATTTACGTTGCCTTCGGAATCGCGGCTTCGAAGAATGGGTTGGAGGGGGGCAAGATGTTGTTTGTTTGCTAAGGACCGAGCAGCCAAGACGAGCTGGTTTGTGGATGTGTCCTGCTGCCTGAATGAAAGACTAGTGGAAGAAACAAAAGCTCTTGTGGATTTGTCATCGACATCTCGTGTGCGAGGTGTTTCACAAAGTCCGACGACTTTACTGTGTGAGAATCGTTGGATGGAAGGTGTTGTATGGGGGCAAGATGTTGTACAGAGAAGGAACCGAGCAGCAGCCAAGACGAGCTGGTTTGTGGATGTGTCTTGCCGGAATGAAAGACTAGTGGATGTAATAGCTCTTGTGGATTTGTCATCGACATCTCGTGTGCGAGGGGTTTCAGAAAGTCCGACGATTTTATGGTGTGAAAATGATTTTATGGTGTGAAAATCGTCGGATGGAGGGCGGTGTATGGGGGCAAGATGTTATACGGAGAAGAAGGGACCGAGCAGCAGTCAAGACGAGCTGGTTTGTGGATGTGTCCTGCCTGTGAAAATGATTTAATGGTGTGAAAATCGTCGGATGGAGGGTGGTGTATGGGGGCAAGATGTTGTACGGAGAAGAAGGGACCAATCAGTAGCCAAGACGAGCTGGTTTGTGTATGTGTCCTGCCTGAATGAACGAGCTGCGTCGGTTCTAGTGGAATAAATAAGAGCTTTTGTGGATTTGTCAAGCGGCATCTCGTGTGCGAGGGGCTTCAGAAAGAAATTCAATGATTTTTTTAATGGTGTTTACGTGTCGAATGCGTGCCCATTGTGATAGTACTTCGTCGGCTTGAACATAACGCACCCTGATAATGAATGTATACACGCTGTTTCTCTGCTGTATTTGGGTGTTTTGTGCGTGTGATGGACGTCAGTGGACGTCGCACTTCGGTTCAATTAGTCGTTCGGTTGATTCATAGTGTGCGCGTGGCTGTGAATCTTGTTATCTCCCTGAGATTTTTTATGTGCACCGATTGCGGTCGTAAATTTGCGGGTGGGCATCTGTATTTTGTCATGTTGTGCTTTGAGCACGTTTGCCCCCGGGGCTTGGTGTCGCTCTCTGTTGTGGTCTGTATCGATGGTGATGTGGCATGATTTTCTATCTAATGTGCAGGAGTTCAAAGGATATGTCTTCAAGATTATGGGAGGATGTGACAAGGATGGTTTCCCCATGAAGCAGGGAGTGCTTGTTCCTGGCCGTGTCAGAATTTTGATGCACAGAGGTAAAGCCTCGTTTCGACGTTTTCGACCTTTCATCTCGTTCAGCTGGCGGAGATCATGATATGTGTATTGAATTGCTCCCCTAAGGTCGTTGCGGATCCGATGAATTCGACGCAAGTAGGTTCAGTGGAGCACTACTCCCATACGTACGAAGGTGGTCGTTTCCAGGCGTTATGAACAAGCGGGGCAGGCCTTTCATATCTCCCTCCTCGATATGACGCTATGTGCGGCGCTAACTGGATTTGCTGTGAAAGCTTATGATGGATAATTTAATCCCAGGGTCGTTTATGCTTTTTGCGACGAGTTCTGACTATGTTTAATAAAAGGGCACTTCCATGCGTATGAAGAAGGGGGACGTTTCAATTCGTGTTGTTATATGAATAGTAACAAGGGTATATGTCAAAACCATTCCTGAATATGAATAGTAGCAGGGGTATATTTCCATATCATTCCTGAATATGACGCCTGGTACGGCGCAACTGCATTTTTTGTGAAAGCTGATGATGCCTGGGTAAATTTGAACACCATGACAGGTCATCTCTCGGATGATGAATACGTTTGATTACGCTAGATGTGGACAAGACAAGAGCAGCGTTAGTAAAAGCATGTTGATCTCGCTGACATTGCGCATTGAGCTGTTGTTGTTGTTGTTGGGATGGGGGTTTATTTTTTTTGTCAGGGACTCCTGTGTTTCCTCGCTTGACGTTGTAAATTTTTGACTCGGTTGTTGTTGTGATGGTGATTGATTTTTTTAGGGACTCCGTGTTTCCGTGGCCATGGCCGTCGTGATGGAGAGAGGAGGCGCAAGTCTGTTCGCGGCTGTATTGTGAGTCCGGATTTGGCGGTTCTGAACCTTGTGATTGTGAAGCAAGGCGACAAGGCTCTTCCCGGTCTCACGGATACGGAGAAGCCTCGCATGCGAGGACCTAAAAGGGCATCGAAGATCCGCAAGCTGTTCAACTTGACAAAGGGAATTGATGTGCGCAAGTACGTGAACACCTACAGGAGGACGTTTGTGTCCAAAACCGGAAAGAAGCAGAGCAAGGCGCCGAAGATCCAGAGGCTAGTGACGCCCGTGGTGCTGCAGAGGAAGCGTGCTCGCTTGGCCGACAAGAAAAAGAGAGTAGCCAAGGCCAAGACGGAAGCCGCTGAGTACCAGAAGCTTCTTGCATCTAGATTGAAGGAGCAGAGGGACAGGCGCAGCGAGAGTCTCGCGAAGAGGCGTGCCTCGCGTGCTTCCGAGGCGAAGAAGGGACCGACGGCCTAGATGATGATCTGACCACCCCTCCCTTCGATTGGAGTTTTGTGTATCGGGCGTTGAAGGGTCGTTTATCTTGGGAGTTGATGAAATTTGGGGTCGCGGTCTCAATAGGTTTGACGAGAGATCGATCTCAGGGGGAGGAGGGTAGGAGAAGAGGAGGAAAGATTGAGATTGTCAGTGGAGCGCGGAGAGATGAATCTGGGGTCGGCTAGTTGCTGATCAGTTTTTTTCGGAAATTCCTTTGGCGGTTTGTCTTGTACCGGACGTGAATGAGAAGTGTTTTTTGAGAATATATATTCTGAGTGCCAGACGAGTTGATCTTCGGTTGTCCTCCTGAGTGTTTATTCTGAGTGCAAGACGAGTTGATCTTCGGTTGTCCTCCTGAGTGTTCAAAACGAGCTTTCATTCCTTTGGAAATTAGATCAGCTAAGGTCCCCTCCCCTCACTTGTGATTGGTATTCTTTCACACTGAACCCAATCTCCGGAAATTTTCATTTAAAAGTGTTGGCTTAAAGTTCTGCTTGCCCTACGTTGAGTGTTCGTGTTCTCTTTAGTTTTGTGGGTTTTGAATCTCTATCTCGAATGTTGCAGCGGGATGAACGGGATGATGATTCCACGCATTACCATCGCCATCATGCTTGACCTACGGATCGGATCTGATGAGCCCAGTTGACACACCCATGAAGCGATGAAATACAGATCTGTGTTTGAAACCGGATTCAATCAGCCGAAACCTTGTCTCGGTCAGGTCAATGATGATATCTCAAGGCCGTCGTTGTCGTTTCAAAAGAGAAGGAAAGTTCCAACGTGGGATTGTTGTGTAGTAAAGGTTTTGAGCAGGGAGGACGATACGATACGATGCTTGTAATAACGTGACGGTGCCTCCGTATGCTTGCGCAATGCGAAATCACGGCAACAACAAAACATGTGTTTATTATGTTGGTTTGGTTGATGTCATGTGCGCTGTCCTTGAAATGGGAAAATGTTGAGTTTTGAGAAAACGTGAGCAGTTCTGGCAAGAAAAAGGACACGTGCGCAGTCCTGTCTCTAAGATGGCATTTTTTGGGGTCCATCTCTCTTTTGACGTTTACAAGTCGGAATGTCTCATTCCAATTAGGGTTTTTGTCGATGTCGAGCCCTTTTTATGTATTGTCACAGCCCCTCGTTTGTTGTCCTTTTCTATCTCTACAGAAAAAAACGAAATAGGAACTTGCATCAGCAATCCCCTACTTGTTCTCCTTTTTTTTCCCTTCTTTTTTTGGCCGTCCCGCGTGAGACCGCGTCGCCCCCCGTACTGTGGAAGGGCTGTGGGTCTGGGGTGCGCCCAGATCGAAAATCGAATGACATACAGATAGAAGAACGGCAGCGAGGGTTCTTTCGCGGGGTGCGCGTTCGTGTGTCGCGACTGTGAACTAGATGAAGGGACTCGGACGGAAGGACAACATTGATGGCATGGAGCATGCGCGCTGCTGCAGGGGAACGAGAGGACGTAAATACCACGCATGAAGCGGCGCGGTGACGGGGGAGGAGGATGGGGGGATGGCAACGACAACCATGGAGGCAGAGGAGGGAGGAGTACGACGATGCGAAGGGAACGCACATCTGACAGCGGAGGGAGGACGGGGGATAGATGGCGACAATCGAGGTAGGAGGATGGAGAATGAAGGCAGAGGAGGGAGGATGATGGAATTGGCAATGGGGTTAGGAGGAGAAGAGGGTGACGGTATGACTGATAGAGTGACCCTCACACATGAGGACTACGATAATGGATGGGGACAGAGCTAGGACGAGGGCGAGCGAAGGAGCGACCGTGGAGGCAGGAGGAAGGTGATTGAAGGCAGACGAGGGAGGAGAACTAGGACGAAGATTGGCAGGGGTAATGGAGGTTGGAGGAGGGAGGGTGATGGTGCGTCTCTGATAGAGTGGCCTTCACACATGACTGCGATGATGAATGGGGGAGGGAGGATGACGGATCGAACCGTGATATAGATGTACTTTTGCAAATCAGCTCTTCACGGTTAATGATGAATGTGGGAGGGAGGATGACGGATCGAACCGTGATATAGATGGACTTTTGCAAATCAGCTCTTCACGGTTAATAGCTGAACAGAACGTGTGGTGGAGGCCGGACGGGGATCGTTCGAGGTGTGATCGTTCAAGTTGCCGGACTTGGCATTTAAGGGTTGAGGCATGAACACAGATCTGATGTCTGTGTGCACGGTCCTTGACTTTCTGACAGTGTTATGCGGAGCTTTCTAATGCTTAAATGCCACATTCCTAAAAGCAAGAACGTTTGTGCATATCAACGGATACAAACGCACACACACACACACACACACACACACACAGAGGCGGCGAAGGAAGAGCAGGGGGACGAGGTGATTTCCAATGCTTCAATGCCTCTTTCCAAAAAGCAAGAACGTTTGTGCATATCGACGGATTACAAACACACAGACGCACAAACACACACACAACACACACGGAGAGAGAGAGAGAGAGAGAGAGAGAGAGAGCGCAGGCAGAGCAGGACGAGCTGATTGGGGTGGACGAAGACAAGGTGTTTCCAGCAAGCGAAGCCAACGGGTCATTCGACTTGTTCGATCCTGTTTTTCAGATTGTACGTCTCTTGCAGGGTATCCTCTCTGGCTTTCGTTTTTTTCCAAATCTATAGTATATGCTGTTCCTTCGAGGGGACGCGAAGGGATTTTTTAATGGATGGTGCAATGAAGGGTAGGCGGTTGTATATGAATGTGAATTTTCATATATGGATGTCGATTACGAAACTCTATCGAAAGTACTCGAAAGAACGAAAATGGGTCTCGGGCACTTCGTCCACGCATGAACAGTTGAAATACAGACGTAAGTGCTAATAATAATCCAGATGGACCAAGATGAACGAAATCATTAATCTTTCCTGAAGGAGAAAAAGAAGACATATCGAGGGGGGGAGGTTGCATTGTGGCAGGAGGTCCAAGACCGCAAATTTGGACGTATCGAGGGGCTACGAAACGAGGGTGCAAGCATCGAGGGGCTACAAAACGAAGGTGTGCAAGGATCGAGGGGCTACAGAATGAGGGTGCAAGGAGGACAGGGGCTAGGTGAGGACGTATAAGCCGGGTAGGGAGGGCAGAGGAGGAGAGACAGCCGAGCACGGCTAGTCTGGCGCCCAGGTACAGGGTTGAAGAGGTTTCTCCCTTTGCGTTCATTACATCTGCTCCGTCGATCACACCTGACAATCAGTGCTGGAAGGCTTCCGAACACTCCTAGATCACTGTCAGATGTGTTATCTACAGCGGCGCTGAACCCGTTTTGCAGCAGGTGCAGATCCCAATCCATGGATCTGAGGTAACCAGACGGCTGCTGGGTGGGGGGTTTGCTCTTTCCACCCTCCTCCCCATCAGTAAGTCGGGTCTTTGGCACTGCTGTTTGCTAAAAAAAAACAAAGTTAGGCAGGAGAATGGCGATGTGCTCAGAAGTGGCTGACAGAATTTGGCCCGGTTCTCGTGAATATACTCTTCTCCGTCGGCTTTCTCCGCAGAGGAGTTGTAAGCAACAACACGGTGTACTCGTTGTCAAGATGGGAGCACATGCGTCCTGTTAGTATGCACTCAGACTACCTTCGTACCCCCGAATAGAACGCACGGTCGTTGTAGATTTCGATTGAAAGATGCTTAAAATCCCCACGTGAGATACTATGACCGTGCGTTGTATATGTGTATGCGGGGGAAGGAGGTATAGCTAGCTGATCCCGACGTGCCTTTCACATAGTATTTGCTGACGGGGTCCCCAGTCTACCTTGGAAAAAATAAGGACTTCATGAAAGACTGGTCGCACCGGGGGAGCAATTACCTGGCTTCGCTTTGGGAAGAATGGAGCTTTTCTGTAAAAACATGCTTGTGTAAAAAGTTGCACCCGTAAAAAAATGATCCTGTGAAGAAGTTACTGCTGTAAAAAAATGCTTGTGTAAACAGTGGCCTCCGTAAAAAAAATGCTTGTGTAAAGGGACATTCGTCTGTCGGGAGAGGAGACACCGACAAACGATGTGTACGTGGCCGGTCGTGTTTGCACAGTTGGTTTCCCACTGTGGTAATCTCCCTGCGGTAAACTCGCTGCGGACAAGTGTAGAACAAATGGGTGCCAGACTAGCCGTGCTCGGCTCTCTCCTCGTGCACTCCCTACCAGGCTTATACCTGGGCGCCAGACTAGGTTGGTTTCTCACTGTGGTAATCTCCCTGTGGTAATCTCCATCTCCCTGCGGTAATCTCGCTGCGGATTTTGTGAACAAATGGAGGAATACGAGATTACCATAGCGAGATTATCACGATAATCTCCCTGCGGTAATCTCGCTGTGAACAAATGGAGGAATACGAGAAGGCGATGACGTGTAATGAATGAATGAATGAATGAATGAAATGCCTCGACACATTCTGATGGAGTGAAATATGCTGAAACGGATTCTAGGAGCCAAATGGATGGACAAGTGTCAGGCAGTTTGTTAAAAGTTTTTCTCCGTATTACTACGGGTATATGTGCATCTGATTTTTTTTTTTTTTTTTTTTTTTTTTTTTTTTTTTTTTTTTTGCATCTGAGCTTACAATGTCCAATTGAAAAAGAAAAACGGAGAAGGGAACTGTGGGAGAATTTATGGCACTCGCTGTTTGTGGAAGGAGGCTGGTGTGGTGATTCACAAAATGTCGTTTTGGACGATGCGACCGAGTAGAGGAAAAAAAAAAAAAAAACATCTCACTATGAATAATGTGCCCATGAATAGTCCAGAATATTGTTTTGGACGATGCGACCGGATTGCAGGCTGCAACTCGCCTGCATCAAGGCGGAATCGCTAGTTATCGCCGGTCAGCCATAAGGCGGTGAATCCGTTCCCGGACCTGTACACACCGCCCGTCACACTATGGGAGCTGACCATGCCTGAAGTCGTTACCCTAACCTCAAAGATTTCGAGCTTTGACCAGCAGGCTGGAAAAATCTCTCCATAAATAATCTTCCTTCTTTCCCCACGCGTATGCATTGTATTTGAGTTTCATAATCTGAAACAAAAATTGAATAGAACACATACGCGTTGTATTCGATTTTTATTGGCTAATCGAATAGAACGCATATGCGTTGTATTCGCGTTTACAACGCATATGCGATATGTTCGGGGGAAGAACGGTAGGTAGCATCTGTGTTCTGATGCCCCTTGGGTTGGAGATGAGATGTCCGGAGGGGGCATTGGACTCTCAGAACTTCCAGTACATGCACCCCCTCGGCCTTGCAGCAGAGATACTTGTCGCCCCAAAGAGGCCCGGGGGGACTGGTGGATTAAACCGCCAGTACTTGGCCCAGCTATCGCCCGCGGAAAAAAAAAAAAAAAAAAAGAGTAGAAATGATTACCCTGGATTGTATGTCTCTTGCAGGTGGTGGTGCTTTTGTAGTAGCCCGTACGTACATTTCCTAAAATGATGGTGGCGCATTAACGGGCACGACTCGAGGAAGTACTGCAGTGGATTAGGGTCAGATGCCACTACCCTGGATTATTCATTTTTCAAAATTTCACCCGCGATTATGAAGATCAACGGTCACAAATGAACAATAGGGGTTAGTGGGATCTGGCCCTTAAGCATGTCTGAGGGACGCTGAACTCGCCGTTGTGCAGCACGTTGTTAGGAAACCCGGGGAGGGGTCACCTGCTCGTCGCTGAAGCCATGGGCAACAGCGCCTGTCACTCGCTGCGCCCGCTTCCGAGGTCCTCAGCGACCARCAGGGARATAGAGTTCAGACTGCCTGYCRTGCGCCCACTTTTGCTGATTTGAGTRTTCTCTTACACACTTCGACAGACAATTATTACTAAACCAGAACCAAATGAGCTTGCATGTCCCGTAAGGCTGATATCTGGGCTCAGCCCTGGGCCACAAGTGAGTGAAGGACAATTCAACGAAGTGAAATGCACGGGGGCCCGTCGACCGAAAAGAGCAGATTGCGCGAGTAAGAATTAATAATTATTCGTAGTACACACACTTGGGAATAATTCGCAGTGCAAACACTTGGATACTGCCCCTCTTTGACTCAATTAGAGAGTGGCCTGCTTTGAACGAAATTCACACAGAGAATGCACTATATGAGTGCTCGCCCATAAACAGCGAATACCTGATTGCCTACGAGCGGTCGATCTGCCAATGATAGAAGAATTTTTGATTTGCCAATGAACATAGACTTCTTGATCAGCCAATCGGGAAAAAGTCCTTGAACAGCCAATGGACAGAGGCTGCTCGACCAGCCAATGGGAGGAGAGTCCTTGAACTGTCAATGGGTGGAGACTGCTTGATCAGCCTCCTTCTCTCTACACCTTCTCACCTGCTGTTGTTACACATGGAAAGGCCCATGGTATGAGCCAAGAGAGCATGCATACCTCATTTGTATAATTCTGTAGCTGCTTAGTGGATGTGCCTGATCCACTGCTTTGACCAGATTCGTTCATCAGCCTTCACTTACCCCTTTTATCAGAATAATAAGGTGTGTGTGCGTGTGTCTGATTGTTTCTGATTATCCACCCTTTCTCTCATCAGCACTCATGTGCTCTCTCTCTCTCCCTCTCTCTCTCTCAGTCCGCTGTCTCCCCCTCTCGCTCAGTCCGTTCTCTCCCTCTCTCTCACTCAGTCCTCTCTTTCTCTCTCTCTCACTCAGTCCTCTCTCTCTTTCTCCCCCTCAGTCCTCTCTCTCTCTCTCTCTTTCTCTCTCGTGCAGAACAGCGAGGCATCTGCAACGGCCTCCTTTCAGCGTAATGACAACGTACCTGTGGCCTCCTGCGCCGCTCTCAATTGAGTGTGGATGCACCCTCCAACTGTCTCCACCCTCCTTGGTGTGTATGGCCGCGAATGAGAAAGAACCTGAAAGCACTTGCCGCCGGAACGTGAAAAGATAGACAGACTCTTTTGTGAACTGCTGCGCACTGGAGCAGCGTTCATTCATCAACGAAGCGGTGAACGAACCTTCGGCAAGAGTAYGATACATTAACATATATGTGCGTGTATATCCMTTTGTGTCTCGCTGTGCTGCGCTTCACTCACCAAATACGACAAGCCAGCGGAGAATGATCGCTCATCAAAAACATGGGAAGGTGAATTGCCCAACTCTCATCGCTGGAGTGCTGCCGTCCGTTTGGTTACCCAACCGTGTGAACAGAGGTTTTTTTCTTCAGGATGAATGCGGATAGATACATCATTATACCCTTTTTACTTTCGGTGCGCTGCAGTCCCGTCCGATTAGTCGTCAAATGACGGAATATGATTGGTTCTTCAGCAAAAACGAGGGGGGGAAATGAGAATGTATCTTTCGCAAAAACATGGGGGAATGCGGACCCACTTTCTTCGCCTGCTGTGTTCTGCGACCACTCACTAACGAGGGGGTGAGGGTGAATCTGTAGTAAGACCATGGAATGATACGATACATTCGATGATCTGTGACACGTCATAGAGTGTTCGTGCGTTATGAGTCAGCGCGGATTTTCTTCGSGTGCCACGAGACGTTTTGAACAAATTTCCAGTTACTAATTAGATATGCTTACAGCCGCTTGTTCACTCACCAATCAGAATGGACACACTGCATGAACACGGGAAAAGTACACTACCCCACCCTTGGACTTGCTTCGCGGCCTCGCCAGATCATCCACCAATCAAGGGGATAAGGATGAATCTTGAATGATACCATGGCAACGTTCTTCACKAAATTCAAGCCCTCAGCGCCCYWGCGGCACGCCTCATCTCTCATCAGAAGATGGGGAAARCTCCCCTTCGTATGTACTTCACGCGTGAGTATGACCAGATTTCTTGCCCAGTCTCGTGCCAAGCGGCGCTGCGTACGCCTGGTGCGCGGGTCCTCTCCCTTCCTCTCCGCTATGCTCAATTTTTCCTTCCTCTGTCCGAATCGATGGGGTGCGGCGGACACCTGGTACACCTCCCTCTGCCCTCAGCACTCCCCGACCGTGCACACCTCTCCCTGTTGCCTGTGCTCCGCTCACCATGCAAGCTTCCCCTGCATTGACTCCGCCTGCATCCGTACTGTGTCGCGGGCTGGGTACACCGTGCATACCCCCCCCTGCTCTCTAGTCCCCTTTCCCTTCATGGTTTTCCCGCACAGCTGAACGTGGTCTTCCCTCCTCCCAGGTCCAATCCGTAGGTCTTCGTAGGCTGAGGGTAAAAGCAGGGCCAGGTCCAGCACTGGTGCAGTGAAACCCATATACAGTCTCAGCGGGACCTGCAACTGAAACCTGCTTGTAAAAAGAAAGCCAGATACTTCCGTATGGCAGGTACCCGTACCAAACTTGTCACTTTTACGCTCCAAAGCCAACCACGGTACTGAAAAGCAATTGTATTGTACCAGTTACCAACACAAAAGCCGAACCGCACTCCAGCTGTTTCTCCCAACACCCAGTTACCATGCTTGTTCCGTATCTGTCCCGGATCAGAGTGTCGGACCGAACCGGAAATAGCCACTTGACAATTTTGAGCTGCCAACACCGAACCTGAAAGTGAAGTAGTGATATGTATCATACCGATGGCGGATACCGTAGAAAACTGAAAAGCCAGAGTAGTACCGAACCTATTCCGGACCTGAAACTAACCATCCCCGACCCTGTAAAAAAAAACAGACGCGTGTTCCACTTCGGCGCCGAGCCAATGTCGTAACAATACCGAACCCGAAAAAGATCTGCGGCCTGTACCTCAGCGATGCTAACCAATGCCGAACACGAGACAACCGTACCATGCCGATGMYGAACCAATACCGAGCCAACACCGAATCTGAGAACATGTCAAATGCCGCACAATACCGTGGTCCCAAAGCTGAAATAAAGCGYCATAATGRCACCAAGCGTGGAATAARTGGCCGCAGTGACGGTGCCGAGYYTGRGTTAATTATCCGTGATAACGCYGAACCTGGGATAAATAGCCGCCAACGTCTCTAACCTGGAATAACTGTCGTAGTAGTCCCGGTCCTGAGAATAAATCACCGTACCTGTCCCAAACCTGAAAATAAGTCACCGTAGTGAAACAACTGTCACCGACCAGACACCGTAGTACGAAGCCACTCCGTAACAACCCTCGTATCCGTACTGAACCAAACACCATAGTCGACCCAAGATAGCACCACCCGATGCTGTCCATCCGATCGTCCTAGGACTGTCACAGTGAAGTTGGTAAATAGGTGGATTGGGAAAGTGACACAAAAAAACCTTGATCATCAGGGATTGGCGAAAAAGGTGGGGATCCAGAAAAGACTGATTAATCGGGATTCAGAGCAGACGGTGRGAATTCCAAGGAGAATCAGGCCAAGCATCGAATAATCATCGGTTCTTGTCCGTTCCATCATTTTTAATCATCCCCCCTTCTCTTAACTCTATTGCCCGAAATAGTAAAATAGCTGTAAACTTACCAAAAATAAATTCCGAGAAACTCTCAATTAAATTGTTGAAATTCTTTGTTCCTTTTCTCCTTTATCATTTTTAATCTTTTCCTTTGTTTTGGATTCCATTGCCGGAAAACATAAAAATAACGGAGTATTTTCCCCAAAACTCAAATGCTGCGAAAAACAAGGAAATTAAGGAATATTACGTTTTTTTCTCCTTTCCTTTCCTGTTCTCAATCTCTTCTCCCATCTTTGATTTAGATACAAAAAATGACAAAAATTTGAGGCGCTATTTTGACCCCGATCATACGCTGCAAAGACGTTGCGGCGAGGTCAACTCCCTTGATGCCTCTCCGCGGCAGGCCAATCCGGGTCTAACCCTCTGAACGGTCGGAAATGACAGTCCYTAGAYATGTCGAGTGCGGCCACCCATCTCGCCAGCTTTGAGGGTCACTCATAAGGCTCAGTGCGCCCAAAATCAGGGGTGCCCTGAGTTCCCCTAAATTTTGCTGCCTGGTCATACGAGATTACCATCAAAACAGGGATTTGTCCCTGAGCCTAAGTTCCAAAACTGCGGATCTCAGGCGGCGCACTGCTTGTGGCCGCCTGACAGTTAGCCCGGACCACTTCACGACGCCCCTGTCGAGGCCCTAGCAACTTACGTCAGACGAAGCGGACGATGTTTAGGGTGATAGCCTGTAAAGGACGCCCACATCGGCGTTTAATTGTCTTATGTTTCAGTTTGTTATGAGTCCTGGGGCTAAGAGGATGCTTCTTGACTCTCTTGTTTCTTCTGGTTTTTGGTCCCGGCACGATCCTCTTTTTCTTCTGTCTTTGCCCCGAGAAGGGTGTCGACCCGCCAGTACGTCTAACGCGAACTCTCCGTCTAGCTCGCTTGAGCACGAATAACCATCTCTTCTTTCTTCCTAAAGCTACCCCTTTGACTTTTCTCTTCTTTATTCTTTTCCTTTTTTTGGAACACTCCCCTGCCTCGAATTGCCTCAAGGGGACTCCATCCTCTATCATGGCTTTCCCTTTCCCTTTCGGGCTGGTTAGCGATAAAGCGGGCGCGGGCCTGGGCCTAAACAGCTTTAACCTAGCGCCCGCCACTGGGTCCTTCCACTTAGATCCATCAAATTCTGCTATCATATATGCACCCCAGTCGAGTGCCTCAACCACTTTGTAAGGTCCCATCCATCTGTTGGC
>BFEA01000286.1:397683-414949 GCA_003427395.1 Chara braunii | reverse complement strand
CTTTTTTTTTTTTTTTTTTTTCATATAGCCGGAAAACAGGCTGGTGTCCCTTACATCATTTGCTGCGGTCAAACGGGCTAAGCAAGGCCCTCCTGGCCAAACCTATCCCCATCACAACCCCACAAGGTTACAAAACCCATGATCCCAATCCCAAACCTAAAACAAAATTCCCATTCCCTAATTTAACAAAAGTCAAATCTTAATCTACCCCTTCTTCAAACCACCATTATCAAACAACCTAATCTAGCAGAATCCAAGATAGATAACAAGCTACCAACCAGAAACACGTAAACAAGATATTCAATGGTTTCATCCTACTTACCCACTACGAACCAAAAACACAAATCCCCAATGGTGTCATGGACTTACCCACGGATAGTCAATGGTCTCAATTTTTTTTTTTTTTTTTTTAAGTCAATGGTCTCATCAACTTACCCACAGACAAAATCCTAATTCACTAAGTTACAATTATATACCCTAAGCACCCCCAATCAGCAACCCCAACTAAGAATTAAATTGGCAAAGCTTCACCAACCGTTCCGAAAACCGCACGCATGATAAATCAACCCATGGGCAAAACCGACAGCCATTCAGAAAATACACACTCTGCACTCAATATACCTCTAATTAGCACCTCCAACCAACATCAAGCTAACACTTGCCAATCATCCCAATACCACAAGCGTAATCCAACTAACGACGAGCTAACACTTCAACAATCATCTTAAAAGCACTAACACAATGGACAACAACCCTAACAACAAAATTATCACAACCCTATTTGTCGAATCACCAGCCCACAAAGTACCAATTACAAGCCCCAAACAACCATGATCGGTACTACTCTATACTAACAAGACTCCTATGACCTACGAAGAGGCAGTTCAGACACATCTAGAAAGTCCTAGACTTGATCTTTCGGAATTGTAGCAGCTACGACCTAGACTGACCCTACGACTGCTAAAACTAAAGTCTATGGGTCAAACCCACACGACCTCGCTACGTACAACAGTCGGACGTGCGATTTTCAGGGGCAGGTCGCTGGTTAAAACATGCAAGGGTCAAACGGTACTGTATAACGGCTAAGGGTAGGTCTAGGGATCGAGCCCTGGGATCTGCATCTGTCATCGACTGGGGTGAAAACCGTTTTAAGCTTAAAAAACCGTTGGAGACAGACGAAGCAGCGAGTCCGGTTTCCAAGCAGAGGTTAACCAACGCTTAGGCACTACTGCAAGGAAAATGAGTGATAGCGAATTCCAGAAACCAACCAGCATCATACACATGAAACCAGATAGTCTTGACCTCGAACCAAAAACAGAATTGCAACTTGAGTTCCACCAAATAAGAGCACAACAAAAGCTCACAAGTGACAATGCTGGAATATTCTCATCATCATCAACAATGAACCAATGTCGAATTCCTATCTGACGCTCAACGCCCAAACTACGTATGGCAGATCCTATCTAGCCTATCTACAATGCTGCTGGTGACGTCAACAGCTTCCCGAAGTACAAGCAGATCTCGGCCAATGTCGTTTTGCCTCAAGCACCAGGTATGTCTCACGCTTCACTCACAACCTCAATCCCCCACACAGATGCCACGTGCACCGCCCCATCCAGCATCTCGCAGGTCAGCTAGTTGCCTGTGTGTGCCCTGCTCGCCCGTGAGCGCGTGGGCGCTTGCTTGCCGATAACGCAACATGTAGCAAGTGCCCGAATGTCCAATGAAGAGGCAGACACCTTCCTTTATGGAAATGGCCTGCCTGTTGCGTGCTGCCTGGCTGCGCTGGGCCCCTTCCCGGAAGCTTTCGGTAGACCCCGAGTGGTTGAACCCCTTGTCCCAGGGAATCAAACACAGGGCCTGGGGTGGTTACCCGTGTCCAATTGCCAGCGGCCTGTGTTCAGTCCATGCCCTGTGTCTGGCCCAAGGCCTGCCTCAGATACATTTGGGAAAAAGGCAAGCAGGGCCTGGGCTCGCTCAACCAACTGGTGCTGCGCAACCGCTTGAATTTCCCAGTTGTGTGAAAGCCCAAAATAGGCCTCTCGTCACTTGTCAGACCCGCCTTCACTTAGGGCGGCCTTTCTTATTGAAAACAGGTCCCAGTAGGGCTTATCCAGGCCTTCAGTCTCACACTACCCAGCTCAAGTCAACTCTCGGGTGGGAGATGTGATTATCCCAATCGTGTTGCTTACTGATGCAGGTGGATCGTGCGACGGTGAGTCATGGCCGTTGCCCATCCCCAGACTGACAGAATCGCTATTGAAAATGACTTATATTTTCCCTGCTGACTGTCTTCCAGCACACAGACTGGCATGATTTATGCAGTCGGCGGCAATGGTTGTTGGTCCTCCGACTCCTCCGCCATCAATAATTGCTGACCAATTGAGTAATAGGAGAAGAGGTTAACATTTTTTTATTTTTTTTTTTATTTTTTTTTTTTTTTAAATGGGGACAAAGCTCCAATCTATTCGTGGGGAGCAGCACGTGCTGGGAACCGGGCCCAGCATCCCATATGGAAAATTACATTGAATTTTGAAAATTTGAGATACCGGGGCCATTACCCGGCTTTGGCTAAGAAAAAATTTGAGCTACTTAGGAAGTTAGGAGAAGACGACAAACTTCAGAATTGGACAAGATTCAGAAACCGACTCAGTAGCCCCCCATCAATCCTCTTCACCTCTCTCTGACAAGAGTTACTGCAACAGAGCCACCATCTCCGTTGCTGTTGTACCCTATTTCCATCCTACCAGCTAGCCCCCGTACTAGTAGGATGCTTGATATCCCACCATCTACTTCTCCCACTCACCTAAAAGACTCAAACCCCCAATCCATCCCCTGTACCCCACTCCGGCAAGACTTACTGCAGCAGAGCCACCATCTCCGTTGCCGCTGTACCCTATTCCTGTCTTGTCAGCTAGCCCTCTTGCTAGTATGACGCGTAATATCCCACCTTCTCCTTCTCCCAATCACCTCAGTCTTTTTAGAAAACGTCTGAGCAATATGGAAAACATAGAAATAGACCTCCTAGGTCCTACAAATGCTCAAAAACCCTTGAAATCCCTAACAAACCCTTCCAAAGCACTCCAACACTGTCCTACTCCTTGCCGAGCTCTTCCAGGTTTCACACCCCCACATCTTGCTGGGTTACAGGGCAACACAACTCACCCCAGCTCCGACCAGCATCGTCTTAACAACAACCCTTAGTTGTCTCGTGGAATGCCCACCCCAAAGCATCCCCAGATCTCTCTACTAGGCCTCACTCTCCTGCGTCAGCAGATCACAGGGCAACACCTCAGCACTGACCAGCGTCGTTCTGACATCGAACAACCATAGGTCACTGAGTCTAATAGCATCGAAACCACCTAAGAAGAATTGCTAGGACCCGAAGTCCAAAAACATTCTTAAGACCACTAATCAACCATCCGCGTATGGTCAACCCTGCGATCTATTTTTTTCGAGATTTTTTTTTTTTTTTTAAATGAATACAGTCAACCCTCCTCCTATTTCCTTTCACCCCCTACTCTTCTTCATCTCCCGACGAGCCGACCTCCTCCACCACATAGTTCGGGAAAGAAGAATAATAGACCAACAAATTCACCAAAAACCCATAGCGATGAAAATCAAACTTCAATTATTCCTCTTCCTGCGACAGACCGACCTCCTCCACCACATAGTTTGAAGGAGGAGGAAAAAGTAGTTCACTCCATCGCAAAACAGGCCCAACACCCTAACCTTCCATCCCCTTACCGCCTTCCGGCACAAACTTACAACAGCTAAGCCACCATCTCAACTGCAGCTATGCCCTAATCCAATCCCGCCAGGTAGCCCTCCTCACCAACGGGACATAATATTACAAAAAAAAACTTCCCCCCTCCACTTCAGTACCACGCCTGTTCCATAGGCAAGTAAAGGACACCTGATCACCACCCACACTCTTTGTAACCCCCTTATTCAACTACATCCCGCGACAAGCCGACCTCCTCCACCCATAGTTCACGAGACGAAGAAAAAGTGAAAGCGGACCACCCTCACCTTCCTCTAGCAACAAGCCGACCTCCTCCACCACATAGTTCGCAGAAGAAAACCGAAAGTGATCCACCATCTGAAACTTGCCAGCCCTACCCAAACCTCCAAAACTGATCAGAACCTTCACCTGCCTGCCCCAAACCAAAGCTAACTCATCAGGGGAGGGCAATCCGGATTTAAAAATCAAGTTGAGTCATGAAAATCAAGGGATTAGAATTCGAAAGCTGATTTATGAGTATCAGAACTTCATGCAACTGAGTCGAGTCATGAAAATCAAGAGATTAGGATTCAAAATATGATTTATAAGCATCAGTATCAAGCGGGGGTGACAAAACTAAAACTGCCTACCATCCTAAATCCCCCCCCCTCAACAGACGGAGTGTCAGTCCAGGGTTTCGGTCCTCGTACCAGAACTCACTTGATCTCATACCCCCTTCTGCTAGGGTAACAGGGCACCACAACCCTCCCCAGTACCGACCAACCTAGTGCTGACGGACAGAAAGTGCCTTCCTCCTTCGACAATTCACTTAGCGGCAAGCCCCTAAACAGGTTACAGGGTCAATACCCCAGCGCCGACCACGTCAGACGGTCTGGTTATGCGTTCGGCATAACTTCAAAGGCCTCAAGCTCCCCCTGGGTCACAGAGCACAAACTCCAACACCGGCCTTTGTCGAGCCTCGTCCTTCTAACCTACTTACCCTAAACGACAACCTTCCTCTGTTGAGAACCCTTTACTACCTTCCATCCTCCAATTCTAGCTTCCCCCCCCTGATTTTTTAATAGAAAATCCTTCAAAATCCTACTTTTGGTAATTGGTAATCAGGAACAAATTTCGGGAAAACGAACAATAAGATTCAACATAATCACGAGACCATTGAAATTCGAAAAAAATAGAGATCACTATTCAAGATCAGAGACGAGACTCTGATTTACGATCATCAATATGAAAGGAACAAATCAAAAGTTATCCAGAAATTTTGGAGATCATTCATGATCCCACTGTCTTGAATCAGGTTTGTAGATTATTCTTCATGAGTTCATTGATAATCTAAAAAATTAGAAAAAAATATTCGAGATAAGAGCCAAAACTCCGATTTACAATCGTCAACATGATGGATCAAATCGGAAATTATTCAGAAAATTTTGAATTCATTCATGAGTCCGCAGTTTTTGGATCAAATTAGAATTGAAAACCTAAAGCCACCTGTCATGAGGAAATCAAATAGAAAAAAATAAATAAAAATAAAAAAAATGAAAACCAGAGATTAGAAAAAACATATTTACAATCATCTGAAAATCCAAATCGGGTTACTATCTTGAAGCTACTTTCAAAATAGCGAGATCAGAACGAAAAAACGGAGGTCACTCAAGCCACGAAGAGCAAAAATACGGATCAAAACATATAAACCGACCTCTCATCATGATGTGGTCTCCCCCAAACTTTCACCCCCTCCCTTATCGTCCCGAAGGCAACTCAGCCATCACATGGCTACTCTCTCGGCCATCAAGAAAAGGACTGAACAATAAGGACTAACGGACTGTGGCTTCACTTACCCCTTACTTGCCACGTAGCAAGACAAAACCACCGAACCTGCCGGTGACCCCTCACTGGTAGTCCGGGGGGGAACAGACCTTCCATGCCCTTCGTTGCCCTTCAGCACCTACCTCTTTCGTTAAAAACGTGACACCCCCCCCTTCGTAGCTCTGATGATTATGCTGGCAGCCCATACCCTTCGCAGCCCTTCACAAGCAGCCTCTTCGTAGTAGCCTCATCCTCTACTCACGATGCATCACCCTTATCGCCATCCTTCCCATCATCCCCTGCACCCCAAAATTTCTCCACCACCACCTCACACCACCCTGAATCCACTCCCCCCAGCACTGCACCGCTTGGTTCACCATCGCGCTGCTCCGCCGCAAATCGCCGCTCGCCGCTGCTCGGTTCACCATCGCGCTGCTCCGCTGCAAGTTGCCGCTCGCCGCTGCTCAGTCTGACTGCGCGGGCGGGGCGCAGCGCTCCCAGCCGCGCTGCGCCCCTCCGATGGAGCTCTCCACTTCACCATGTATGAAGTGCTAACTTCACCTCTCTTCTCTTCTTCCTGTTCTTGTCTTGCTGTCAAACTTTTGCTTGCCAGTACAGAGCAGAGTCCTAAATTTTCAGGATTTTTTTGGGGTCATTATAACAAACGTCCCATACCTTGTACACCAGACTTGTCACCAGTCCATAGAGTGGACACCAAATAAACCAACAGCAAAAAAGAAACAGGGCAAAAAAAAAAAAAAAAAAAAACTGGAAAAAAGGATCTCCAATGCACTTTTCAGGGTTGGGGTTGTTATCTTGGGGCCGAATAGTGGGGGTCCCTGTTAACCTTTGGTGAGTAATGGGCATCACTATCCAGCCAGCATGTTGATTCAATGTTGTGCAAGTCCCGAGCTTGTTCGATTTTCCACAACGGTTACCTTTGTGGTGACTGGAGGTGCTTCGATCTGCAATCAGACTCGACTTCAGACTTGCTTACAACATGCACACTTGAGAACCGATGGCAAAACCGAACTCTTCCAACTCAGAAACAACATGAACTCGTATTAAACTCAGTCTGAATCAACTGTACCACTTGCGACTATGGCCGCCGAACACTGTCTCTACCACCACCTTCACTCTACCTCACTCTCGCATGCACACTGTCTCTACCACCAGCCTCACTCTACCTCACTCTCGCATGCACGCACATACGAGGATCACCCTGAATGTCCACGCTGCACAGTCACACCCACTGTCTATGCTCTGCCTACACCAACAGCTGGGAGTCTATGGCCGCCGTCGTCTTCCTCCTCCTAGTTATGGCCGCTGGTGTCTCTCTCACTGGTTCGCTATGGTCGCTATCTTCTTCACAGCCCACTTCTTCTCCGGGCACCTGCAGTCCTCCACGCACAAGATACCAAGGCAGCACTTCCGCATGGCTCACAGGCGAATGAATGAATGGCTGGACGCTGCCTCTTTATTTATACCTCTTCGGAGGTACCCGCGCCTGCCTCAAAACGTGTGGGCCTGGGCCAAAATGTGTCGCCCAGGGAAGCTTCCAGACGTTTGTGGAACCCACAGCGTGCTCCAGAACCTTCCCCACGTGCAGCCCCTACCCCTGGTACTTGCTGACAGGAGTGGCCTACAGGGACCTACGACCTTCTAGAGCCTACAGACTTACAGACAGACTCTAGGCCTCAGTAGACTCAGATAGAGACTTCTAGAACAGACCTTCCTAGGCCTAACCGTGACAGACCTACCTCCTAATCTACAGACCTTGGGATCGAGTAGCACTCAGCACACAGGGTCAATGTAGGGGAGTTGGGCACAGGTCTAGGGATCGAATCTCTGTGTCTGCGAATGTCGGGTCAACTGGGTGAATCCGTTTCACGATCTGTACCAACATCCTGGCCGCCGAGAGATACCTTGTCTCAGTTCTTGCTGCCACTCTGCTGAGGTATTGGCTGTTGAAGGAGTTGTAGGTGTTTTGTCACTCGTGCCAGAGTTGTAGTATTTTACTCGGCTGCATGGGGCTATGCTAATTCGAACTCAGGTCTGTATTTCAATAGTTGGTTCAGGGGTGTACCAACTGAGCTTGGCCACTCCATACTCTTCCACCATCTCCCCCTCCTCCCTGCCCCCCTCCCCCAACTGAGTTTCCTCAATGGCCGAATGGCGACCTGCTTGTGGAGATGTGCAGCTGAGGACGCTCCACACAATTTTCTGCACATTTCCGCAAACATGTCCAGATTCGGGCGTTGAGGAAACTCAATGCAGCTAGTGGGACTTGGCCCCTGATGGTGACTGTCAGAATCCCCTGTACAGGGGCCGGCATCCACCAGCAGCTCCATTTTTTTTTTTTTTTTTTTTTTTTTTTTTTTTTTAAGCCCCTTTTTAAAAAAAAAACTCCTTTTTTTTTCTAAAAAAAAAAAAAAAAAAAAAAAAAAAAAAAAAAAAAAAAAAATCTATCGAGTGTGGCAAGGGGTGACGTGCTTCTACCGTGGACGGGGCTGGTCATCCTGAAAGTCGTGCCTTTTGTGGTGCCCGTTTCCTCCAATCCGCGCCTCAGAATGTCAGTGGTTTCTGGTTTGTTTTATTAAACTACCAGACCACCAGTACTTCCTAAAGTCGTGCCCGTAAACAAGCCGCGACTTTAGGAAACGTACGCGCCACTACAGGAGCGCCCAAATTCATCCGAGCAGGAAGGTTTTGGGTGAACAGCTTAGTATTAGCTACTGATCCGACAGTACTTCAAATGTAAGAGAACCTAAAAGAAACCGAAAAGTCGGGCCCGCTCCTATCGGACCGTGAAAGGAAAAAATCGCATCCCACAGCTCCGAAAAGAATGACGCTTTTACAGGCATCGCGGCGCAATAATGTGGGAGGGTGGCAGATCAATGGAGGAAAGGAGGGAGTGATGGAAAAAAAAACAAAATAACAATAACAAAAAGCTGCTCCAGCTTTTTAGCTGCAGGGTACGGGTTGGCTTCTCTTGGTAAACCGGACAGATTCTTGCGCCGGCGATCACTCCCGAGCTGCCACGATAGATTTGTTTCCACACCCTCCCACCAGCTGCGCCGCGACCTGCTCATACGGAAAGAAGTGGGATCCCCCGAAACTCATATTTTTACTTACCGTAAGGCAGGGTAGGGCAGATGACCTTGTGGAAATGTGAATCACGGAGCTGGGCAGCAGCCTTATGCAGGGAGGGGGTCTTTTTTTTTTTTTTTTTTTTTTTTTTTTTTTTTTCCGTAAAAAGTCCAGGGTGTTGTAGAGGTCGGTTTCTTGATGCACGACAGGTACCTATCTACAGTCAGCAACTAATTTATGGGACCCAGACCATCTTGGAGGATCCCCCTCAGACAGCCCCTACTGCAGGTTCCCAACAACAATTTCCTCCACCAGAGTCTGTCTACTAACACCCCTCCTACCACGATCCCTTAAGACAATCCCCTACTGTAGGTTCCCCACCGATATCCTCCAGCAGAGCTTGTCCCAAGCCAATCCTCCCCCCAAAGGGGACCCCATCCCACCTCAGGTCCTTGCCCCCCCCAAAGCAGAGCCTAAGGTAACCAACACACATGAGCAGTCTAACCACAAACCCGTACCTGCATCCTCATTAGACTGCTAACTGTATCAGGCAAACCCCTCATAGGCCAGGACCCAACATACAACACCATGGACAGTCCCCTGGGTGGTCCCCACCTGCGCAGGCAGTGTCTGTAATAGCTTACCATGCATCAGCCCAAGGGGTGTGTGTCCAGCCGTGTGTCATTCTAACGCCCTGCCGGTGTCCATGCGTGAGGCTGCAGATTTGAACCCGCAACCTCATACCACAATGCGCATTTCCAACCGATGCTCTAACCACTGAGATACATCAACTGGACTGCAGGGAGGGGGCCTAGGGTTTGCCATGCACAACTATGACTGTGAAGGATTAGGGTAGATTGGAAGACAGTTTGTCACCCTCTACATGGCTAGACCTTCATACATGCTGTGACCTCACTTAATATGTGATCCCACCTTGACTATGCAAGTATCCAACTCATTTCAGCAAAACTGGTGGTTTTAACTGGTTTACCATTTCACTGTAGCACAGTCGCAAATAGTGACAATTTTGGAGGTAGGGGATGATACTGCAACTCGTTGCAGAGCCCCCCGGCCTCCGAGAAATGACTAAGGGTCTGATCCCATCACTACACTACCAATGTAGTGGCAGAAAAGTACTATGAAGATGTCAGCAACCCTGGCGGGGCAAAAAAGAGAACATTGGATCCCACAGAGCCGATTTCTTTGGTGGTCTTCTTGGACCCACGGTGACTCTCTATGGGCGCCAGTTCAGGGCCGACGGTTTCATGGTGCAGCTTGCCCTTCGCTGACGGACCTCGGACATTCCAACCTCTACAAATGGACAAGCTAGGCTACCAGAGTGGCACGGGTCCACTTGCCCGTTCCGGGCCAAAAAGATATAAAAAAAATAAAAATTAAAAAAAATATTTTTTATTTTTAAATTTTATTTTTAATTTGGTTAAGATAGTTCCCTCTTTTTCGTTGAGGAGATGCCCTGGGGCATGGTCCCACTAGCAACCGGATAGGATAGAAAAGAGTTTGTGTGGCAGTTGACTGACCCAAATCCTGCCGCGCAGTACTGGTGATCCCACGGTCAGTATTTTACATGTATTACCCGAAAAAGTAAGGAGATCCTTGGTTCCCCTCCTCCTCTCCTTAACACTGGGCATGCCCGTGCAAAGAAAGCTTCCCGCCAGAATCTTTTCAATCGGTTGGGGCTGTGGCCAACCCCAAACGAGGTTGGGGTCGGCCTTAGCCCACTGGATAGAAGATTGTCAGCATTTTACTTGCTGTTGTGCAATTATCTCATTGGGTGGAGCCCTCCTTCAATCACGGAGTATATGGAGGGTGTCAGGATCACTGCTGACAGAAGTCGATTTTATTCCAAAAAAATGTGGCGGTTACTTTGTTCACTGTTTTTGCAACCACCACCATCAGATCATTTGTGATCTGATGGCTGGGAAGCACTCTGCCGTGATTTCCGGTGGGAGGTCTCTGTTTCTTTCTTTTATTTTGGCCTTTTTCCTGTTTTCTCTGCCAAGAAATTCGTAATGAATGTGTCTGGCTGCTGCCACTCAGTGTCACACTGGATCGGCCACACTCCTATCCGACTGCTAATGGGACCTTGCCCCTGGCCGTCTACACGAAAGTTGTAGTACTTCCGTTTGTGCTGCCACGAGACATGGGCAAAATATTTCGGCATCCGCGCCGACCTCGAAAATGTGTGGGATCTCAAAAGTACAATGGAGCTGGGCTGTAGTGTAGTGGTGGGATCAGACCCTAAGGGCCTCCCCACACCACTGTAGAACGAAAAACGAATGAATGCATCTTCCTGCGGAGAAGGGCAAGATGCATCCGTTACTAAGAATAGCAATGGCAGATGCATCTTACCCCTTTCTGCGGCAGATGCATTCGTTCTCTTTTCATTTCGACAGTGGTCGAGGCCCTAAAACGAAATCTGCTAGGTCTGCCTATGTCCATCATTATCCTACATATACTTTAATCTGCTAGGTCTGCCTATGTCCATCATTATCCTACATATACTTTGCTCCCGTACTGACACTCCGGCAGCCGCCAAGTGCGGCCAGGCGTAGACTGTATTTGGGCACATTAGCAGTGTGCCAAACATGGCTGATGCGATGTACGTGGTCACGCCTCTGGGTACATGCATTGGCATGCTGTGCTTCACGTGGGGAGGACAAAATCTTACCTGACGAAAAAGTGATGTATGCTCCCCATAGACATCTGAAAGTAACTCAAAAAACAAAAAAAAAAAAGATATCTGAAAGTAAGACCACCCAAGAGCCTAGCTCAGTGGGTGGAACCCTGAATTGTTGAAATACAGACCTGTTTTCAAATCCAGATGATGGAACTTGATGAATAAAACCAACTACTAATAAATTGCCTGGGGTCGGTCATAATATCTCAAGGCCGCTGCCCTTTCTTTTTTTTTTAAAACGTAAGACCGCAGTATGTGCCACGGATGTCAGACAAACATTTTATCTTCTTCACAATCTAAGCTCTTTCGTGTTCACCAACCAAAACACAATTAAGTCACCCCCCCCTTTCCCAAAAAAAAGGAAAAACAATTAATTTTAAAATCGAAAAAAATGGTAAAAAAAAAGACCTTACAACTTACAAAATGCATCCCACACGGTTGCAAACAGTGCTAGCGGGTCCCGGCCCCAGCGCTACCTATACCTACGTTCCATTCTCTTTTTTCTTCCCCTCTCCTCTCCACGCYCCCCCCCCCCCCCCCCCCCCCCTCCCCCCTTGTTTTCTTTCTTTTCAAAACCCAAGATCTCTCCATTTATTAGGGCCCAGTGCCCAAGGCAATAATACACAAAGTGAAAACCTTTCCACAACATGATAAACAAACAAACAAAAAAAAAAAACATTCCACATTCAGGGGGCCCCAAGGTCTCCTATCCTTCTCTGTGTGGTGAATCCCCTCCCCTGTACCCAAAGGCCTCTACAGGCTCAACCGTAAGGTATATATACTATATATAGTGAAGACAATATAGGCAAAACTTCCAAATTCTACTCCAAGTGGTAGACGTCCAAAGTAATACCTACAGCAACGCAATGCCTACAATACTTTCGACTTTACCTGGGCTTCTTCATCAAACATCTGGCATGTGTCCATGCTGACCATGGCCCAGAGTCCGGTTTGAACTACAGTTAATCTCCACTGGGTAACGTGAGTCAACTATTCGAAATTGATGATTGATGATGACTTTACACAGCTTTGTTGACTTTGTCCTTGTGCTGTTTACTGCTTGCTTTGCATGCGATAAGCTTGCTTTGTTTTGCGGTCACTTTCATCATCCATTGCCCACAGTCCAGTTTGAACCCACGCCCTTCCGGGGCCAGAAGGGCCAGACTTCAGAAAGCTTTGCCACGTCTTCATGTTCAGAAGAGTGCAAAATCTTCATCTTCATGTCTCTTGACAAGAGTGAGAAATCGATGTATTTTGACAGGACGATCTCGATTTGAACCCACGCCCTTCTGGGGCCAGAAGGGCCAGACTTCAGAAAGCTTTGCCACGTCTCCATCTTCAAAAGAGTGCAAAATCTTCATCTTCATTTTTCTTAAATTTTTTTATTTTTATTTTAATGAAAGCCCTTATGTAAGCTCTCCATTCCGATGGTGGCAAGAGAACCACCAGAATAGAGGGCTTATCTGCCGGGCTGCTCCATCCTTTGGTGGGGAGCGGCACCTTGACAAGAGTGAGAAATCGATGTCTTTTGACAGGACGATCTCGATTTGAACCCACGCCCTTTCGGGGCGAGAAGGGCCAGACTTCAGAAAGCTTTGCCAAGTCTTCATGTTCAGAAGCGTGCAAAATCTTTATCTTGATGATGACAAGAGTGGGATTTGAACCCACGCCCTTTCGGACCAGTACCTGAAACTGGCGCCTTAGACCGCTCGGCCATCTTGTCATACAGACGAATCAGAGAAACACCGCCGACCGTGGGGCTCGAACCCACGACCACAAGGTTAAGAGCCTTGCGCTCTACCGACTGAGCTAGGTCGGCTATTTGTTTGAAAAAGTGTCTACTATCTTGTAGGCAGTATTCTATTTCGCTGTCTGCCAAAATGACAATGTGTACAGCAATACTATGCATACAGGGAGACAATCTAGTATCTACCAATGAAAAAAAGAGGAGAAAAGACTCAAAAGAGGTCACAAAAAGAGAGAATGAACACTTGGTTGTTCTTTTGTAAATTTTTATATATTACCATATTATTACGTTACGTTCCCTTTTTTTTTTTTTTTTTTTTTTTTTTTTTTGTATTTAAGAAATCCCAGAGTGTAGTAGACGCCAAGGACCACCAGACCCACGGTGATCGCTGGCAGCGGCAGCCGATGGTTGTCCTGACAGGATAGGCCACCTACCCTACCCATCCCCATGTTAATACTCCCACCCCACCCCCTGTCCCTACTATCCCCTACCTCCTCAGTGTGACCAGCAATCAGGACCACCACTGTCTCTTATACACATCTAGATGTGTATAAGAGACAGCCACGGTTGTCCTGACAGGATAGGCCACCTACCCTACCCATCCCCATGTTAATACTCCCACCCCACCCCCTGTCCCTACTATCCCCTACCTCAGTGTGACCAGCACTCAGGACCATCACCCTACTAATGGGCAGTACGGGCAAATGACGAACGAGCTAAGGAAAAGGAAGGACAAGAAAAAAGAAAAAGATCCATTAAGGACCAAACCCACGGTGATTGCTGGTAGCGGCAGCCAATGGTTGTCCTGACAGGATAGACCACCTACCCTAGCCATCCCCACGTTAGTACTCCGAGCGCACCCCCTGTCCCTCCTACTATCCCCTACCTCAGTGTGACCAGCAATCAGGACCACCATCACCCTACCAGTAAATATTGAGGGCAACTTGGACCACACAGCAGTGACAAGCAAGCACCAAGACTGGCCAACCCCCCAGCCCTAGTGGAAGTGGAATAATCGGACGAACCCTTGCCGTATGGGAACTTTGGATGCCAGGCTCATACTACGACCTTCTACAGGCCCAATTCAAAGAGACTACCCAGCAGGATTACCTAAGCAAGGCAGGCCAGCACCCACGGACACAATCTTGCCGTCCATCCCCTAACTTACCCAAGGCTAGGCGGAACTCAGACTAGCCGGAGCGGCTTATATCACTACCCTACCCTAGAGCTAAGCCATGCATGGGTAGACCCCGTCATAGACCTGATAGACCCCCACCAGCCCGGTATCGTAGTTGCGTGTATGTGTGTGTGCCCAGAGGCTATGCATGTTTGTATGACCATGTTTTTTGTGTCTGCCTATGTGTGCTCTGTGTAACAGTATAGCGAGATGTATGTGCCCGCAGGCCAGATATTTGCAGTACTACGTAGAGGGAACTATATGTTCGTTTTTTGAAGAGATGACAGGCCAAGCTGGACAAGAACCCTCCCAAAGTCCCAAGCCAGACTCGAACCCGTCATCTATGACATGTGAACTGAGGACTCTACCATTTCAACGACAATTGCAAACGCCCCATGTGTGATATGCCAGACTGGGGAGTTCAACAGAAACAACGACGAGCAACGGCCACAAGCAATGCGCGGAGTATCAAGACCCGACATACGACACCATGGCCATGGACAACCCTTGGGTGGTGCGCATGCAGTGTCTGTAATAGCTTTACCATGCTCCAGCCCAAGTGTGTGTGTGTGTGTGTGTGTGTGTGTGTGTGCGTGTGTGTGTGTCCAGGCGTGTGTCATTCTAACGCCCTCCCGTTGTCCATGCATGCAAGGCTGCGATCGAGTTCTGAACCCACAACCTCATACCCTTCTTGATCACGCTGCATGAGCGCTAACTTGCGCTGCGGACCGGTCGGCGAGGCCCGGCCGCACTCCGCGGACTAGGGCAGTGATGGTGAGCGCCATCACTGCGCTTGGTCGTCCTGGTGCCCGTCCGGCGCTTCGGCCCGGGCGTAGGTGGGTTTTCCACGTGGCAGCTTAAGGAGACGGCACATCGGCGTGAAGGAATCAAGCTTAGATTGAAGAGGCAGCGTGGTCGTTCGAGGGGCGGCTTCGACAACATAGTAAGATACACCAATACCAAGATTAATGACCACAATGGCCTCAACCATGACTACAACGGCAACAATGATGGCGATGGAGGCGGCGACCGTGCAGGACGCTGTTGCTGTTGCCTTGCTTGAAGAGGAGGGAGCTGCGCTGGAGATGGTGCGGATGTATAAGCGACAGATGGATGGCATCTATGCCGTGCTGATTCAACATCGACACAATCTACCAGCGGAGCTTATGGAGGAGGGTGAGGAGTTGTTCAGCGGATGGGAGGAGGAGCTCCATGCAAATCTCCCTTTTCAGCGGTTGGGCGCTATTGAAGAAGCACAAGTGATGGCGGAGCTGTGTGATTCTACTGAAATGCTAGGGAAAGTGAGGGGAATCTTCGTTGAGCTCTGGGAGGGGATGTATGTGAATACAAGGCGTGATGATGTCAAATGGCGTTGCTGAGTGGGGCCTGAGGAGGGGCAGGTGCTTTGTGCCACGTTGCAGGATCATTCGTATGAAGTTGGCGGCGCTTGTATTTCAGCCACTTCCGTTATTAAGGAGGCTGTAACTCGCCGCGGGGAGCTTGAGGAGGGGCAGGGTTCTTGCGGTGAATCGGAGGAGCGCTCGTTTGTGGGTGATGAGGATTGCCCTTGGCGGGGAGGAGGGGTTATCGCCAGGTGTGATAACAACAACAACAACAACAACAACAACAACAACAACAACAACAGCGACCACAACGGGAATATCGACGATGAACTTATGTTGTCTGTGGCACAGGGAGTAAAAAACAAAAACGATAGCAATAACACGGTGCGTGACGGTGGAACGGCAGGGCCGATCTTCAACTGGTGCGCACCAGAAAACGACGTTGATCTCAACAACAACAATGACAACAAGGAGTCAACCGGCGACAACACGACTGGGGATCACAGCGATTGCGAAAACAGATTTAATAACGACAATACAGCCGGTGATAACAAAAACAACAAAGATGTTCACAGTGATACTCACGGAATAACAAGTGAGAATGGGCAGTCTCTTCCCCCCTTTCCCCACCCTCCCCTGTTCAGTTTTTGCTGGTGTTTTTTGGGGTTGGATCAGGGGTGTGGGTGAGTTGGGTGGATGATTGGAAGGTTTGGTAAACGAGAGGACTGTGCGGGAACGTTGGAAGTTGGATGGTGGCGCGAAGGGCTGGGTTAGTGACGCTAGGATAACCGGGTCGCATAGGGTAGCATGTGAGTGGTTGGTTCCAGCGTGCTCTTCCTGGGTTACGTGGTGATTGCTCAGATTTGGCTTCTCGATCTGCCATATGGATTTGGTAAACTAATATGGCAACCTAAACCTTGTGCGGCTCTTTAGGATATAGGATGTCGCCATGTGGCAGGGCAAATGGCGCAGTGAGGAACTACCATTGGGAAAAGGCATCAGGGCGACCGATGCGACTTGTTGTGTTCTGCCACGTGGCTGTTTTGCTAGGATTTCTTTACCCCCTTTTCGATGAGGAATCCACATGTATTCTTGCCTTCTCTGATTACCCCTCCCCTTGCTTCATAAGCTTTTTAGGGTAGGCATAGATCTTGCGTCTCGAAGGGTGGTTGTATCAATTGATCTTCTATTCTCCCTACTGTTGATTGCCTCTCCTCCTCATGGCGCGGTGAGGATTTATGCGGTAGATGATGAGGAACTCAGAGTAGGGATATGATTTTGGATATGAATTTGGATTACGATGGACAGTTAATCCCCTCAGTCGAGGGCAATCAATGCTGCTCATCAGTCACTTGGTGTGCTTGCGTGTCGCTTTCCATGACCATTCAGATGACCGACACGTGGCAAGCCTACATGAGTTTGAAATGAGTTTGAAATGTTCCTATAACAACCATTTTACATGTGAAGGGACGCTGGACCCGCTTTCCAGCAGGTGCTGCTCCCCACCAATAGATGGAGCCTCCCTGAGCATGCTAGTGGTGTCTGCTCGTATCAGCACCTCTAGCATCCACTCGGTTTTTTTTTTTTTTTTTTTTAAAGAAAAAAAAAGAAAAAGAAAAAAAAAACAATGAGCATTTCCAACCGGTGGTCTAACCAGTGAGCT
>BFEA01000286.1:362688-381342 GCA_003427395.1 Chara braunii | reverse complement strand
GTGTGTGTTTGTGAGGGAGGGAGAGAGAGAGAGAGAGAGAGAGAGAGAGAGAGAGAGAGAGAGAGAGAGACAGATAGACAGACAGAGAGAGTCTAAAGGTGACAAAGTACATCTTCACATGGTCCGAAACATGCAGGGAAGGGTGTGGTAAAGTCCAGGATACATTCAGCCTGTACCCGCCCCATTGGTACATGGTCCATATGACAGTCCACGTACGTATGGCATGTTGGATACTGGAGCCAAGCCCACAAACCCATCAATAAGCATCCATAGCACATACTTGCGTACGGAGATGTAATCGCCGGACTGAGGGACTGATGTGTTTTCACATCAATTCCCTTGGAAGGAGTGACGATCCACAGCAAATACCTTATTCGTACAGAGACATAAACAGTAATTTAACACACGTATATAAATAATATAAGAATATGAAAACGAGTTCAGAGAGGGAACAAAAACTATAAAACAAGGGACAAAAAAAAAAGAAAAAAAAAAAGAACGAGAAACAAAAAATAAACAAGTCTGTCCACAGCTCCGAGTTCCTACGCAAGTGAGACTCTGTGAGAAAGAGATTTTTCTTCTTTTTAATAATGGAAAACTATTTAAATAATTAAATTCCACCCACCTGCACTCTTGGTGAACCCCCTTCCATTGGATGTGTCTCTATCAAAATCTCAAACCAGAAAGCATTCACTCCAACCGGATAACATACCTCGAATCGGAAAAAAAAAAAAAAAAAACAAGAAACAAAAACAAAAAACAAAACCAGAGTGCTCTTGTATGCCTTGTACGCCGCAAGAGGAAACTTCAAATACATCATTATATATAAACGCTCTGAAACAAGGAACACAATGCCTCCCATGTGAAGTATCGCATTCTCTCTCTCTCTCTCTCTCTCTCTCTCTCTCTCTCTCTCTCTGTGAATATTTGGCTTCTCTGCTCAGCTTTAAGGTTGCAACTCAACCATTGATACCGACCTCCTAAAAAGATCTGAAAATTTTTACTTGAATAGGTCAAATTAGCACGGTGATGAAGATATACATTTGTCTTTTCTGAAAAGCCTCTTTCTTTTTTTCTTTTTCTATACTATATAAGAAAGTATTTAAGAAGATGGAATCAAATTTTATGTTAAAAAAAAAAAGATAAAACGAACCATACTCGATTGTTTTCTTCACTCTTCGAACAGATCACCATGTACAGAGAAACGGACCACATTCATCCCGCCAATGTTTCACACTTAGGAAGGTGGAGGGAACAGGCAGGCAGGCAGGCAGCCCGCCGATGTTTATTTCAGAATGGATGCGAAGGGGGCAAAACTGCAAAACTGAAAATACCAGAAAATCCATATCTATTTGTAATGCAAAACTGAAAATTTGACACAATGGATTCTCAGGGGGAATTCACCCCAAAATTCAAAATTAATTGGCAACCATATCACAAAAAAAAAAAAAAAAAACCTCTGCTTTGAAGCCTCTTCCTCTCAATTCGCAGTTGTACATACACTCTTATCCCATCTCTCAATGAGATCATGCCTAACTAGGAAAATCCTTAATCCCATCTCAACGAGATTATGCCTATCTAGGAAAGTCCCCTGTCATGAGCTGCCGCGCAACCCGAAGAAAGAAGGAACCGAAAAAGACGGCGAAAAACGGAAAACACAAACAACTCAAAGGCAATGAAAGCAAAGCAGCACGAACCAGAAAAGAAATCACACACACACACACACACACACACACACACACACACACACACACACACACACACAAAGAAACAAAGCAAAATACACCCACCTTACCTTTCTATACCACGAGCGCCTCGTTCTAGAATCAGGACAAGTCATAACCTTGACATTACCCTATTATACCGTCCATGCAAATATCCTGTGGTTTGACACAGAAAGGGGAACGTAAAAAGAAAAAAAAGAAAAGAAACGGAAACGAAAAGAGATGGCATCGATGAAGACTGCAGTTGCTTCGGCAAGTCACCTACTAGAAGACAAATAAGCTGCCGGCAAAGTAGAGGAGCATGTGGAGAAACCCTCCACCTCTCACAATTGTTGTTCCTCTCCATCCTCCTCCTACCCCCCACCACGCCTTGCATCTGCCTTGTCGTCTAAGGCATGACCAGGCAGATGCAATTAGGGTGGACAACCAGAGGCTGTGGAAGGGGCTGGCGCCCAGGGAAGAAGAGGCCGGCAAGCCCGTAAGCACCGAGGAAAGACGACTAAGCCCGCCAAGAGCAAGGACCATGCAGAGAATCCATTGCGCTTCTCGCCATTGTTCCTCCCCCCGCTCTCGTCCTATCCCCCACCCGATCTTGGATCGGCTTTCACCTGTCAAGAGGAGGAAGATGCAATCAAAGTGGGCATCCAGATATGTGGAAGGGGGGGGCTGCTGCCCGGGGAAAAAGAGGGTGGCAGGCGTGTGAGAAAGCACCGAGGAGAACATGGAGACTGCTTCCAACAATAGAGAAGTATAAAATGTACTGAAGTGAGACCGCACAACAACAAATCACTACAAGCCGAGTTGTGCAATCAGAAGAGATCAAATGACAAGTACTCGTACCTATTGCCGGCAATTGAACAGAAGGTCCTCTCGGTCCTTGCTACAGAGCAAGGACGCCTGCCAATCAAGGCGCCGAAGCCCGTCTGTCGGTCTTTCTTGACTGACTCCGCTCAAGTACATTGGTGGACGCAAATGCTACACATGCACATGCGTGCGAGTATTCCGGCCCCCTCCCCCCCTTCACCCCCCGTTCCACCACCTCTCTCTCTCTCTCTCTCTCTCTCTCTCTCTCTCTCTCTCCGTCATGCCAGGACCTCTCTCACGTTGAACCCAAAATTGGGCATCAATTTCACAATTGATGCACTCTCTTACAGAGATCGCCTCAACAACAACAAATCTCGTTATCCGAGCGTTCACACACTTCAGTGCAAACTGTTGGATTGAGTGGACGCTTGACAACGGTCGTACCTAAAGCGAACAAAACTGTTTCGAGTGCCAATCACTCTCTCCTGCATGCTCACTCCTGGCTGCCCCTCTTTGTCTCCGTCTCCCTTTGGCTCGCACCCTCTCCTCGAGCTTGGAGGCCTCCCGGACGATCAGGTAACCAGCCCTCCCACACGATTCCAAGTACCACAGAATCGAGTCGAGAGTTGTGTCAAAACAAGTCATCATAGGCGATGATCTGCCGTCCTTGTGGAAGGGGCTGTTGCTGGTCTAAGCATGGTACCTCAGGACCACTTGAGAGGACAGCAACAGCAGTGGCAGCAGCGGCGGCGGCGGCCGCCATGAGAGACGCTTTCGGTCCCGCCTTCGCCGGAGGAGGAAGAACCACTCTGACACCGCCACTTTCCATGGGAAATTGTTTTGCATCTGAGAACCTCCGCTCACGCCCTCCGGGGCTGGCCGGGAGCGGAGCTGTCCAGGCGAACCCACCAACCCCAATCTTCCAATCTGGTAGCGATCCATGCGCCCAGGCAACACGCACCCTCTGCGAACCCACATACACCCCCTCTTCAGATTTCCCCTGGCTCACAGCTGTCTCTGCGCACTGTCTGGACTCGAAAGTCACGAATCCGTAGCATTGCGCTTCTATGACTCTTGCCCTCACAATCTCGCCAAACCGTTCGAAGGCCAAATTCAGTTCGTAATCGATTGTCGACGGATCGAGGTCTCCCACAAATATTGTACAGTCCTGGCTGGGGCCCTTCCCTCTCTTCTTTTGCCGCTTGGCTTCCCAGCCCCTGCTGCTGCTATGACTCCTCTCGTGGTCCACACCGAACAATTCCTCGGCCGAATGATCCCGCCACCGTCGCCTACCACACCGCTCCCTGGTCCGCTCCCAACTCCTTTCCGAGCGATAACTCTCTTCCCTGTACGACGGCCGCCGCTCGCTATAATGATACCGCCTGTCGGACCTTTGTGCCCCCGACTCGCTGCGATCGTACGACCGTCCGCTCTCGTACGGCCGCCCATACCTATCCCTAGATGATCTGGAGGAGTGGCTCCGGTGCTCCCAAGCTCGATCCCAATCGCCGTCCTGATCCCAGTCCTTGTCTCGGTCAGCGTTCCGGCTTCTTTCCCAGTACCGGTCCCTGTCTTCCTCCTCGTCGCTATCCCATTCCGACCGTCCGACGGCATGCACTTCTGAGCTAACGAACTTGCTTCCCGACCCATCTGTACCCCCCCTCTGGTTGACGCGTGCTGCGGTCGCACTCCGAGCAACGGAATCAACCGTGCCACTTTTCGAAACCGCCCCGCTTGCCACCTCATGATCTGCTCTTCCCCTCAACTCGGGGGGAGAAGCTCCTCGTCGACCATCATCTGCAGGATCATTCGGTTTCGATTCCATATCCATATCGCGCTCCGCGTTCATAGAAGGCAGGTTAAACCGTACTGTTTCCAGATCCTGTTTTGCATCCGCCATCTCTTCCGCTCGCTCCACACTACCGGAACGCTGTACACGATCTTCATGAGCGGAAGCTCTTGAAGCACCCCCGTCCTTCTCTGTGACCGGTGACCCAGACCGGCCCTTCTGGCTACCTTCCGCTTTCTCCTGTGAAACATCACACCGACGCTCTGTCATAGCCTCCAGCTTGACGCACACATCTCCATCTTTTCCCAAGCCGGTGCTCGACTTCGTTTCACTGGCCGCGACAACACAGGTTCCACTTTCCTTCGCTGCTGAATCCGTCTGTACATCAGCAAGAGCCGCAAAGGCTGGGACCCCAGGCTTGCCCGCTGCATGCGTCGCCTCTTCACAAGGCTCGGCCTCACCTGCCTTCAAGTTGGGCGCCTTCCGATCGGTTGTTTCTGCTCTCGCTACCACCTCGGCCAGCACCATCACCTCGTGCTGTCCGGTCCTTGGACATGGAAAAACAGCAGGCCGTGCCGTTTCCCCCTCAGAAGCTCTCTTCTGGTCTTGCAAGCCGCCGCTGCTCAAGACCGGGCAAAGCTTCTCACCACTCGCAGTCGGTGCCCCCTTACCTTCAATGTCTCCGCATTCATCCTTCTCCTCTTTCGCACTGGCCATCTCGATGGACTCCGTCTTCACAGGCAACACCTGTGACACTCCGGCCTCCGGCCCTTCCAACTCCGCCTTCGTCTCCGTGGCTAACACTGCAACGCCAGCTTCCCTGTCTTCTGTACTCGCCACCGCTTTTATCTGGCATCCACCGTCGGCACTCGCTTTCTCCCAGACCTCACTCTTTACCGGCGGAGGACGGTGTAGTTGGCGATTCTCCGCCGCGTAACACTGCCCAAGGCCTGAGTCGGTACATGTTGTCGGGGAGTTGTTGTGATTTCCTGGTTGGGCTCTCTCCATAGGGTCCATTCCCATCGCATCCGTGTCCTCGGCCATAGCCTTCTCCTCTCTCACCACCATGTCATCATAGGTTGCAGAGCTCCCCCCAAGTACGGTCTCGGATTTGGTTTCCCCGGCGACACCGTCAACACCTGCAGCGTGAGCATTTGCTTGAGGCCCCCTTTCAACAGCGAAGGGCGCATCCGCGTCCGAGATCCCATCGACGGCAAAGTTCGCCTGATCTACGATACCCTCCTTCCCGGGCTTCCCCTTGTGCAGATCATCCCTTGACGGGACCCCATTGAGACCTTGCGTTGCTCGCGGTTCACCCTCAGTAAACCCATTAAGAGCACAAGAGGCATCCACGTCCGCGATATCAGCGAACGGCGAGTCCACTAGAGGCAAGTGCTGCAGTTCTTTCTCATCTATCTCCGGAATAAGATAGGCCGCGTGGTGGACCGGTGACGCTCGGTCGCTGACAACGGGTAAAATGTAGGTGCTGGAGGTCACGTCCACAGCGCCTGCATCCTGTATTCGATACCCATGATCGTCAAACTCTGCGCTAGCCAGCCAACCATCATCTACGCTGAAATCAATCGGCACTCCGCCGGGCATGCAATCCGCCGCCGGTTGAGATTCCGCCGGGGGATTCGGCGCTTCGACTTGTCCCGGTTTCCTACCACTCCAGAACACACCGTACGGAGTTTGCAGTGCGCCGTCGGTCCCAGCGAGGAAAGGCGCACCGTCATCCAGCCCAAGCTCATCTTCCAAAGGCCACAAATCCTGGATATCCTCACCCTCCTGCGTAACGTACGCCGGCGCCGGCGACGACTCTTCTGCCACCAGCTCTTCGTACTGACGAATATCGCTGAAGTGGTGAAGACAGCCCTCTCCATCTCCGGACAACTGAAGAATCTGTTCAAACTCCTGATCCTCATCATATTGCTCGATCTCTATCTCCTCGTACTCGAAGAAGTGGAGTTCCCTCTCCGTGAGTTTCTCTTTCTCACGTCTGCTATGAACGTTTCCAGGCTTCTTTCCCCTGCTGCTGCATACCATCGGCACTGGAGAGGACAACGACCACGATCCCTTGGTAGGGGTCGTAGGCCCACTGCTAACACTCCCAGACCTGTACCCCCGCCCCTTCTGTGGTGGGGCTGCCGCCGAACTAGTCCCTGCTTTCGACCTTCTTCCTTTCCTGAATGGTATAAAATCCTGCACCAGCAGCACAAATCAACCATCACAGAAAGAGAATAATGTCAAATTCCAAATTCAATCACGGCTATAGCCAGCCAGTCATAAGCCAACGTCTCTCTCTCTCTCTCTCTCTCTCTCTCCACACACACACACAGACACACGTGCATGCCCCTTCGCAACCCACACTTTTCTCCAGGGGTCCCTTCCTAACCCCATCTCTCGACAGTCTGCATCGCTGAGGACCGTTTTCTTGTTTTTATTTAATAAAAATTTTTTGCCCGACTGCCACAGCTACTTCCGAGCTCGCCGCACCACTTGAATGTATCAGGACGAGAGAGCAGGTCCAGATGCATTCCAAATGGCGGTTTTTGGCAAGTGGTGCACCGAGCCCCCTCAGTGCAGAACACCATCCCGTTCCTCACGAACTGTATGAATGAAGTCAATGGAAAGCTAAGGCTACAATAGTGGCTCGGGACCACTGGTGCCCGGCAGGGGCAAAAAGAATTGAAAAATAAAAATACATTTTCTTTTCATTTTATATTTAGTTTTCATTTGGTAAGGACTTTCGCAAAAGTTGTTCTGTTTATTTTTCTACATAACATAGTTTTTTTTCAGGAGTTCTTGGATTTTTTAACTTTTTGTTGCACACAGCCCCTTTCTATTCTGGGGGGGCAGCAGTCTGGTTGCTCATCACCAGCAAGTGAAAAGAGTTCAAAAGCCGTCTCACCAGAGGATCATTCCTCTTCCTTCGTGCTTGCTTCGCCACCTACGCAATGGCCACTGTGCTTCTACGATTACATTTTCATCGCGCACCTGCACTCAGAATTTTTCTTTCTATCCGTCTCACCGTATCGATGTCCTGTGAGCATGTCTTCACCGTGTGATTGCATCCACATACATGTGCATGTATGTGGATGTAGCATTTCATATCTTGATCTGTGTTTGTCATCCTTGGGGAGGGGCCACGCTGGTTCTTCTCTTTTCTTTTTTTTTCTTTTTTTAACCGGCTCTACAGCTAGGAGGGAGGGGTGATAAGAGAGCACCCCCTTGTAGCAGATTGCCAGGTTGCTCCAGTCTATTTGTGGGGATGCTGCTGGCTGACCCCTGGCCAGTGTCGCCCACCTGCAGGTCGCATGCAGCGCCCGCCTCTTCCCTCATTCAAGGCTTGAAATCGGGCTGGCTGCGACAGCGTTCCCTGTAATAATACTGTCATAATAATAAAAAGGCCTGAAATGCCATCCTGCCCAGATTCGACAGGTAATTGAACTGGTTAGTTTTTTTGAAGATTTGGCCCTACATTAAAAATAATAATAAAAAAAAAAACAAAAAAAAAAAAAGCAAAAACAAAAACGCCGCTGCATTTCACCTACAGCTTCTTTTCTATGTTGACTCGTATGGCGGCTATGGCCACACATCCTGTAACTGCCACGGCATTTCATGGTCACCGCAGGTGAGAGATGCCACTGAATCTAGACTGAAAACTTACCCACATACAGCTATAATGCCCGTACGCTCTATCTTAATATGGACGCAATACCGTCTTTCCCGAATAGAACATACGGTCAAAATACCACCGCATCTGGACTGAAAACTGCCCCGCATACAGCTATAATCCCCGTACGCTCGATGAGGGGAAGACAGTCGGGGTTAAAAGCACCTGCATGCATTGGAGGGTTTTAAGCACCTACTGGACGCAACAGGCTTGTACGAAACCACCATTATCTCCAGTTTTTGCACTGACCACAAGGACGGCGTTCCTTGAAGATGGGGGGACCCGCCACACCACTCACCAAATGTGCAAAATGAGAATGTATCTCAATCTAGAACGTGGAAATGTTCATCCTCCAAAGTCGAATTTTTGACATTTGGTGAGTGATGCAGCAAGGCCAACCGTTACAACAGAGATTGCCTATGCCATGCCATCGCCACACGTTTCGTTTTATGACCCGGAAAAGGCCAAGGGTGCCACCTTAAACCACCAGTACTTCCTCGAGTGGTGCCCCTTAACGCGCCACGATTTTAGGAAACATACATACAGGGCAGTACAGGAGCGCCCAAATTCATCCGACTAGAAACGTTTCTACTCTTTTTTTTTTTTCCACGGCCGATAGCTGGGCTAAGTACTGGTGGTTAAAAAATAATAATAATAATAAAAATCAGATACGCTGGCCGCTAGCAGGTCTCGTTTCAAGTGGAGACCAGCTGTTTCTTTCCCTCTTTTTTCCCCTCTTTTTCCCTCTTCCGTCACTAAGCCGCCAGTGCACAGGCCTGGCCTTGCTGAAAAAAGAAACTCGTAGCCTACAAAAAAATTGGGGGCTCGGCCGATGGCGGCCCCGTAATGCGCCAAAAAAGAAAAAAAGAAAGTGGGCCGATGGCGGTTCGGAAAAGCTTGGTGCGCATTACGGGGCCTGCAGGCCCAGGGGCCAAGTCCCGCTTACCCGAATGATCGCTTTCTGACCGCAGATTCGGAAGATCAACAACCAGAAATCAAGAATCAGCGTAAGTGGGACTTGGCACCGGGTGGACTGGCGGGTTAAAATTAGAAGCAGAGACTACTTCCGCGTACTACCGCATCCTGTGACACAATGCACTAAACAGAAAAATCAAGTTCAGTGTTCTTGTGTAGATTACACAGTTGTCTTTTGGCCCCCGTCCGGTATCTCAAGGATTTCTTCATAGATTTCTCATTTTTCTCAATGTGATCTTGAATGGGACGCTGGGCGCGGTTCCCAGCACGTGCTGCTCCCCACGAATAGAATGGAGCATGTCCCTTTCAAAAAAACAAAAAAAACAAAACAAAAAAAAAGCTGGCAGGAAACGCCAAATACAAAATCGTTTCGAAATTTTTGGACACCTTCGTGGGTTTCATGTGACTCTTGTCACTTCAGCTAAAACCCAAAATGAAACTTCCATTTTGTGGAGCGGGTTTTTACAGAGAAGTGTAGCCATATGTTGGTCAAGTGGAGTAGGCAAGACGGTCCGTTCCGCTGAGAGGTCGTACTCACACTACGACATCTTCAACTACGCTCTGGACGTGATTGCGATCAGATTCATCCAGCTCCGGCCGTAGTTGCCGTCAGATACATTAACCGGGTGCTACTGTGAGTATGTCCTGAGATGGAGTGATCACATCACAGAGTCAAAGGATGTAAATTGTAGAGACGGTCACGATTAACTGATACACCCCGAGGATTCCCCACCCAGGGCCTATACAGAGATTAAACCACCAGTACTTGGCACAGCTATCTATCGGCCGAGGAAAAAAATAGACTAGAAACGTTTCTACCCGGATGAATTTGGTCGCTCCTGTAGTGGCCCTTAGGTGCGTTAAAAAATAGACTAGAAACATTTCTACTCGGATGAATTTGGTCGCTCCTGTAGTGGCCCATACGTGCGTTTCATAACATCGATCTTGGCTTGTTGACGTGCACGACTTTATGAAGTACTGCAGTGGTTTAAACCGCCAGTACACGGCCACAGCCTTACAGACAAATCTTCGACACCTTTTCCCCAGATTTCGCGCCTCGGGGCCTTCGGCCAGCCAAAAAACAAAAAAGACAAAGCGTCCACCGTTGATGGTTAGGAAAAGCAACGCTTGGAGTGCATTGCAGCGCCTCCAGCCCCCCGCGCCTACTGGTGGTTTAAACCAGAAGTAACCTGGTCAGCAGATTCATGAACATGTCCCGAGGCTTTTCCAAAAAACCCAAAAAAAAAAAAACAAACCCACAAAGTGACAAGACATAAGACCAGCAGGGGGGCGACGGCCTTCAGATATCATCATCAAGCTGACCGGCTCCAGGCAATTCAGAAATATTTGGTTTTTCAGAATTGCATTACACATCGAGTTCCAGCATCTCGATTTGAACACGGGTCTATATTTCATGGAGCCTAGTTCATGGGTGCCCCCTCTGAGCTAGTAGGGGCTTGTATAGAGGGTCTATGTTTTTTACTCATTGAGCCGTTTTCCTTTGGTTGCCTTTTCGTTTTGGTTTTGTGGGCTTTTCCTTTTTCTGTGGCCAGGCTTGTCCTTTTTTGTCGCCTTTTTAATCACCTTTTCACTTTTCCTTGTGGGGGGGGGCGGGGGGGGGGTTCATGGTTTTTTTTTTTCCGTTTTTTTGTTGCCTTTTTGTTTTCCCTCTATACAAGGGCACACTCACACTAGTTCTTTCCAGAATGCATATGGCTGGAATTACGGCCGGATGTGAACGAATCTGACTGCAATCACGTCCAGAGCTTTGTGGAAAAAGTCAAAGTCCTCCTAGTGTGAGTATATGCTCTCAAGTCTCATCCCCCTATCTTCAACGCAAACCCCCCATCCACCAACCACGCAATAGGTTCCCTCATATGGCTGGAATTACGGCCGGATGTGAACGAATCTGACTGCAATCACGTCCAGAGCTTTGTGGAAAAAGTCAAAGTCCTCCTAGTGTGAGTATATGCTCTCAAGTCTCATCCCCCTATCTTCAACGCAAACCCGCCATCCACCAACCACGTTGAGTATATGCTCTCAAGTCCTCCTAGGAAACGTACGGGCCGCTACAGGAGCGCCCAAATTCATCCAACTAGAAACGTTTCTACTCTATTTTTTTCCGCGGCCGATAGCTGGGCCAAGTACTGGTCGTTTAAAGAAACTTCGCATCTGCGTATTATTTGTCATCTTGAGTGCCGTGTCACTTATCCATCTGCTATGTAATAGTAATGAACACACATTTCCCCGAGCCTAAAATCCACAGTGCCGCCGTTAGGAAAAATAGTTGGGGTACCAAGTGGCCTAGCTCAGTTGGTACACCCCCCCGTAAGTGTTGAAATATAGACCCGAGTTCGAACTCCAGCCTGAAATAAATGAGTAAAATAAAACAATTCTGAACACCTAGGGCCGGTCGGTTGCATGATGCTATCCCAAGGCCATAGCCTTTCAAAAAACAAAAAAAAATCGAGCTGCGCAAGGCTCTCCAGCCAAGCAAAGCCCGAGCCACGGTATTTGAAGACAGCCCAACAAGCCTAAAAAAGAAAAAGGCCCGGTCCCTTCTTGCAGATGAGAAAAATGACCAGTGCAGGGGCAGCTGGAGTGCTAGTTTAAAATATACGACTTCAGAAAACTAGCAGATCACGAGAGCAAAAACATGGATTCCAAAAAACAAAAAAAAAGCATGGCACCAACTGGCCTACTGGCTCAGCCCGTAAACCAGGGAACTTTTGGAATACAGACCAAGGTGCGGAGTTCGAACTCCACTGGAAGCAGATGAAGAGTAAAATATTACAATTACTCTGAATTAGCTCGGGCGGGTCAGTTCGATGATGATATCTCGAGGCCGTCACCCTTTTTTAAGTATATATATATCGTCAAATAGAACTGCCCGGTAAACCGTAGGCAGAGAGGGAGAAGAGGACAACAAACGAGGGGCTGTGACAAACTGTTTCGTCGGAGTTTCACCGACTCATATATATATACACACATACAGGGTCACCAGCCCGTACGTACGAAGGTCACCTGGCCGACCTCCGTACGTATGGGTGTTCGGGGTCCCTTTCGGGGTCCGAACCCAAAGGCGTTCGCCCCCCACTTTATTGCGAGGCCTAAACAATTTTATTATTTTTTGAAACTTTTTTTAATGAGTTTTGTATTATGTGAAGTACATATCTGTAAATTTTCAGGGCATTTGGCTATGCCAAAAAAAAAAAGAAAAATCACCAAAGATGGCAGTGGTCTAAAACGTGCTCGCTCACTCACTAATTTTAATTCTCTTTTTTTTTTTTTTTTTTTTGAAAGGGCAGCCAATGTCGTATGATAATTTTAATTCTCTTTTCATTTTTTCTTATTTTTATTATTAGTTTTATTTTCCGTATTTTATTTTTATTTCAAATTTGGTAAGGAATTTGGATGTAATGCTCAGGCAAATTTTGTTTATTTTACTTTTCTTCATATACTTTTTTTCCCTAGGCTACCAGCCGGGCCGCCCAAGTCCCGGGTGGCCAGCCAATGCAAGGACCAGGGAAGGTCCCAGCAAAAAAAAACAATTCCGAAAATTCCGAAAAAAAAAACAATGTTATGCAGAAAAATAAATTGAACAACTTTTGCCTCAGGGTCACATCGAAATTCTTCACCAAATTTAGAATACAAAACAGCATTAAAAAATATTTTTTTTGCCTGGCCGGGCAAGTGACCCCGGCCCACTCTGGTAGCCTTTGTAGGTTTTTCTCAGATTTTTTTGATTTGATTTTTTTTTGGTCTGCCTTCGGCCCGAACGGCCAAACACATCCCCAAGAGGTCCCGTACGTTCGGGCGTTCAGGTTTGGGCATTCGGCCGTGTATATACATGGTTTGACTTTCTATTTTTCAACATGGCTTGACTTTCTACTTGTAGATGGGAAAAGAATAATCTTCTTCGAAAGGACTACGTTCCTATTTCATGAAAAGCTCTATAGGGCATTGAAGGGTTCAAAGGGGGTAAGATAGGGAATAAGGGGGTTTAGAGGGGGGATGCTTAATTCATTCCATATTTTTTTATTTAAATATTATTTTGTTCTTCTGTTTTATTTTTTATCTTCATATCTGTTGAGATATCAAAGATGCCCTCAAGCCAAACGTTGTTCGTATCATTCATATGAACAACATACTTTTTTTCCAGATTTTTTTGATTTTTTTTTTCGGTAACCGGATTTTCAATACCCGGAATTAATCCGGAAATTCGTCCGGATCGAAAAGTCCGAATAAATTTGGTCTGCCGGATATCCGGATTTGCTGCCTAGGTTTCCCCCAGATTGTTTTGATTTTGTTTCTTTATCATTATTATTTCGTAGGACCTTCCCTAGTCCTTGCACGGCCGGGTCGGCAGGGAAAATAGCGTAACCCAGGCGGCCCGGCTGGTAGCCTAGCCGAGAAAGGTATTGAACGCTTTTTTGTTTCCGAAAGATAGTAAACTTTTTTTTTTTTTTTTTTTGGAAAAAGGCGACGACCTCCACATATCATCATTGAGCTGACCGGCCCCAAGTACTTCCGAACTGTAATTTTTTTTTTTTTTTTTTTTTTTTGAAAAACCCTGCGTCCCTCATAGACCATATACGACCTGTAAAATTTTGTTCATCTGATCGGACCAACCGATCAGATGAACGTGGGTCTGTATTTCACTAGTACATCGGTGTACCAACTGAGCTAGGCCTGTTAAGCTAGGCCTGTCAGTGAGAAAGGTATTGAATTGGTGGATCACGGATCAGATATTAAACTGATCAGAACAGATACTACACTTCAAAAGAACCCCAGTTGTTGGACATTCTCTCTTTTTTTTCTTTTTTCTTTTTTTTAGTTGGACATTTTTATAGTTTACTTTCTCAAGTGTTTTTTTTTTTTTTTTTTTTTATGTGGAGGGGGAGGGGGGGGCGTGTAATTAGCATTGGGTCAACGGGCCTAAGTCAGAAGTCAAACTTGGTGACACCGTTCGACTTTTTGAAATCATTTCGTACATCTCTTTTTGTTTTTTCCCAATCGTTTATTTATTACTTCTTTGATTGCGCTTTACGCCAAGTTTATGACATAATAATAATAATAGTAGCAAACTTGACGGGAAAAAAAAACCGCGAGTTTCAAAACCGCTCCAAATTGTCATCGTTGTTTTTTTCCCCAGACCACTCAAAATTGTTTTTTTTAACTTTTTTTCCTTTTCTTTTTCCTTTTTCGAAACCACCCAAAATTGTAAAATGTGTCCTGAAGATAACGAAATGCAAATGTACTCACATGGAAGAAGGAGACATGGAGTTCGCCATCGCCTGACTGCTGAGAATTTGAGAGAAGACATGAGAGCGTAGAGAAGCGCCAAATGGGAGGACCGTTAGGTTCGGAACGGAGATTTTTTCTTACACTAGAACATGGGTGACTTTTACGCTAGAACATGGGTGAATTTTACCCTAGAACATGGGTGAATTTTACCCTAGAACATGGGTGACTTTTACGCTAGAACATGGGTGAACTTTACGCTAGAACATGGGTGAACTTTACGCTAGAACATGGGTTAATTTTACGCTAGAACATGGGTGAATTTTACGCTAGAACATGGGTGAACTTTACGCTAGGACATGGGTGAACTTTACGCTAGAACATGGGTTAATTTTACTCTAGAACATGGGTGAATTTTACTCTAGAACATGGGTGAATTTTACTCTAGAACATGGGAAGATGCACCGCCATAATAAAAAAAAATATGAGCATAGGCATAGAAGAGCCAAACGGGAGGACCGGGAGGATCCGAATGAAGAAAGGATTAGGGCTTGGGGAAAGAAGGAAGTGGAGCAAAGCTCTAGCGTACTTCTCATCTTATCTTTCAGTCTTATCTTATCCTACTCTTTGTGGTAATGCCTGCTCTTATAGGTTTAGGGTTTGGAAACTGGTTTGTTCCCCAGACTCTAGCAGGTAGGGTTTTCAGATTAGTGATGTGCCCTCGCTCCACCACTCACCAAATGTACAAAATGAGAATGAATCTTCCCTCTAGAACATGGAAAGATTCATCGCTATTTGTTTTGTCTTTTGTGCATGTATATAGCTTAGCGAGGCCCTAGCTCTTCACGAGAAATGATTCCATGCTGCATTTTCACTCTGAATGCCGGTCTTTTCTTTCAAAGAAAAAAACAAGGATACAACTTCAAGAAAATTATTATAGCAACCCCAAAAAAAACCTACCAATGCACATCTCCTCTCTCTCTCTCTCTCTCTCTCTCTCTCTCTCTCTCTCTCTCTCTTTTGTACTGGTCCAATGCAGGATGAAGGCTGTCCCAGCAGCACAGTCATTAACCAACCAAGCGGATTACCCTCCAGTTATGATACTAAAGTTTAGCTCAGAGACGAGAGGGCTAATAAGCTTCTGACTGACCGTACACCAGCAGTTAGCACGAGCCTAAGTTGACGAACCTCTTCGCCTTGGGCACCGGGCCCGTTGTTAAAAAAAAGAAAAAAGAAAAAAAGAAAAAAAAAAAGAAAAAAGAAAAAAAGACGAAGCCAGCTTCCAAATCTTGCGATCCTGCAACTGCGCCTTCTCCAAGTAGCCTGCCGCTTGCCGCTTTCGCTGCTATTGGCCCAGGATCGAATCCACATGTTCTTACCGGTAATAAGCCCGCAAGAGCAGTTCTCTGCTTCGAGTGATCTGGCGTTTTCAAGGGTCTAGGCCAGAGACCTTCACCAAGGTCCGGCCTCGTTTTCTTGGCAAACCTTGGACCCCTAAACCATCAGCAATTGGGCCCAGCTATTGCCCGCAGACAAAAATAGTGTAGAAACGTTTCTACATAATCGGATGAATTTCGACCACAACCTCCCCCCCAACCCCGTCCCTGTATGGCCCATACGTGTCCTAAACTCATGGCTCCTTAACGGGCACGACTTTAAGAATTATTACATACATACTTAGATTAGATGCAAAATACTGACTTAGATGCCAATTTGCTACTTTGCTACTGATCTTTTTTTCTTTTTTTTTCCCCCCAAACTTTGCTACTATTCTTAATTATTACATACTTCGATGCAAAATACTTACTTAGATGCTAATTTGCTACTTTGCTACTATTCTTTTTTTTCTCTTTTCAAACTTTGCTACTATTCTCAATTGACTATAAAAAACGTTTCGGCTCTTTAGATGGGCTCTTTTACATGAAAACTGTTATCTTTTGAAATCGCAGACCAGTAAAAAAACAAGAAAAAACCTCTCCCATTATACTTTCAACGACAAAACGGAAAAACAAAACACACACACACACACACACACACAAGACTTCCTCCCATATTCCAATTCGCTTATTCCCACTAATCAAAACGAGCGAAGGGAAAAATTAAACAAAAAAAAGCTCCCCTCTCCAAAAATATAACCCCCTTCAGACCAACAATCAGATTACAACTGCAAAAAATAACCACTCAAGTCTGCCTTCAAGTCTTCTTTTCTTTTCTTTTCTTTTCTTTTATTTTCTTTCTTTCCCTTCCTTTCCATTTTTTTCATTTTTTTCTCAACAATAATCACCCTTTGACATCATCCGACCAATGCTTTTCTTTTTATTTTATTTTATTTTTTTCCCTTTCTTTCCATTTTTTTCCTTTTTTTCTCAACAATTATCACCCTTACATCATCCGATTAATGCTTTTCTTTTATTTTCTTTTTTTCCCTTTCTTTCCATTTTTTTCCTTTTTTTCTCAACAATTATCACCCTTACATCATCCGACCAATGGATGCAGGAATCCAACTGTCAATCTATATATCAACGGTCGAAAGTGTACAATCCCCGTTTTTGAGTCATGTTAAATTCTAGAGATCACCTCTTCTTACAGATTACGACGATGACATCGATTCAATTACTTTTCTTATCCCAATTCCTTTTTCCACTTCCCTTTTTTTTTCACCAAATTTATCTTTTTTTTCCTTTTTCTCCGACGATTTTCCTCTTCCTCTCGTCCACTCACGAAGAAAACCTAAAAAAGAAAAGAAAACATAAAAAAGCAAATAAAACCTAAAAAAGAAAAGACAACATAGAAAAGAAAAGAGAGCACGTACCGCAGAAGAGCTCGACAGCCGTCTCTTGCTTCTTGTCGACGGACAAGAGACCGGATCCACCGTTTCCACTTTTTTATTACTAGGCTGTTTAAATTCCTGTATGCATCAACAATAACCCTCCCCCCCCACAAAAAAAAGCACCAAAAAAAAGGAGGGAAAAAAACAAACAAAACGCAACATCCGACGGCAAAACAAAGTATATATTAGACATCATGACTCCATTTCAAAGCGAAAAAAACAAATAAAAAAAATCATTTATTGATTCTGACAACAAGTTGCCAAAATATCAACAGTCGTTTTTATATTTTTTTAATAACGAAAATTTCACCGCCCGGCCATCTCTGCTCATAAGATAAGATCATAAGAATACAGTAACAATTCATATTAATTTTAAATCAGAGTCCGAAAATAAAAATTTGGTCGACCGATCTCCCGGTTCAAAATTCAACGTACCACAAACACACCACGATTTCTTTCACTAATTATCTTCAAATAATTTCCAATAATTATTTTTTTTATCTTCCAACAATTGGTTGGTCATCTTCCAATAAGTCATCATCTTTTCAATAACTCACTACCATCCAATAATTAATTATCTTCCCGCTGTTAATTAATTATCTTCCAATACGTCCTCCAATAATTAATTAGTTTCCAACAATTGATTATTATCATCCAATAAGAAGTAATCATCTTCCAATAATTTGATATTCATCTTCCAATAATTTAATTACCTTCCAACGATTCGCTATCTTTGATTTACTAATCATCTTCCAACAATTGATTTCCAACAACAAAACAATTTATTGATTTTTTCCAACAATTACCTCCCAATAACTGTCTCCCCCCAGGCAATTACATTTTTATTTTATTTTTTTTAAATGCGGCCGTTTGGCATGGCCCTGGCACTCCGGCCCGGTCCATACCATGGCAGGCAATTAAACATCTACCCAGAGAGATACCCTCATCAGGTTTTCTTCCTCCACTAAGTTGTATGCTTCCATTGGGTGGGTGCTTTTAAAAAAAAGCAAAAAAAGAAGCGAAAAAAAATAGACGGGTGCCCCCTCCGATCACAATTCCGTATCAAACAGTGATGACATGGCCAATGGTCGCGCCGCCAGCAGATTAAAAAAAAAAAAAGAAAAAAAAAAAGGGGGATGCCCAATGTTCGAACACGTGGACCATTTGCGTCTTCACGATCCTAATCAGAGGTCGTAGTACTCGTCTTCCCCCGAGCACAACGCACCCTGAAAACGAATGTTTACAAGCTATCTTTCCGGTCAGGTGCAGCCAAAATGAGCGTGCGTTGTCGTCTTTGGGGGACGACGGTACTAGGGCCAGTGTGTTTTTTTTTGTTTAAAAAAAAAAAAAAAAAAAGCACAGCGGTTTCTAAAAATTATATTCTTCGCTAAAAGACAAAACGACAGCAGTGGGAGGTAGGTAGTGGGAGGTAGTGTGAGGTGAAATTGACAGAAGAACATAGCTTTTATAAAGAATACCAAAAAAAAACAAAAAAAAAACGACAGCTATAAAAGTTTGTTGTCCATTTTCTTACTTGTTAGCATTGCAGACTGTGGGGCGCGACGGGGGAAGACGGTAGCTGGCTGCAGCTGGCGACTCCGTAGCCCCTGAA
>BFEA01000286.1:277000-300364 GCA_003427395.1 Chara braunii | reverse complement strand
TTGATCTCCCGTAATTTTGGAGTATTGAATCTGGCCACTAAGGCGGAGTGTGTTTAGCGAGGCATCAGGGTCAAAACGCAACTTGCTTTCACTTAAATACTGAACATTGATCTGCCCATGGCGGGCTCGGAACGCCCGCTTCACATTTGACTAAGCTTTGGGCATTGAAACTGCCGYTGGAGACTCGACGTGTACTGCYGATCTTCTGTCGAAGTCTGTTCATTGCTAGGTCCTCTAGTGCGGTCCGGGTAAAGCGTTGCGATGGGCTCRRCGTGCCAGCTTGATCRTTCTTGAGTATTTGCAGATTAATCTAGCYGCGAACTGGGGCGAATGCACGYTGGACGAGGGCTTGAACAACCGYTAGAGCGATCTCAAACTTCTGGGGTCARATCTGATCGCAAAGCAGAGTCAAATTCTTGCTGAACCAGTAATCRATAGGTCATCGCAGAAATCAAAACTCCCTCACCGCCGCRTCAGAACGAGGGTGAGCGACTTAGGGTCGTGCCTTGCCTAGCAGGGTTCAGACGACGGAAGGATCTATCGRAACGGGAAAGTGGGGATCCGCGAGAGAGTGTGAAGGGAGAGGGAGAGAGAAAGCCACATACGTGGAGAGAGAAAGAGATAGTMTGCGCGCAGAGAGATAGTGCGCAACGAAGGGGGGGGGGAGRACGAGACAGAACAGACAAGAGAGAAAACAGCGAGAGAAGGAAGAGGAGAGAAGAGAGAAGAGAAGAGGGAGAACATTGGAAGAGACAGAGAGAACAGCGCAAGGGAGAACAGCGCAAGGGAGAACAGCGGGAGAGAGAAAGAAGAAGAACAGTAAAAGAGCTGTCGAGATTCATTGTTGTGCGAACCTGCTGGTATACCGGTTGGTCATTGAAACTCATTGCTGCTTGAACCGGTCGATTTATCGTTTGTCTATTGAAGGTAATTGCGGTTTGTACCGGCCAATTTGCTGGTTGAGTATTGAAACTCATAGCTGTCTGAATCAGCTGTTTTTTCGTTTGACTAATGAGACTCATTATTGTCTGAACCTGTTGATTTACCAGCTGGCTGATCGAAACTGTTGGCAGTGTGAAGTTGTAAAATAAAGAAGAAAGAGAATAGAAAAATAGGTAGCGTGACAGGGTGTCTCCTACCTAGATCCCTGCTGCTCGTTGAGGACCTCGGAAGCGGGCACGGCAAGTGACAGGCGCTGTTGCCCCTGGCTTCAACGAGCGGTAGGCGATCCCTCCCCGGGTTTCCTCACACCGGTACCGGTCCAGCATAGGACCTACCGGCGGCGCAGTGCAGAGGCTGCCGCGTTTAGGCGCCAAGTCCAGTTTTGAAGCTGGACCGTTGATCAGATCAACGGTCTAGGCCGGTAGGTACCAGGAGGTAGGAGGCCGGCCCAGCACTACAAAAGGCTGGGTACCAGCCTGAGTAGGAAGGTTGGTAAACAGGAGTTAGTCTTCAGGATTAGCACAGCATTGCAGCGTTAGTAAGATTAGCGCAGTGCAGCAACGTTAGTGGGAGCAGCGAGTCGAGATCAAGACAGCGGCGAGGAGGAACCAGCGCAGCAGGGACAGCGCCAGCCACTGGCCCAGCACCAGCCTCCTGCAGTGCCATAGCTACCGGGACAGATACCAGGGAGGAAGGCCTCGCCTTCTCTCCCTCTTCCTCCACCGCCACTCTCTCTCTCTCTCTCTCTCTCTCTCTCTCTCTCTCTCTCTCTCTCTCTCCCCTCCTACTTTCTCAGTCTAAGTCTACTTCTGGTTTCTCCTACGGGACTACTGTAAGTATGAAAGATGGTTACAAATTCTGATGGCATTGGAGACTGTGACATTGGGAGTATAGGTTGAGGACGACTTGTGGGATCTGATCTCATCTGCCTCTGGAGATGTACTTGACATTCTGAGATCAATATCTGAGACATTGTGGGACACTGTATTCGCGACATTTTGGACTTTCGCCATCTCTGACATTTCAAGATACTATCTTTGGAAACATTGAGTTGACGCCATCTTCCCTCTCCTCCTCCCTTCGTCTCTCTCCTCCCTCCATTCGTCCGTGGATGATCTCAGACCCTGGCCTTTCATCTATGTCCAAGGCCAGGGCTTTCACACCCCTGATGAATGATTGAGAGTGTTCGATTGCAGTCCGAGTCAGGTCAGAGTCAGTCCATGTATGTCAAGTCTTCCGCTGCGCTTGTATTTACTCTGTATTATCTGGTCGGTTCTGGGAATCTGCGCCATACTTATGACTGTGTTTCACGAGTATGTAACACCATCTATTGGTGGGGAGCTACACCTGCTGGAAATCGGGTCCAGCGTCCCAGTACAATTATGAGAATGTATCTGCTGGAAATCAGTCTAGCGTCCCTGTAGAGTGATGCGAATGTATCTGCTGGGAATCGGGCCCAGCACCCCTATGCAGATCCACGAAACCCTAACAAAGATGCATATGATGGCACAGATCTCTGCCAGTGATGTAATATGTGTGATATGCTGTGTGTGAATTGTTACAATGAGCTAATCTATCCAAATATTTCCAATATGAGCAGAGGCATTGATTACTTCCCTGCAGCAGGAAAGGATTGACCTCGTGCCCATGAAGTATTGTCCTACCTGTAAAACCATCGGCCTCAATTACCCCAAGAACTTGTAAGAAGGGAAAAAAAACAAAACTCGAAACCCTAAGAAACCTGCATCCCCTTTGGGGGGGATCAGCACCCCTTCATGATACGAGATTGAGGGCCGGTCAGCTCTAATCAAAAGGGGGTGGTCATCTATCCTACTCCCACCCAATGGCCGACAGAGAAGAACAAATCACCATGTAGAAACAACAGATAGAAAGGGGGGGGAATGGCAAAGTGATCCTTCAACCCCGAGCCCCATCTTGCCGGACACATCACTCCTCATATTCCCCAACCCCCCCACTTCGCCAGTATTTTTGCCGTTGTTGTTGTTGCGATTAAGGATGTTATCATTGTTGTTGTTGTTGTTGTTGTTGTTGTCATTGCTGTTGTTTCTGTTGTTATTGCTGTTATTGCCCCCATTACCTCCTCTGTTGTCGTTGCTGGTGTTGACGATGTTGATGATGATGACTCGATGATTGTTGTTGTTGTTTTTGTTACCTCTGATGTCGATGTGATCACCGCCGCCGATGTTGCTGAAATTGTTGTCGTTGTTGCTGTTGGTGTTGTCGCTGCTATCTTCGTGTCCACCTGCGCATCATCCATGTCGTTCGCGCCCTTCGTCTTAGTCAGCTTCGCATCTACTACCATCTCTTGCCAGTCCTCCTCCAGTAGAAAGTGCAGGTCACGGCTCTTTGCGAAGAGGGCATTGCAGATACCCATCACATCATCTGCCCTCCCCCAATCGATATAGGCTTCGAGCTGGGGATCCGGCCCCTCCTCCAGCTCCCAGATGATATCCAGTGTCTCCTGCGTTAGATCTCCCAACCATTCAGCCATAGAGATCGCCCCCCAATCGACCTCCAGCTTCTCCTGCCACTGCAATGACAACACCCCCACAATCTCCTGCAGTAGAGTGCAGGACCTCTCGAGTATGATTATCCATTCCTCCGCTCCACTTCGTAGCTCCCCCACCAAAGCCATCTCTCTCCCACCAAACTGCGCCGCTATAGCAAATCTTCAAAACGTTTGTCAATCACACGGCTGGCGCAACCCCTGCACACGCGTCACGGGACCATCATGTCGCCAGACAATAGGTGCCACGTGTCAATCAAACTCACGCGCGCCTATCGGGCGCGTGCACAGGCCTAGCTGCCGAGGGCATGTCTCCCCTGGCGCTAGTCTAGCCGGGGCACCGGATCCTACCGGTCCGCCAGCATCAGGGCGCTAGCCTCAGCGCTTGTTTGGCCTCCTCCCCAATCGGTCTTTCTGGGTCATGGACTTACCACTTCGTTCACGATTTCGATCATTTGTGGCCTCGGGTGACACAGTACGGCCGTCGAATAAATTGGATTTCGACGGCCTGGCAGTTTCCGAGCGGGGACTGTAAAGATGCCCACCTCCAGTCCAATGAGATGCGCCGAAAAAAGAAAAAAAAAACAAAGTTGGACTAACTTGGACATGATATCTCATGGCTTTGCGTGGGCGTGAAGTCCGGATTTTACTGGCTCTAAAGGGGGTGGGTTGATTTCCAGACTTCGTTTTTTTTTTTTTTTGGCTCTGAGAAATAGAACTTGAAATGTGAAATTCAGATATCGTGGTGGATCTGACAGGAACACTTCCACATCTGTCGGATGGCCTGTTAGAGGCATCATGAGAAACATGGGGATCAATGTATCCCTATAGCCATTACTTGTTCATCCTCGTGGCTGTGTTCGTGGGCACATTTTATTGCCACGGTACATCACTATGAAGACTTACGTGAAGGAGATCGTACCAACCCATGAATTCGGGTGCACAGCTGTTGTTCATACTTTTATGTGCTATTTCAATTCATTAAATCAGAAAACGATCCATTCATGCAAATAAAAAATCACTTCGTATTTACCAAACAACCATAAGATTGCGTCACACATCGTAGAATACTTCGGTAGTGGGTCTAGGCCTCTGGGATAAAAATATAGTCATTACAGGCAGATTTAGGGCATACTCACACGGGGACCCCAAATCGGCAAAATATGCGGATTTGGGAAGGGTCGATTTGAGGTTTTGGTCATGGTTCACGTCACACTGCTGTACCTTTTCAGATGGGACAAGGTCGCAGCTGTCTGAAGAAATGGGGATTTGGTACTTGGCTGGTGACACGGCTCCATCCACCAATTGTGCAAGAACTTTTGTGAACGATTTTTTGCTAATTTTTAAAGAAAATGCAAAAAAGAAAAAGGGAATTTGACCGCAAAATCCGTTGCCCGCGGCTTCCAGCCGCTGACAAATGGGCACTGGGATAGTACATTTGCAAATTTGGTAGATCAGTGTGACCCGCCTTTTCCTTTTTTTTTTGGGATTTTGGGATTATAGGTCCCCGTGTGAGTATGCCCTTAGTCCAGACAATACTAGTAGATCTTTTGAGAAAATATCTCACAAGTTTTGAGTAAGAGTTTTTTGGTGCCTATGGATGGCTAGAAGGGAGAGAAGATTCCTGAAGGAAGATTCTACCCCTGCTGCATTTTTTTCACAATTTAGACAGGCAATCAGAACTGATATAGCATCTGAGTGGATCTCTACTAGGAGAAAACTCAGGGATAAAGAAACAGTTATGACTGCTTTTCTTAATAATTGATCAGGCAACTTCAGATGGACCAGTTTCACAGACAAGGGTGAATTGTTCTACTCGGAAATCCTTTGGAATAGACCCAGGATTAGGCCCAGTTGAAAACAAAATATATCTGGCAGCCCTACCTTCTTCACCCGAATACAACGTACGGTCATTATGGCTGTATTTAGATGGAAAGATAGCCCAAATCCAGCTATAATGACGGTACGTTGTATTCGGGTAAAGACTGTAGCAGACTGAGAGGGCTTCGTAGTGCTACTGTCAGGTGCTATCCCCCCTCTTTCAGTTTTTCTTTTACCTTCTTTTTCCGTTTCGACAGTGATGTGGCGAGGCCTGATGAATAGGATGATTATGCTTGATCTGGGACGCTGGACCCGTTTCTTTTTTTTTTCCCCCTCCAACCAGGAATAGTTTTTTTCTCTCTCAAAAGCGAAGTCGGGTAATGCTCCCATAACTCCGAGTTTTTCCGTGTGTGTTTTCCCGGGTAGATTGCGGGGTCCCCGGCCCCAACATGCAACTTCCAATTATATCAGGGACGCTGGGCCCGGTTCCCAGCATGTGCTGCTCCCCACAAATAGAATGGAGCCTTAAAAAAAAAAAAAACGGGTGTRRAARATRTRMTRARTTARGCARAAGAAAGAACAGTGGATCTTCCAACTGACCAGCCCCAGGTAAATTCAGAGTTATGAACTTTTTTTTTTTTTTTTTTTTTTTTAAGACGAGGCTCCAATCTATTCGTGGGGAGCAGCACGTGCTGGGAACCGGGCCCAGCGTCCCATATGAAATTTTGACATAGAATTTAAAAGGAATTTTGAAAGTTCAAGATCCCGGGGCTAAGAAGAAATTTGCTCTACTGAGAAAATTACTACAGAAACTTCAAAATAGGCAAAATTCAGAAAACAACACAGAGGCCCCCTCATCAAATCCTCTTTACCTTACTCCGGCAAGACTTACTGCAGCCGAGCCACCATCTCCACTGCTGCTGTACCCTTTTTCCATCCTACAAGCTAGCCCCTTCGCTAATAGGACGCTTGATATCCAACCATCCACATCCCACTCAACCTATTGTTAGAAAAATAGCCCCACAGAACAATCATGCCTCCATCATCGAAGGGAAGAAGCGCAGACTGATCCGGGTGAAGTTAGCGGCCAGTGGCCGGTACCGGCCGAAATTTCAGCGCCAATCGCATCCACTACCAACTTCCTCCTTCCCAATCACCTTCGTCCTTCCCAACTCCGTCCTCGTGAAGAACTTCAGAGAGCCTCTTCTCCGTGGGGGCCGAGCACCATCATCACCCTGACACTCTTTGCCCCCACAAGAATCCCAGTCTCCGTCGTCGAGGTGGTGAACTAGCACTGCCCAACGCCAATCGCGCCAGAGTTCACTCTCATCAGCCGGTACCCATCAGCCAGCTTAAACTACTTGACGCCAATCGCATCTGATAAGAGGCCCCTCTAGCCGGTACCCATCGAGCAGCCCTATTTCCTCCCCCTCTCCGTCCTTGTAAAGAATCATTTGATGCCCTGGCCCCTTACTTCAAAGCAGGTCCCCAAAAGCTCATCAAGATGCCCCGTTAGGTTTTTAATGGGAGAAAATTGAGATGCCGGAGCCATTACCCGACCTTGGCTACAAAACAACTTCTGACAACTTTGACGACCAAGAAGAGAGAGATCATAAGATAGAATCATCAAAGGGAACGACAGTAATCAAGACTAAGGAAATATTAGGTTTGCAAAATTAGGAACTCTTATCTGAAACATCTCTTAGAAGTTTTACGATTTTAAGATTTAAAACGAGATTTATGAAATCTATCTGAGGTGTCCGAAATTTGACTCATGAATATCTAAAATCAAGTGGATAATCCTGATCGTAGTTAAGGTCGTTGTTAAGGACAGCAAGAAGCAGAGTCTGATTTACGATTTTCATTTTAACAAGTGAATTCTTGGGATGAAAAGTATTTTGAAGGTAGAATCAAAGGAAACCATCAGAAACAATCAGAAAGCAATCAAAAAGTTCACAATCAGAGTGTTGAGAAATTATGGATCGCAATCAGAAGATTCACAATTAACAATTATTATCCAAAAATATCTGTAGGTTTCGAATTGTAAGGAAGCCAGGCGGCACGTGGGCAGAATCGTAATCCACTAATACCAATTTTCGTCCCTTCTTCCTCAACTCAAACACTTACCTCCCACCTCTCAAACCGTACCCCTGCATCCTTGGGAAAAGAAGTACTACCTTCCTCCCACTGCTAGCATCTGGGCACAAAGCAAAGCCAACACCAAAGATATGAACGACCATCTTCAATCCCTGAAAGGAAACGAAAACCGTGTGACACCCCTCGCCAAACCTGTTAACGAGTTGCCACATGCGGTTCAAGCTACCCTAACTCTACCTTTTCCATACTGTTGAGGAAGGGGGACGGGTTTACGAACACAAGACAAGGACAGCAGGCCCCACCTACCTGGTTCATAGGAACAGGACTCCGTACTCCCCACGACACCATATCCTACCCTTCTCTCATCACCGAACTCTCCCGTGACTTACCTTCTCTCGCCTTGCGTCTTCACCCCTTCACGTCGCCTAGCTCTTCAGATCAAATAGGATGTCGCTGAAGATCTACATCATCAGCCGCGGAACTCCTCTTCCAAATCATAGCTGACGGGGATTCATTTCTCGTGCGCCACTTCGATAGAATATGAAGCCGACGAGGTTACTCAATCATCGTTACACGTGTGACGTAAGCACGCTGGCGGGCCCCAAGATTGTGGTTCACGTCACCTGGCACTCAAAAAAACCGCCATGACCGCCAAATCAACCTCTACACTCCCCCCCTTCACCACACCGTACAGCCGCAACGTCGCGCCGCCCACCTCCTGATAAAACCCCGCTATAAGAGGCAACGACTCCCCAAGCCAATCTCAACCTACGCCCTCAACCATACAGCCGCAACGCCCATCCTACCGCTTTCCGCCAACCATCGCCGCGCGCCAATACCACCGTGAACGACGGTTCGCTCCCACATCGCACCCTCGACCGACACCGCTCCGACCAGTTTTTCATACGCGGGGTGCATCCCTCCCGGCAGCGTTGCGCCCACTCTTGTTCGAACTCATTTGAGTTCGTAGGGATTCAAATTCAGGTGTGTATTTCATTACCTCATGGGTGCACCGACTGAGGGCACCCTTGTGACGCCCAACCTCACGCCCGACGCGACTTCCTGATCGGAGTGGGATGTGGGCCTGAAACTGCGAGAAGGGGTGTGCCAAGGATTTTTGGGGGAAGTGGGGGTAGAGTCCCAGGTCAGAACTGAGATCTCCTATGGCAAGGGTCCAGGGTCATAGATGCAATAGGGCTAAGGGGTGGGTTGCTTCCGGTCGGATGGCGGTCAGTGTCGTGCAGTCATAAGCCAGATGGCATGCGTGATGCATCGAGGGCCGTCCGATCTATCTGTTTTGGTGACGGCGGTTCGGGAGGGGCCCGTTCGTGGGGGTTACGATTCTTATGAGTCGGATCTTCGGGTGCAGACACGTGGCGTCTGTCGCCGCGTGTTATGGTTAGGCTCTGTAGCTCCCGGGGTTCGGCGGTGGCTGCGTCGCCTGCAATTTCTGCACGGCGTGCAAGGCCAATACGGGGCGATGGAATTCCACTGTACCACCATGAGTTGGTGATACGGGAGGAGGAGACGAAAGAGAGGGAAATTGGTAGTGACAACGACAAAGCCGGGGGATATGAAGTATTGTGTGTTATACGTAGTTGGGTAATCGGGGCACCTTGGATCGCTGGTTACGGCACAACGAAACTCCCTGGGGCACAATCGGTTCTCGGTTAGACAGGGAAATTTTGGGCGTCTCTGCCTAAGATATTCTCTTACCCAAGGTTCGAAGTACCCTGAGTCCCATGTGTCCGTCATCTTCAAGTTGTCATCACGGTGTATTGGGAGCCTTCCGTACGCGTCTAACTGACAGGGGGATCTCCAGATATGGTGTCGGAAATTCGTGTCAGTTCAGGTGTTTGAAAGGAGGACGGTTCCTCACCTATCCCGATAATGGAGGTGCCAGGTTCGTCAGAGATCGCGACTCGCCGCGCGTGGACACGTGTAGGCTGCGCAATTCGGATCGCGGTTACACGTATCCATACAAGGTGTTCACTTGCACTCGAGCCTGTTGGCCGACGCTTACGCCCAAGTGAAAATTTAATCCCTCATGCAAAATCGCGACGTGTCATGGATGACTACTCAATCATCTAATCCTCCGTGGCCCCACAAACAATAATTTTCGAGTATGCATGGTGTCATTACACATTAGACATCGCAACAACATCAGAGCTCCTACCATACTAACAGTGGATCAAAGTGACAAGCAATGATGATGACTAGGCAAAAACGACAAACATATCATTCCATCCGAACTAGTTCATTCCATACACGCAGAAGAGGAAGAATCGAAACAGAATGAGACCTCCTACAAAGTCCAATATCAAAACAAAGATGTCGAAGGAAAATAACAGCGAATCGCTCGAGCCAAAATCAAAACTTATATACAAAATTAAAGGAAAAAACCAAAAAAATTGCAAATCCACGTCCATCAACCTTAGCTCTCTCTTCCTTTCTCCCTCTCTCCGATGCGGACTGCCCGTCGTCACGCACCAACCCATGAAGTCGTCACCCCGCTTAGTCCTCCTGCACCCGTCAGGTTCGCCTGCGCGCTACATTCCGTCGCAGCCCCACGCGTCAACCCCGCGCATTCGGCACCAGCCCGTCGGGTCGCCCGACTCCCACTTCAATTCACCTCTTACTTCGCTCGTGAGCCTACCCTCACTAATCGCGCTACCCTGAGTTTCCAGCAACCGGTTAAGAGAGCTGTCTAATCGCGCAACCGAAATTTATAGCATGCATGCAAGCGCGAAGAACCCGGAATTGCAAGGACTTAGAAAGGAGATTAGGAGAGGGAGAGCCTACGTTCTGCATGGCCAGACCGAGGTGTGGGGGACGTAGCCACTCTCCACGCATCGATCCGATCATGCAGCCCGCGGGCTAGACATCCACGACAAAAAGGAAAGGAGAGGGCGGGAAGGATGAAGCTCAAGAAGAGAGATACAGTTACAATGGTGCCTGCCCAAAAATTACAGTTACACATGAGATTAAGGGCGCCGACTAATCAGAGCTCCACTGCAGCCGCAACAAGACGCGCTCAAGAAAGACAACGCGCGGCAAAAGAAATCCCGAATTCCTAAATTCCTGAATTCCTAAACTGATTTTAAAAAAGAAATTTAATAAAACGAAAATTCTGAAAAGAAAGTCCAAAATTCCGAGAGCCATCGAGGGGTCGACAAAATTTGAGAAAGAAATTAAAAAAGGAGCAAAACTTCCTGCGCGACCTTCGGGCCTAAAACCCGACAACAGAACAAGAAAGAAGCGACGTCAAACATTATTAATCGCGCCTTCATCAGCATGACAGCCACTCAATCGGCCATCTCGGGACTTGCCCGGCCCGAAACCCAGCCATAAAAAAGAAGCGACACAGAAAGACGAAGAGGCGAGGACACTGATGCAATTTCCCTTCGATCCCTATCTCCCGTAATCGGCCCATCCTTCCCATCTTAGGACCCCTCATTGTCATCGCGCAGAAAATCACGCGGAACAGAAATTGGTTCGTCACATATGTGACGCCCTGGGGGTTCCAATCTTAAGCAAGCTCCTGCTTGCTTGTCATTATGACACGTGTCGATTTCTCTAATCGATCGACACGCGGAGCTTTCTACGTTGCCACCAACCGTGCGAAGGAGTGTGGAAGTCATCCAGTGTGGCAAACACGGCTCTCTCCTAAAGATTCCTCTGGAAGGGCTCTCTTTAATCCAAGGAGGGGATTATTTGTGTCATCGCCGTGACACGTGTCAATCAACCGTGCATCAATGACCAACGGGAAGAGGAAAGGGAAGACGATACATGGGGGCATGGCGAGGGGGTGGGTTAGTCGGGAGCGGGGGTAGAAAGCGTTCTAATCCCGCGACTGTCATTGGAAGCTCCTGATATCGGATGATGCGATGAAAGCAAGGGAATCGATTACCACTATGAGGAAGGGATACGAGATAGTCGGGGTAGAGGGTGGTGAAAGTACGGAAGAGTGCCATGCGGAAGTGATCGTGGTTTTCGCATGTGGGGATAGTGCCCGTGATCATGCAGTAAACCTCGATGATGTTGTGGCCTCACCACGCGACAGTAAAGAGAAGGGCGTGGAGACAGAAGACAGGGGTGGCAAACCGGGTAGAGGGATGGGGATGAACCGTGACAACAAGACGGGTGGCGTAGAAAAAGCGGAAGGTGTCGATTGGAAAGGGATTAAGGGGGAAGGTGATGCGGGTGGTGATCTGGCGGAGGGTGAGGTGGTCACGGGGGCGACGGGATAAGGACCGGGGACGAAGCCCGATGCCCCGCATCGGTACGAGCTCGAACTGGTGGACAGGCGGAGGTGGAGGGGGAGGGGGATCGACTCCGTCGACGTCGGGCCGGTGCGCTCGAAGTCTCGGTAGCAAGGTTCCCATTGTCGTTCTTGGGCGGCTCGGGATCCTTGGCCGGGTTGTTCGGGATCGACAGATCCACTCCACTTGCGAACTCCAGCGGCTGCTTCCCGGCTGCGATCTCCTCTCTCCTTCGTGCCGCCTCGGGATCCTCCTCCCGAGTCTCAGCGCATTCCGCCTCTTCACCCAAAGTCTCCCACTCAGATTCCTCCTCTTCCTCCAACTGATCCTCTTCCTCTTCTTCTTCTTCTTCTTCTTCTTCTTCTTCTTCTTCTTCTTCTTCTTCTTCTTCTTCTTCTTCACCACCACCTGACTCTTTCTCGCTGTATTCACTGTAACTTCCTGCTTCTTCGGAGGTTTCCTCTTCTTCCTCCTCGTCGCCTTCCTCTACGCCCTCTTCTTCTTCCTCCTCTAGAATTAGCCCTTCGTCTTCGGAGGCCGTTCGAGGCTGAAAGAAGGCGAGGTCAATTATCCTCCGCGGGACCTGGTATTCTCGTTGCGATGGCGGGTTGTTGTTACCTCCCTGCTCTTCGAGGCAGGCCGACCACGTCAGAGTTCGTGAAAGGACATGCGGGACCGGACTCTCGTCGCATTGAGAAACGATATCGAGAGGGAGATCGTCGACCAGCTGCGCGAGGGGAATCGTGAGCTTCTGTACGATCAGTTGTCGATGCCCAGGCCGCACCAATCCGGATAGAAACCCGAGCAGGTCTCCTTCCACCTCCGTCCTCCAAGCTTGGATGATCAACAACTCCACGTATTCGATCCAGGCGCGGTGCTCTATGTCCCTCGTCCACGTCATCTGCACCCCGACCAAACACACCGAAAGATCGACAAAGTGCTCGCACCACAGTTCCCACCGTCTTCGATCGAGGAGGGGAACAGCGAGTGATTCTAGACGAAAGGAGAGACGGGGGTAAAGGTTAGACTGCCAGAAGGTAGGGAAGAGAGATGGGAGAGTGAAGGTAGAGAGTTGGGAGGGGTTCATTGAGGACGCAGGAAGGGAACGAGCTCCGGAAGCACCACCGCCGGCTCGTGTCGAGATGTTCGGATTCCTCCGACGCCGATGTCATCTGTGGGGACAAGATCATCGCCACGGCGAGTAAGCCACTGATTCCACTCCGTTGCCAGCTGCTGGCCCCACTCCCTGAACGACGTCCGGATGGTCTTGTGTCGTAGAGGGCTGATTGTGCTAATATCACCGCCGAAGATGACGATGGTAGACACGTGGCGAACTCTCGGTGCTGACAGCCGTCGAACAGCCAACGCCTCTGCCAACACGATCGCTTGACGATGGCCCGTGAATCGGAACTCCGTCGCCACGTACACTCCCGTGGTACAGAAGAACTGCGCGAGCCGTAGAAGATCTGGATTGAATCGCGGGTGATGGACTTGCCGAATTACCGAAATGTCGCCACGTGGCACCAACATGTGATCGCCGAGAGCCCGCTCAGTGAGAAAACTTATGGCGATGGCGATGGGGACAGGGTATGAGAAGGGGCAAAAGATGCAGGAGGGGATGAGAGCGGTAAAGAGTCGTCGTCCTCCTCTGTAGCGAAGGAGGAAGCAGACACAGCTGGAGATGGAGAGGAAGGGAGAAGACGAAGATAGGACACGTGGCGGACGATCAGTCGAGCCGATTGGCTTCCCGAGACCTCCGACACGAGGCGCATGGCGTTCACCCCGTTCGATCACACGAAATCGCCCGAAGAATCGTGGCGCTATCTTCCCTTGGCGAGCACATTTCCTCACCTGCACCAAGTCCCCTAATTTATACTGCGGCCGTGGTCCTGCGTTCCCATTTCGGGCCTCGTAGCTACGGACCTGTCGGCCGTGGGCCAACTCAGTTATTTTCTGGCTCTTTCGGGCTAATCGGAGAAGGGACCGTTCTATCAGCTCTATGTGCCGCTTGGCCTTGTCCTGAACCGTGGCTCTCGTGGGTCGTCGGTTCAATGATGATTCATCGGGGAGGCTCGAGATCGGGACACAAGCTATGCTATTGGTTCGTAATTGGAAGGGGCTAAGGCCCGTCGATTCGTGAGGCGTTCCCCGATGGACCACCAAGATGTGATCTACGATATTGGGCCAGGGCCTCGGATCCCGTGCCGCGATGTTTCGTCGCAACGCTGTCTTTATCACCCGATTTGCGTTTACTACCAGGCCGTTAGATTGCGACATGTGGGGTGCAGTGTTCCGAATGGCGATGCCATGTACGACCAAATTCCTTAAAACTTCCCCTCTGAATTCTACCCCATTGTCGGTCAGGATTTCCTCTGTGTCCTAGTGCATCCCTAAAAACCGGTTAACGTATCGCGCAATTTCAGCCGCCTGTCGTGTACGACACGGATATGCATCAATCGATTTCGAAAAGTGGTCAACGAATACCAGTAGGATTGAATACTCGCAGCTATTACGTCCAGGGGGCACCACAATATCGGTAGTATCTATGCTAACCCCATGAAACGGCCGTTCAACTACCGTCGGCACTATCGATCTTGGCGGTTGAATCAACGCCTTGTCAACAGCGCAGACCTGGCAGTTCGCGACGATGAATTTCACATCATCACGAATATTGGACCAATACCACTCATTTTTCTTGATGGCCGCCTCCGTGATTCGGACAACGAAATGGGCTGCAGTTTCTTCGTGCGTCGTCTTAACCCAGTCGACCTCATGAACGGGTGCGGTACTACCATCCAAATCCCACTACTGTCCGTCTTTCGTTTTTCTAACCGGCCCTCGTTCCAGCGATAGTCCCTAACCCTTTCGTTGGCCCTCCTCCTGTCTTCCTTCGTGAAGTCCCGGAGGGGGTTACCTACTCAGGTGGCAATTAGCGCACTGTCTGTCCAAACTTCAGCCCTTCTAAATTTTCGGGTTTTCTCTAACCCTTCTGATGTGGCATCGAGAAATCGAGCCTCAGTCGGGATCTTATCAATCCGACACAAGGGACACAACCAAGGCTTATCGTCATTTCTATACTGGATACACGAGCCATGGGCTCGTGCGACACACTGCCGACAATCTATCCACTCTGGATATCCCTTCCCACTAGGACGCATAGGGACTGAGTAGATGCGCGAAATTGCTTCACAAAAATAACAAAATTTGTCGGGTAGGGAGAGGAGAGATGAGGATGAGAGGGGAGAGAGGGGGGTCGCAAGATTACCTCCATCACCCATTGTCAATTGCCTGCTTCTTGCCACGTGGAAGGACTGCCACTTGTCCATACTTAGGTCCGTTCGCTCCAGTTCCTTCCACGGAATGATTTCTTCACCCTTAGGTACGTTAGCGGGGCGATGCAGACGTGTCAACCCGTCCTCGTTGCCATGCCTCTTCGTCTTTCGATGGATGATGTCGAAGTCGTATTCCTGCAGACGCACCGCCCACCGTCCAATCATACCCGTGTAATTAGTGAGCTTCTTGAGAGCCAATAATGGCTCGTGATCGGTTACAAGGAGGAACTTTTGTCCGTACAAGTACGCATGGAAGTGCCGAATCCCCCAGACCACTGCGTAGCATTCGCCCTGCGGGGCCGAATCGTTCCTCCGCTCGTCTGACACCGTGCGTGATGCGTACTCGATGACGTGTTCTCGGTCGCCGTTCCCCTTCTGCGCTAGAATAGCGGACATCGCCTCTGGATGCCAGTCCGTGATAAGAATGAACTTCTTCGTAGGGTCCGGTCGGATCAAAATAGGTGTCGTCGCCAGGGCGTCCTTGAGGGTGGCGAAGGCCCGTTCGCGCTCTGCATCCCAGCTGAGGGGCTGGTCCTTCCGCAGTAGGTTCGTTAGAGGCCGCGCAATTGCGGCGAAGCCCTTGATGAAGTGACGATAGTATGATGCCAGCCCCAGAAAAGCTCGAACCTGCGTCAATGACGTGGGGACAGGGGTGTCTTTCACCACCGTGACTTTTCTCGAGTCTGGTCGCAGTCCCCCACGTGTCACCACGTAACCCAAGAACGAGATTTCCAAGAGGAAAAACTCACTCTTTTCGAGCGCGATTTTGAACCTAGCATCTCTCAGAGCTCCGAGCGTCCACTCGATTTGTTGTGCATGCCCGTGATAGGTCTCCGAGTAGACTAGGATGTCGTCCATATACACGATGACGCATAAGTTAACCATCCCCTGAGTTAGCCGCGTCTTGTTGACGAAGTTCTGGAATGTCACATTCATAGCCCGCTGAAACGTGGCAGGCGCGTTGCAAATCCCCATCGGACACCGAACCCATTGCCACGTGCCCCCAAACAATACGAAGGCAGTTTTCGGTCGATCCTCTTCCTTAACCAGAATATGATGAAACCCATGACGAATATCAAATTTACTAAAACACACCCAATCGCATCCAACAAGTCATCAATCCGGGGAAGGGGATACACATCTTTGATCGTGATATCATTCATTTTGCGATAATCAATGCATATGCGAATCGATCCGTTTTTCTTTGGCACGAGGACTATTGGAAATGACCACGGCCCAGTAGCAGGTTCGATCCATCCATTGGCTTCGAACTCCCTGATCCGCTGAAGGGCCGTCTTTCGTTCCACCAGGGAATACCTGTAGGGCTTACAGTGGATCGGGGGATGGTTTCCGGTCTGGATTTCATGCTATATGACTAGCGACAATCCGATGTCTGTGTCCGTCACACTAATTGCTCCTTTATATTCCTTCAAAATGTCCGCGATTAGGTGATGGATTTCATCAGGTACGTATTGAGGCACGTGCAATTCATACAGTTGATCCCATATCCTTACATCGATCTGTTTCATACTTACCCGCTTCGCGCTTTAAGGTGGGGGCGCGGAAATAAACGAATTATCCGATCGCCAGGAGAATACCGTAGCCATCATTTATGCGTCCCGCTCTCGGATGACCACGTGTTCCTCTGGCGTTACTCTGTCTCGAATGTCTTGCCATGGCACGGGTTTCGTTGCGATTTTGATTCCGAGCCCAGTTTCGAGGCGCTCAGGGGGTTCCAAAGAATTGGTCTCTGCCCCTAAGCGTAGTAATCGTATCTCTTTTGCAGGTGTCAAAAGAGATCGTGGGAGATTCGTGATGTCGCAGAAGTGTCTTTTGTTGTTATATCGTGCGAGCAAAGGGGAGATACCTTCGTACAGGGTTCGAGGGGGTTCCAAAGAATCGACCATCCTCGAAATTTGTACGAGGGGTTCACCCATAATCATGGTTTGCGTTCTTCATAGACTTTGCTCAGTCGGGCTTAGTGAGTTCGTATTCGTTCTTTGCACAGGGTAATAAATGCGCTGCTGCACCATTTCTTGAATTATTGGATCGTCCTCATCACTGCTATCTGCGTGCTTCGGAGGTATCCCAGGTAATCACGTGAAGAGTTCCTGCCATTATTGGAGAAACTGGCGGGGTTACGTTAGCCGTGATTCGAAGAGTCAGTCTCATAGGTACAACATAGGGTTTTCCTCTTGTGTTTCGGAGGACAATCGATCACCTCTTGAAATCCAGATTGGCTCGCAAGGCCACCAGGGCGGGAAGGCCAAAAAGGACGCCGTACGTACTTACGTCTAAAACTACGACATCTCCCAAAGCATGTACTTTCCCTAATTGAAACGCAACATTGGTCATTCGTCCTACCGTTTTAATCTTCTTTTCATCCGCTGAAACGAGCTGTTCTTTTTCCGTAAGCATGATTAGATCGTTCTTTCTTCCTGCCCTTTCAACTACCCGTAATGAGATAGCTAGGACAGCGGCCTCTGAATCAATGATAGTATTGTACGGAATTCTCCATACCTCGATATCGCATTCTGTGGATTTCCATGAGATTGGTTTAATCCTTAGGAAGTGATCATCTTTTTGGATTAATCCTAGCCGTATCGGATCTGAAGTACCCGATGCATTTTCATATGGCGTGGGATTTTTTGCTTTTGTGCTCGTTGTTCGGGCAAGGGCGAATCGTTTTCAATCCGCCTTGCAATGTTGCAGCATCCGTTCGTTGGCTTGTTCGGATATAGAGAGTAGATGATCGATTGGAAGAGGAATCCGATGATCCAAGGCTCGAACGATGTTCAAAACATCGATCTCTCCTGTGACGAAGGTGGGTCCTCCCGACTCCATTTCCCCTGGAGAAGGTCGCCACTCCGCCACTTTTCTTTTATCTGGCGCCGGTCTAATTGTTCCAATCATCCCAAGCCCCAGGTAACCAAGCATTACATACTGATCCAATAGAATAAGCTCAACGGTTTCCTCCACTGTAGCTAGCGTGCTTTCTCCTCCTTCCATTTCTTCCATTAATGCTCTTACACGTCCAGACCCGTTAGCAATCGGAGCTGTTGCTACTGGTGCAGCCCCGACTCGTGGTTGTGAGGGTCGATGAGGGCAATCCCGGGCTATGTATCCTGGTTGATGACATGTGTAACAGACATTCAAGTTGTCAGGGATCCCTGCAGGAGGCGGTGTCGGAGCCAATCCGTGTTGAATCGGGGCGGCACGCACCGCTATTGGATGCATCGACCTTATTTTTGCCTCTATTCGAGTGTTGTGTTCCCGCTGTTCCTTTTTGCTTTTCTGAATCAGAGTGACCGGTGTCTTGGCTAGTTCCAATAAGGCGGAGAAGTTGTTCGGTCGTGGAGGACTTTCGATCGGAGGCGGGGGTGATGTCATTATAGGAACGGGAATGCTTGTAATCACACTCGGGACCGGTCGTTTGGGACTAATCTGTTTTAGATAGGTGACGGGGCCCGATACAAACCCCATGTTCTCAAATTTGTTTTGTAGTGCAGCCAACTCAGCTTTAGCTCTCGCTAGTTCGAACGAGTCTCCTTCCCTAGGATAGTCTTCCCCTTCTAGGAAACTCGCAGCGAATTTTCGTTCCATTTCCTTTGCAGCTGCCATGATCTGTTGCAGCGTGTGATTGATGAAGAAAACTGTTTTCGTAGTTTCGCCCTCATCGTTCGGCTGCGAAGTCCATCGATGAACAAATATTTGCCTACCTGTTCGCCTCGTTCTGTTTTTACGAACATTCGATAGAATCGGTTCCGATACTCAGTGACAGACTCGAGGGGTTTTTGAACTCGATCTTTAATCATAACAAGAGCCTGTTCCGGGTGGATGTGATCGAATCGATTCAAGAAATCTCGCTCGAATGTCGGGAGATCGACCCATACATAGGTGCTAAACCAGTGATGGGCGTCTCCTCCCAATCGTGCGGGGATATTTACCTGCGCCTCATTGTCATCATACTGCTGAGCTCGGAGCGTGGCCAGCCATGCTCCAGCGAGATGATGTGCAGGGTCGAATAGATAAAGATCGGGTGGCGTCATAGGAGCCCGTGCTCGTGGTGGAGGTTGATTAGGATTCTGTTGTGGATTCGGATTTTGTTGGGGGTTCTGTTGATTAACGTTCATGTTGACCGCCCGTCGAGCCGCAGACCGACTTCTGGTGACGACGGGATCGCGTCGATGCGCGTTCCGGGGTCGAGGCCGTCCCCTGTTAGCCAGATCGCCCAGCTATGAGTCCTAGAACCCTGCCACGTGTCGGGCTCCGATACCAACCTCACGCCCGGCGCGACTTCCTGATCGGAGTGGGATGTGGGCATGGAAGTGCGAGAAGGGGTGTGCCAAGGATTTTTGGGGGAAGTGGGGGTGGAGTCCCAGGTCAGAACTGAGATCTCCTGTGGCAAGGGTCCAGGGTCATAGATGGAATAGGGCTAAGGGGCGGGTTGCTTCTGGTCGGATGACGGTCGGTGTCGTGCAGTCATAAGGCAGATGGCATGTGTGGTGCGTCGAGGGCCGTCCGATCCGTCTGTTTTGGTGATGGCGGTTCGGGAGGGGCCTGTTCGTGGGGGTTATGATTCTTATGAGTCGGATCTTCAGGTGCAAACACGTGGCATCTGTCGCCGAGTGTTATGGTTAGGCTCTGTAGCTCCCGGGGTTCGGCGGTGGCTGCGTCGCCTGCAGTTTCTGCACGGCGTACGAGGCCAATACTGGGCGATGGAATTCCACGGTACCACCGTGAGTTGGTGATACGGGAGGAGGAGACAGAAGGGAGGGAAATCGGTAGTGACAACGACAAAGCCGGGGGATATGAAGTATTGCGTGTTATACATAGTTGGGTAATCGGGGCACCTTGGATCGCTGGTTATGGCACAACGAAACTCCCTGGGGCACAATCGGCTCTCGGTTAGGCAGGGAAATTATGGGCGTCTCTGCCTAAGATATTCTCTTACCCAAGGTTCGAAGTACCCTGAGTCCCATGTGTCCGTCATCTTGTCATCGCGGCGTATTCGAAGCCTTCCGTACACGTCTGACTAATAGGGGGATCTCCAGATATGGTGTCGGAAATTCCTGCCAGTTCAGGTGTTTGAAAGGAGGACGGTTCCTTACCTATCCCAATACTGGAGGTGCCAGGTTCGTCAGAGATCGCGACTCGCCGCGCGTGGACACGTGTAGGCTGCGCAATTCGGATCGTGGTTACACGTATCCATACAAGGTGTTCGCTTGCACTCGGGCTTGTTGTCCGACGCTTACGCCCAAGTGAGAATTTAATCCCTCATGCAAAATCGCCACGTGTCATGGGTGACTACCCAATCATCTAATCCTCCGTGGCCCCACAAGCAATAATTTCCGAGCATGCATGGTGTCATTACACATTAGACATCGCAACAACATCAGAGTTCCTACCATACTAACAGTGGATCAAAGTGACAAGCAATGATGATGACTAGGCAAAAACGACAAACATATCATTCCATCCGAACTAGTTCATTCCATACACGCAGAAGAGGAAGAATCGAAACAGAATGAGACCTCCTATAAGGGCCAATATCAAAACAAAGATGCCGAAGGAAAATAAGAGCGAATCGCTCAAGCCGAAATCAAAACTTGTATACAAAATTAAAGGAAAAGACAAAGAAAATTGCAAATCCACGTCCATCAACCTCAGCTCTTTCTTCCTTTCTCCCTCTTTCCGATGCGGACTGCCCGTCGTCACACACCAACCCACAAAGTCGTCACCCCGCTTAGTCCTCCTGCACCCGTCAGGTTCGCTCGCGCGCTACAGTCTGTCGCAGCCCCACGTGTCAACCCCGCGCATTCGGCACCAGCCCGTCGGGTCGCCCGACTCCCACTTCAACTCACCTCTTACTTCGCTCGTGAGCCGACCCTCACTGATCGCGCTACCCCGAGCTTCCAGCAACCGGTGAAGAGAACTATCTAATCGCGCAACCGAAATTTATAGCGTGCATGCAAGCGCGAAGAACGCGGAATTGCAAGGACTTAGAAAGGAGACTAGGAGAGGGAGCGCCTACGTTCTGCATGGCCAGACCGCGGCGTGGGGGACGTAGCCACTCTCCACGCATCGATCCGATCATGCAGCCCGCGGGCTAGACATCCACGACCAAAAGAAAAGGAGAGGGCGGGAAGGATGAAGGTCAAGAAGAGAGATACAGTTACAATGGCGCCTGCCCAAAAATTACAGTTACACACGAGATTAAGGGCGCGGACTAATCAGAGCTCCGCTGCAGCCGCAACAAGACGTGGGCAAGAAAGACAACGCGCGGCAAAAGAAATCCTGAATTTCTAAATTCCTAAATTCCTAAACTTATTGCAAAAAGAACTTCAATAAAACGCAAATTCCGAAAAGAAAGTCCGAAATTCCGAGAGTCATCGAGGGCTCGACAAGATTTGAGAAATAAATTCAAAAAGGAGCAAAACTTCCCGCGCGACCTTCGCGCCTAAAACACGACAACAGAACAAGAAAGAAGCGACGTCAAACATTATTAATCATGCCTTCTTCGGTGTGACAGCCACTCAATCGGCCATCTCGGGACTTGCCCGGCCCGGAACCCAGCCATAAAAAAGAAGCGACACACAAAGACGAAGAGGCGAGGACACTGATGCAATTTCCCTTCGATCCCTATCTCCCGTAATTGGCCCATCCTTCCCATCTTAGGACCCCTCATTGTCATCGCGCAGAAAATCGCGCGGAACAGAAATTGGTTCGTCACACGCTAACACTGCGGTACCAAATCCGCATAATCCCCAAAATCCCGAAAAGAAAGTGTCAGAGGGATAGTCTTACCAGGACCTTTTTTTTTTTCTTTTTTTTCTTTTTTTTTTGAAACTGCTCCATCTATTGGTGGGGAGCATCACCTGCTGGAAACCGGGTCCAGTGTCCCTTGAATACATCTTTACAAATCGTTCCATTTGAACAGGACACCACTGTGCTGGAAAACGGGTCCAGCATCCCATATCGAAACCTTAACCCCCTTCCTAACCTGTGGCCTGGTCGGGTAAAGGGTGGAGGGCCACTGGGGGGCACTAGTGAAGTTTCCCTCCTTCACCCAGCCCCTGCCTACCACCTACTTCCCCCGTGGTGTCTATTGTATGCTGAGAATTCAGATCAATGTCATAAAATGGAATACCTCTCTTCTGCTGGAAACCGGGTCCAGCGTCCCTGGCAGAACCAAATATTAATGGAAGTGACGCCAAAGTGCTGGAAACTGGGTCCAGCGTCCCTGGCTCAATCAACATTGGATTTGCCTGGGAATGTATCAGGCTCAGCGCCCTAAAAAACAAACAGGTAGTCATGCCCTGTCCCCCAGACGCACCTCCAGGGCCCACGGATGGGGGGGAAAGGGATCAACGAACTCCTGGGCAGGTCGTAATGGATCTCCAGGGTCCACCTTTGTCCATTCATGGAAGTGCAGCAAATAGTCCGTTTTTAGCTCTGCCCCCTGCTCCTCATGCGGACACATGTCGCCCGACCGGCTCACCTTTGCCACCCAGCCCTCCCTCTTTCCCCCAAGCCAGGACATCATTTCCCCAAACTTTTTTTTTTTTTTTTTTTTTTTTTTCGAACGACTCCACCGGTGTTAGTGATGCTGATAGGAGTAGACACCACTAACACCTGGGGAGAGGCTCCATCTATTGGTGGGGAGCGTCACCTGCTGGAAAACAGGTCCAGCATCCCATATACAGCCAATGATACTGTCTGAAAACCACGAGACCAGTAACTGTGAGATCCCCTAGTCTGTGCCTCTCCACCCTCCAAAGAAGGGCGCCATCTAAAGCTGATAAGGCTTGGCACTAAGGGGAATCGCTTTATATTTACGACTAAGATCTTTAACCCTTGACTTCACTTTTCATCCATCAATACCACACCATTGCATTCCTACCAGGCAGTTGGAAGGGGGAGAAAGGGGTGGAGGTAAAAGCTCATTTCCCCAAACTACTTATCTGTGACCCCATTTGTCAGCGGCCTGAGGGGCCGCGGGTTTACCGCAAATTCCCTTTCTTGTTTGGAATCAACCTGCGGAATGGAAAGAAATTCAAAGACGAAAATATTGCCAGGAAATGTGATCTCGCAGTGTGACTGGAGCAGTCGAAGAGGACCCAAAATCCAGGGGGCCGCAACCTTGTCTGTTGCTAAATGGGGAAGCAGTGTGACCCGTCCAGCCACTATATTCCCAAATCGGGCATCCCATTTTTTAAAAGAAAATACGACTTTATACCTTTCTCGGCCTTTTGGCTAAGATCAAGTGTAGTATCTGTTCTGATCAGTTTAATATCTGATCCGTGGTCCATTTGGCCACTATATAATAAAAAATAAATAAATAAAAAAAAAAAAAAAAAAAAAAAAAAAAAACGATTTTGGG
>BFEA01000286.1:262953-274502 GCA_003427395.1 Chara braunii | reverse complement strand
GGCCAGCGTATGGCCCGTCGACATCACGTGGACAGCCGCTTCTCCCACCACCTTCTCAATACGCACCATCCCCCCCACCGTTGCCAGCCCCCACTGCCCCAATCACCACTCTTCCGCAGTACGCACCTTCCGCTCCTCCGTTACCTGCTCCCTCCGCATCTGGACCTCCCCCTTCGTCTACATCCAGCACCCACGACCCATCCACCTCTACCGCCCTTGTTCCATACCAGCCCCGCCCGATCTCCCCCTACCAAGGAGCGACGGGATGGAATAATTGGAATCCGAGATCGAGAGACGGCGAACTAATTACTTTGGTTAGAGAAACTGCCTATGATAACAGGGAGTTAAGGGAGATTAGAAGAATGGAAAACGAGCGCAGGGCGAGGGAAGAACAGGAGAGATTAGCGAAGGAAGCAGAGACTAAGAGGGCGGAAGAGGATGCCAGGAAAGAAGCGGAGAAAGAGGCACGATTAGCTAAGATGATGAACGAAAGGTGGAGTGAGATGGAAAAGAAGAGGGAGGAAGATAATAAAAAGTTGTGGGAAAAGCTCGAGAAATATAAGGGCACAGAGGTGGTTGAAGGAGACAAGGCAAATGCGGAGAACAAGAAAAGAGGACAGGACGAAATGGCAGGAGCTGCCACAGGCCAACCCTCGACCCCTCGACAGAGGGTGAATGAAATGGGAGCACTCAACGCCGGGCTGCTGCTAATGAATATTGATTCTGTCCAGCGAGCGCAGGCACAGCAGAATAAGTTGATGGAACGGCAGCAGGCGCAGCAGAATGCCATGTTCGAGCGGATGATGGGAATGCTTGAGAGATTTGAAGCATCCCATCGTGCCAACTCCGCTGTTGCACCACCTTTTCAGACCGCACCTAGCGGCAGTACCCACATTGAACCTACGTCTAGAGCTGCTCGAGCTGATTCCTCTCGACAAGTTTTTCCTCCACCTAGGACAGTACATCCCGCTGTACCCCCTGCTCCTGGAGCCCAACTTCCTGTACACCAGCCTGCTCCTCCTCCACCAGCACAACCTCCTGCAGCCATGCCTCATCGTCCAACAGCACAACCCCCCCCCCCCCCCCCTCCCCCYAGACCTGCCTCACCTCGCCTCTCCCCACCACCATCCCCCCCTCCMTCCCCYCCSGCYCCCCCYCCCCCYCCCCCYCCCCCYSGGGCCCCGGGTCCTTCCGTGAGACGAACTAATGGAGTTAGTAATCGTGAACCAACGACCGAGGTGACCAACAGGCCGGTCACTCGGAGCAGGGCACCTCCCCCTGCAAGCATTCCTGTCCAGGATAGGCCAGGACCGTCTGGAACACAGACACCGGCCGCTGGCAGGACAACGGGCCGCCTTGCCGAAGTTTTTGCTTCAGTAGAAGGGACAGCGAGACGCATGTCTGGTAGTCTATCTGCTGTTGGATTGGGGACTCCACCGGGTCTGGGATTTGATCGTGTTAGAGAAGGGAGGAAAGCTGTGGTGGCCAATCCAGGACCGGACGGAGGAAGACAGTATCGGGAAGATATGGAGAAGGAACTGACGGCGAAGTATAAGCAAGAACTCGTGGAGCTCTGCAACAAAGACAAGATTAAGTATCATAATAAGAAGCAGGCGGTTGCTGACCTTACAGCAATAAGAGTTCGAGATGCCTATGGGGAGGAAGGAGAGGAGGATGACCATGTAGAAGAAACAACGGAAGAGACCCAAGAAGAGAACCCTTCTTGAGTCCCATTGTAACCCTGATTGGCTATGGGACCGGATCCGGAGGATCCGTGAAATAAGAAGAAGGAAGGAGCTGTGCGGCGAGAAAAAGCAGTTACTGGAACAGTACTTGAGACTGTTCGTGTTACTGTTGATAGTGTTTGGGCAGATCACATGGGGAGAGAAATTTCTCAACCAATGGCTTGACTCTGTGCGGGGAGGCTATGATGTCTGCAAAGGGGATGGTTGTTGTGTGTATGTATGTCTTGATATCCCCCTGGTTTAGGGCCACATACATAGGATCCACAAGTAGGGGCGTTTCGGAAAGATGGGATGAGCATGTGTTGTCAGGGAGGCACCTTGAGAATAGACGCAATCACAAGCTTAGGAAGTGGCTAGCTGCTAAAGGGTGGGAGAACTACGTCGCCATCCCGCTGGTCTCCGTACCAGAAATCGAATTAAGGGATGTTGAGGCATCCTGCATTGCTAGATGGGGACCTGTGCTGAATACACATAGGAAAACCAGACGACGGAAGTCTCGAAGAAAAGGGAAAAGGGAGCGTAAAGCTTACCTGAGAAAGAAGCTTGGAGGGACTGGAAGCCCCCACACAGGACATAGTCTTATCTCATGGAATATAGCCGCCGGAACTGCCCTGGCCCTGCAAGGGAAGCCAGAGATTTTTTCGTTGTTTTCTGCACTTAATAATGCTCTGAGCTCTAGACACTACTCGGCCACTATTAGGAGTAAGGGAGGCTGCATCTTTCTCAATGGGTGGGGCAGATTGAAAAAGAAGTTCGGGTGGACGATCATCGAGCAAGACGGCAGCAAAATGTTTTTGAAAGATGCGAAAGGTGAATTTATGAGGGGAGGCACATTCACTGTTCTGCATATCAGAACAGCAAACTGTGGTATGGAACAGAGAAAGATTGTTCTGCTATCCCTTCTTCAGCTACCTGCCTCCAGGCGAATGTTGTATGGATTCGAAATAGGCGCACTGATCAGACTCTATAATTGCATGGAGTCTTTCGGCAATGGCAGGACTAGGGCTATCTTGAAGGGGGTCGTAGGAAGAGTAATTAAAATAAAATGTGGGTTTAGATGCCTCTCGGTTGTGATGGTAAAAAGCATGTTTTCTGTTGACATTCGAAGGCACGACGTAATGAATTTGGTAAAGAAGGAAATTAGGAGGCGCTGCCAGCCTCCGTGTGTCGCGGACTTCATTATTTCCCGAGCTAGGTTTGTCTGGAGTGGGCCGAAAACCATAGGCAAGCATCTCCACAACCACAGGCTGGTGGCAAAGGAGCCTGTGTCTGAATGTCGATGTCTGATAAGTAGGGCCGGACTGCCAACCGATGATGAGGGGCATGTTTTTTTCCGGTTCTCTGAATTCTCTGGTCTTCCCGAGTTCTTGAGCAACTCTAGGGATTCCTTGCCTATTGAGAGGGCACCCTCAACAGGTTACCTCAGGAAAATTGTTGAGGTTAGCCTTAAACATTGCCCAGGGTCTCTTAAAATTTCGAATAATGAATTGAGAAATTGTCTAACTAACCAGGGCGCAAAGGTGGATGATGATAGATTCTCAAAACTGATGGAATGGAAGACAAAGTTTAATGATCTTGTGGTTTGCCCGATAGATCATAACATTGGAGACTCACTGGTCTGCTGCAAAAGTGTCTATTTTCGGGCCTTAGCAAAGCTGTATTGGGAAAACCCGGGGTTCCAAGTGGTTCATGAAGAGAGTTGCAGCGTATTGCGAAGATGCAAAGAGAAATATGATAAAATTGGGGCCAAGGAGATCGCTTCATGGAATCCCAAGGGCTCGCTCGGCTGCTGTTACGGCATCCCAAAGCACAGGACGTTTCAAGATGGCGCCCGATCTCGCCTTCCTACGCCGATCCTAGTATAAGGGCCTGCAAAACAATCTCGAAAGCAATTAACTTTCTTCTGTGGAACTTACCTTCTGCATCTAACTTCAATTTGAAGTCCACCTCTTTGCTTAAAGGAAAAATCCAAGGCATCAACAAGCAAGCATCTAAGATGAGTAATGGTTGCCTGATAGGAGCCTGTTTTGATGTCAAAGAAATGTTCACCCGTTTACCTCACAAATCCATTTTGAAAGCAGTTGAATGGATTTGTGACGTATTCACCGGACAAGGACATAGGAAGGTGCGTGTCAACAGATGCGGCAAGGGGGCTTGTTTCTCATCAGGTTTCGGAGAAAGAGGGTGGGTCTCTATTAAGTTTTCTCTGTTAGTTGAATATGTCAAATTTGATCTAGAAAATTCTTTTGCTTATGTGGCAGACATGATCATCAAGCAGACGATCGGTACTCCAATGGGAAAAAGCTCGAGCCCTGCATTAGCCTGCCTACTGTGCTCATACAATGAGTGCACGTTCTTGGAATCCATTGGGACTGACCGCAGATATTTTTCCGGAATAAGACTGGTCGACGATGTGAGCATTTTTCTACTACTGCCAAAACTGAATGAAGAAATGTTGGGTAAGGCAGTATCGCTGATATAAAATTTTCAGAAAGCCTATGACCCGAATCTATCACTAGTGAGAACTGACGAAGGTACAGGTAGATGGGATTTTTTGGGCTGTTCTGTTCTATGTTCAGCCACGCCCCCCGAGGTAGACTGTTTGGCCATGACAAGGAATCATAACTCTGTTTGGAGTAAGGGGTCTATTGATATACAATCCACCAAAGATTTTCGGTCCTTTGGACCTACGCAGTACAAAAAGGCTGCCGTTAAATGCCACATGCACAGGGTCCTAGCCCACTCCTCAGACTATAGGGGAGTGGGTGTCCCATTGTTATCTTTGAGACGGGAACTGAGACTTAAAGGATTCCCGAAGCAGTGGTTTTTTAGGACCCTTCGTGAGTTATCTACGGGAAATGAGCAAGGTCTTGACGGATGGAGAGAAATCCTGGAAACGGGGCTGGAAGCAGGGACGGGGATACGATCCTACAATCCAGCAAGTAGAAATCAAGATCGAAAAATAGGAGTCCGCAACAAAAAGGGGAAGCATGAAGTAGTGGTCCGACCCGTCACCGTTTTTTCTGTCTTGTCGCCTTTTTTCTGCTTTTTCTGCTTTTGTTTTTTGGTTTTCTGTCTTGTTTTCCCGCCTTTTTTCTGTCTCGTTTTCCCACCTTATTTCCCTTTGTTTTTATGACTTTTGTTTTTTCGTGATTTGTTGGCTTGTCATGCCTTGTTGCGCTGTCTTCTCAAGTTTCTTTATTTTATTTTTCTTTCCTTTTTTTTCTTTTTTCTTTTTTTCTCTCTTTTTTTCTCTCTTTTTTCTCTCTTTTTTTTTTCTCTTTTTTTCTCCTCGGTGTAATCTCTCTCTTTTTCGTCCACTGATTCCACTCACACTACGTATCTGTTCCACGCCATCTCGGTCCTATTGTCCTTTCTTTCACTCCGATGTCTCCTGGCTTTCAAGATACTGTTCGATCCGCTAGCACCCTGACGCACTCATTCTCGTCTTCAAGCACCGCGCCATACCTCACAGGCAACAGATTACCACAAACCTTTGACCATCCCGTTCCCTCCTGCTTCCTCCACCAACGTTTTCCATCCTTGGACTGTGCAAACGCCCTCATCCTCTGTATTACGAAGATGGATTTCTGACATTCGAAATATTGCCCGTTACTCCCTGATAGCACCCTGACAGGCTCTTTCCCGTCTTTAAGCATCGCGCCATACCACACAGGTTACATCCACCCACCAACTTCGGCTACCACGCTCCCTCTTTCCCAACTGATCTGCTCTCAGGTACTGACCTTCGGTGCACGGCGTTGCATGCTCTCTAACCTCTTCCCGAGTGTGGGGGTTTTCCCGCTGGTTTTCTGCACTGGGGTTTCCCGCTGTTTTTCCGTACTGGTCTTTCCCGCTTACGCTGAGTTTGTCTTCCTACCCATCCTTCTGGAACGCATGATCGTGGAATGTGGGGCTTCGGGATGTACGAGTCTATGACATGGTAAACGTAGCTGCTTTCTTTCCTTACTTCTAGTATATTTAGAGCTAGCAAGCAGTGACGATCAATGCGCTTGCACCCTCCCCTGATGATGACCTCAGTCCGGCGCTGAGGTCGAAACCGGTAGGGAGAACGCCGGTTGCTTCCATGGTCCATACTTCCTCATTATTTTTTGGAATGAAAGCGCATTAAGCGCTAATTTTTTCGTCACTGCGTCTTGATTTGCTCTCTTTCTCTCTTTCCCTCCGTGTCTCTCTCTCTCTCTCTCTCTCTCCATCTATGATGCCGTCATTGAAGTTTGGCTTTATGAGCGGAAGGGGAATCTGACACGAGTTGAGTTCTTGGAGCATTAACGACGATCGATCTCAGGGCTTGCCCCGAGCATCGTGCCGTGTTTATTGCACGTCGCACTACTCATCGATCAGGATGCATTTGACTGATGGATAAGGACTCGCCATGTCTATAACCCTGAGAAAAGTGGTGGACTTCACTCACACCAACCCTGCAATCCTAGAAGACTGTCGGTTCGAACCTCTGACAAGAATGGTAGTAAGTCTGGGAAACTAGTCTCACACAGCCATAAAACCTACTCCACACACCCACTCTGTGACACTGTGTGTGTGTGGCATGGAGTGCTGGCCATAGACACAGCTGTTACTGGATGGGGGTGGGAGAAGTAGATGGGAGGCGCAGCTACTGCAAAATGCTCGGTCTTTCCGTCAGCCGCCCCCCCCACAGGCAGCCCCACTCTTCTTTCCCTTTTTCCTTCCTTAAACCACCAGTACCTCTCCCCGTTTGAAATCTAAGACGCACCGGGTAACACGGTAGCCAAGCGGGGGAGGGCCGCCGTTGATAAATTGAATTGGCTTTCTCGGGACTCCGATACTGCCCCCAGCTGACATATGGGAAAGGTACTGGTGTTTCGTTGAGCCGAGAGAAGGTTAGCATCCCCCTCGATAAGGATGGGAATAGTCTACGGACTATATGAACACATATGGTTTAGGTTGCCCACAACCAAATACAACACATCCCCACTGGACCCGAAAGCCAGGTTGTATACATAATACATTCACCATTTTTTCCGCGCTTCGACACAACATTCGCCAAATAGTGACTCAAGTGCATTTTCAAACTGAAACCTTGAAAGCACCCTAGTTTTCCCAAAAATGAAAGGGCGACAGTCTTTAGATATATCAACAGGTGACTGGCCCCTTGTAATTATTATGGAATATTTGTCATGGTTATTGGTTCTTGAGCTTGTGTTATGACAGGTATGAAGTATCGCCAAATTGAGGGTCTCAACCCTGATAGGCAGCGTAATCAAGCCCTGACCACCACCGATCAGGACAGGGGGCAACCTGCATCCCCTTGATTGTGAGAAGTAGCTATGCTTGAAGGGGTCCTTGTATAGACGTAGAAGTAGTGGTAGGTAGGTACTGAGAGCTGAAATTCAGAGAATATAGCTTAGACAAGACAAGAAAAGGAAAGAAAAGAAAAAAGAAAAAAAGAAAAAAAGAAAAAAAAAGAATGGCGAGTGTGTACAGGGAGCCGGCATACCGTTGCATAGGGCATACCATGACATAGGGCCCCACTCCACTACTCTCGGCATGGACAAAAGACAAACTACCGGAAGATTCATTCTCACACAAGTTGCACATTTGGTGAGTCTCGGAGGGAGGCCCATAAAGACTCAAACCATCCAGCGGCCTAACTCAGTTGGTAACGCTCGCAAGTGGCATTCAGGAGGTGGTGGGTTCAATCCCCATCGGACTCATGTACCTTCCTGGGCACGCTTGGCGCCCGCCACCTAGAGATAGACCACTGTGTCCCCCGATTGGCATTGAGCAGAGTCTGCTGATGTTCGCCCACCTGCAGGTGGGGAGCAGCCCCCCCATGTTCTCTTGTGAACATGGTTCTGGCTGCTACGGGGTTCCCCGTATGCCTACACTTAGGAGTAGTGGTAGGTAGGTAGTCTGAGGTGAAATTGAGAGAAGAATATAGTTTGATAAGAAAGAAAAAAATAGATAAAGACTCAAACCAATATCCAGCCTCTACAACAACCTGGGGTCTGGTCCCACCTGTGTTGTTGAGATAACTCAACGTCCAGTTTTCGATGACAAGTGACAACTTTCGACAGGATGTGGCCGTTGACAGGATTGAGATCCCATGGTGGGAAGTATTTTCGAAGGGCGATGTTTGTTGGGGTGATTTCATGGATTTTGTTGTTGCATAGAGACTTCGTACGAACTCCCGCAATGGACGAAAGGCGGCATGGGCAAGCGCCACGGAGTTCAGAAAACTACCCTCCGATATGTCAAGGTGCTCAATGTTTCATTTTTCATTTTTGGGATTTTTTTGGCCGCCGCGCGCCATTCCCTGTTTCCCGGGGAGCGTGTCAGTCACTTTGTCAGGAAAAACAAAAAGCAAATGCCATGCGTGGGCTCCATAGGGCCTTGCTCCATTACTCACCACATGCACACAAACAACAGAAAATATGTCGATGTATCTTTCAGTGTTCCTACGGAGATTCATTTCTCTTTGAGCACATTACGTGAGGATACCATGGGCATCTGGCGGCCAGGCTCTGGCTGAAGCGGCAGTACTCCTTTTTCTTTATACTTCCCATACTTCATGTTCTTGAATCATGTATCAGTATTACCTGATTGAGGGACGCTGGACCCGTTTTCCAGCAGGTGCAGCTCCCCACCAATAGACCGGAGCCAGTAGCTGAGCTGCTAGGGGTGGATGCTCATACCAACACCACTAGCAATTTCAGCTGGTTTTTCTTTAAAAAAAAAAAACCGTGAGCAGTGGAGCTTTTCCGTGTTCTTGTGGAGATTCATTTCTCTTTGTGCACTTTTTTTTTTTTTTTTTTTTTTTTTTTAAGTCCATGGTGTTGTAGAGGCCACTCACTGAGCATGGTTCCACTAGCAAGGGGATAGGATAGAAACGAGTTTGTGGGACAGTTGAGTGATCCAAATCCTGCCGTGCAGTACTCGTGATCCCACGGTCAGTACTTTACATGTATTACCCGAAAAAGTAAGGAGATCTTTGTTCTTCTCCTACTCTCCTTGACACTGGGCATGCCCGTGCAAAGAAAGCTTCCCCCCAGAATCTTTTCAATCGGTTGGGGGTGTGGCCAACCTCAAAAGAGGGTGGGGTTGGCCATAGGCCCACTGGATGGAAGATTTTCAGTATTTTACTTGCTGTTGTGCAATTATCTCATTGGGTGGATCTCCCTTCAATCACCGAGTATATGGAGGGCGTCATGATGACTGCTGACAGAAGTCGAGTTTATTCCAAAAAATGTGGCAGTTACTTTGTTCACTGTTGTTGAAACCACCACCATCAGATCATCTGTGATCTGATGGCTGGGAAGTACTCTGCCCTGATTTCCGGTGGCAGCTCTGTTTCTTTTCTTTTTTTTTGCCTTTCTCCTGTTTTCTCAGCCCAGAACTTCGTAATGAACCTGTCAGGCCGCTGCCACTCAGTGTCGCACTGGATAGGCCACACTGGATATCCGACTGCTAATGGGACCATGCTCCTGGAGCAGTAGGCCGTGGGTGTCCTGGAATATGAGACCACCTCCCATCCCATCCTCACGTCAATACTCCTAGCACACCCCCTATCCCACTATCCTACCTCAGTGTGACCAGCACTCAGGACCATTACCCTACCAATGGGCACTGCCAGGTAACTTGGACCCAACAGCAGTGATAGGCACCAGGGCTGATAGGTTGCCCAACCCTGGTGGAAGCGGAATCGGACGAGCCTTGTCGAACAGGAACTTTGGACGCCAGGCCCAGACAATCTACTACAGGCTCCAAGAGACTCTGGGCCCTAGGTTACAGACAGGGTAGCACCCATTGAAGCAGTCTTACTGTCCTTCCCCTAGCTTACCCAAGGCCAGGCGGAACTCGGACTGGCCTGAGTGACTTATACCCCTACCCTTACCCCAGGGTTTAAGCCTTATATATAGTCACTAGACAGTTCTATTGGAATATCAGTAGGAACTCCGGTGGCCCATACCTGTCCCTACTGCAGATGCTAGACCCCACCAGTGACTAGACCCCACCAGTCTGATAGTTGTGTAGTTCGTAATCTATGTGTGTATCCGAAGACTGTATGCTTCGTGTATCTGTGTATCAAGATGTGCAGACAGCACCATATGTGGAAACTTGTGTATGTAGCCCATAGGCCATGTATAATCCGCAGGCTCTGTATATATGCCCGAAGGCTGTGTGTGTGCCGTGAATCAATGTATCAAGATGTATAGGCAGCATCATGTGTGTATATCGAAGAGAGAACGGGGTAAGCTGGACAAGGACCCCCCAAAGGTCCGAACCAAGCTCGAACCCATGACCTTGTAACGTGTAATCGAATGACTCTACCATGTGAATGACTAGCGGAAATGGCACGAACGTGTGATATGCCAGACTGGGGAGATCAACAGAACAACCAAGACCAACACCCCCAAGCAACCCAGGTGAAACCCAGAACCAACATACAAGACCATGAACAACCCTTGGGTGGTGCGCAGGCGGTGTCTGTAATAGCCAACCTGCGTCATCCCAAGGGGGTGTGTGTCCAGCCGTGCGTCATTCTAACACCCTGCCGGTGTCCATGCGCAAGTGCGGATTTGAACCCGCAACCTCATACCCGCAACCTCATACCACAACGCGCATTTCCAACCGGTGCTCTAACCACCAAGCCACACCATGTGTGCACATTTCTTTAGTAATGGAGCGAGACCCATAGAAATAATAACATTGCATTGCACGTTGTGTGGAATCCGGGTAAGGTTCGTCGTCCATTGTTAGAAGTGAGGGTGAACCCCGCATCTTTAGAAGTGGACGACATACGAACATTCAGGAACTCACAACGGGTGCTATTCTGACCACGTCCACCCCCAAAAGAAGAGTCCCGTACGGCGTACGCCGCTCCACGTCCCAACTACTGCAATCCCTCCTCATCGCCGGCTGTCAGGATGGGGATACGCAGAATCCTTGACATAAACTAATTTTTTTCGCTTCTTTTACTTAAAATCGCTAAAACCTGCAACAAATATACCACAAATGCATTTTTCAGCTTTATGAAATGCAGTAAACGGTGTCACACCGTTGAGGTTTCTAAACTCAATGGCCGTAGGTGGGACCACACCCCTGGGCTTAGAAAACAAAACAAAAAAGGCTCTTTTTTTTTTTTTTGAGACAAAGCCCTTATGCAAGGCCTCTATCCTGGTGGTGGTAAGAGAACCACCGGGATTGAGGCTTGCCTGGCGGGCCGCTCCATCTATTGGTGGGGAGCAACACCTGCTGGAAACCGGGTCCAGCATCCCTTAGATACATCTTTATACACAGTACGTTGTAAAGGAGACGCCTTTGCGCTGGTAACGGGGTCCAGCCTCCCCTTCAATCCACTATACCAGACCTATCTTGCAGCAGGCTTGGCTATTGGGGGGGACCCACTGGGGGGCACCAGTGGAGCCTCCTCCAACCCCAGCCCCTGCCATCCACCTACTCTCCTTCTGGCTCCTCTTTATATTTGAAACTATCTGAAACGGCTGGGATAGACAGTGTATTGCCAATGCTGGAAACCGGGTCCAGCGCCCCATATTGATGCTGTTCATACAACCAATCTGGTGCCTCTTTGTATTTAGAACTATCAGACATGCTGAGACAGACAGTACATTGCCAATGCTGGAAACCGGGTCCAGCGTCCCATTTTCAGTGCTGTTCATCCAACCAATCGTGCAGTGTATCCCTCTGTTGTGGTCCCTCTGCTGACCATTAGACTGAACTTGTAACCGAGAAAGCTGAAACAGACAGTACATTGCCAATGCTGGAAACCGGGTCCAGCGTCCC